>OX375868.1:96520656-96679445 GCA_947359475.1 Heligmosomoides polygyrus bakeri | reverse complement strand
TCGGAAGAAAAGTCTAGAGTGCTCCACATTGGTACTAGAAATGACAACGTGCCTCACTACACTATTAATATAATAGTACACCACTTAATGAAGTTGAAGAAATAAAAGATGTTGGATTTCTAGTTACCAGTAATCTGAATTTCGATAAGCACTGTGCAACGGTAGCCAACAACGCTATGAAAGTCATGTTTAATCTATTTAGAGCCTTGTCTACAAATGACAGTTATATTCTTTTCCAGGCATATAGGGTTTTTGTCAGGCCAATACTGGAGTATGGTACGCCAGTTTTTAACCCTTACACACGAAAGGCTAGTGATATTATAGAACGAGCTCGAAACAGCTTCACCAGAAAGCTTATGATACGTAGTTTGGGGTTTGCATATGACCAAATTCCGTCAAGTAAAATCAGGAATCGTGAAATGGGGGCTGGACACTCTTGAGTTTAGAAGAAGGGGGAATCACCTATTGCTCTTTCACAAAATTGCTAACGATGAAAGCAGTATAAAACTCGCTGACCTAGTGACGTTGAGAGCATCTAATACTCGTGGTGGTACAATAAAGTATGATGCTGGAAGAGCAAAGCGAAATTGTAGGCGCTTCTTTTTCTTGCATAGGACCCTCCCTTCATATGAGAAGCTTCGGAAAAGACAGAATCTTCCTGGGAATTATGAAGCTTTTAAAAAATTTCTGAAATCACATCTGAAGCCATAACTTACTGATGCCTTAGACGTTGTCCATCATTTGTCTATCATTTTCTCACCTAGATAATATGTGTAGATTGTATTTGCTTATCTCGTTTGGTGATTTTTTCTACAGTTTGCGCACGATTGTACTTGTACTCGTGTAAATAAATAAATAAATAAATAAATCACGACATCTTAGACGAGGGCGTGGCAGAATCTGTTTTTCAACTCTAAAAATTGGACGCTTGCCTGCTTTTTAAAACAAGCTTTATACCATTATTTTTACTTAAAAAGTGTGAAGTTCATAAAATTTCAAACAATGTATTTACTTATTGGGTAAGTGAATTAAAACTTCAAATGAAGTTATACTAAAATTTTCCTTGAGAAAAAATTATCTAACCTTTTTAGAATATTTCAATTAGGTTGGTGCATAAGTTCTCGGACATTTGGGGCATGAAATATTTATTATCACAACATACGAACAACAATATCAAACCATTTGAAGTAGCCACCCTTTACATCAATTGTCTTTCGCCAACGTGCTGGTATGTCATGGATGCCTTTTCTCCAAAACGTGGCCGGATGTGATTCGAAAAATGTGAGCAGTGCCTCCGTGACATCCTCTCGGTTCCTGAATTGCTGGCCGTCCAAATAGCGTTGAAGGCTTGAAAACAAATGATAGTCAGAAGGAGCGAGATCTGGCGAGTAAGGTGGATGTGGAAGAACGGTCCATCCGTAGTCCGCCAACTCAGCCGCCGTCGCTCTAACAATATGCGGTCTAGCGTTGTCGTGTTGAAAATACACCTTCACTTGCTCTCCTCGTGTGGTTTGAAGGTGGGCCCTCAACTTCCTCAGTTGGTTGACGTAAACCTCTGCCGTCACTGTTGTCCCTTCGTCCAGCAGCTCCCAGTATTCTACGCCAAGAACGCTCCACCAAATGCATAGCATCACCTTTTTCACGTGAAGGTCGGGTTTCGGAACGTCCTCTGCCTCTCCAGTTGCGTCCACTCACTGTGTCACGCCGGTGATAATTAGAGTAGAGTATCCACTTCTCATCCCCGGTGACAAGGTTGTCCAGCCATCCGTGGGTACGTCTGAGGGTAAGGAGAGACAGAGCGACATCGGCTCTGCGATCCATGTCATGTTGTGTCAAGTCGTGAGGTACCCAGCGACCCAATTTCGGCACCTTGCCATTCGACTTCAATCCTCGAGCGATTGTTGAGTGACTGACACCAAGAGTGCTTGATAGTTCGCGAGTGGTTTGGTATGGCGTCCGTTTCCACTCTACTTCGGAGGGCATCCAAATCCAGTGTCATCGGGCGCCCTTCTCGTTCATTATCTTCAACGGAGAATTCACCAACTGCAAACTTCGAGAACCACTGGTACACAGTACTTCGAGCAGGAGCACTCTCGTTGTGAACTAACTTCAGACGACGATACGATTCGTTGGCATTGAGGCCAGATTGATGTAGGAATAACATGACGTGCCGAATATGCGTCTCAGTTGGGATGAATTGCTTAGCCATAATAGCTGACGCTAACAACGCAGAAGTAAATGTTAGGAACAGTTTTGTAGCCCTTTCCTTTCTCTGTCGATCGATCTTTTACGCGTTGATACATGTGAGAAATTTGGAGGGGAAAATGCGCTTTAAATTCAGGAGGGATCAAATGTCCGAGAACTTATGCACCAACCTAGTAGTTTAATGTGTGAAAAAGCACATGTCAAAATGGAAAAGTTCGCCTTGATTTCAAAAGGGTTAGGTATGCTTAAAGCAGTTTCCAATTAGCTACGAAAGGTGTCCACTTCGAATGTTCTTTTAGTGTTCTGGATGGCTATAGCCTCCCTTTTCACGCCCGATCGGGCAAGAACTCGATAAGTACCTATTATTTTTATACGCATGCATTTTTAGACATAATTTCTAAGCTGAATACGATTCATTCCCTGTTTTCGAAGAGGTCTAAAGAAGAGAACGCCTTCAGCTGCCAAAAGATACGACATGGTCACACTTTCAATTTTGTCGAAGGTTTCACATTTATCGTTTGGTTCCAGCAGCGTTTTTTAACGTTTTAAATCAAAAGGTAGTCCACTTGTTGATTTACGAGGTGACATTAGCTGACCGGATGCAAAGAAAAACCAAAACCAAAATAAGGTGCCACATCGCTCTTTTTGATCGCTTTGCGGAACGGATTCGCCCACAAAGAAGAGCGACTGAATCCCCGCCCTTTGCAGCTGCCCGTACTCTTAAATGCCAATTTCGCGTCGATTTGGACACTTTCCAGATGAAGTTTAACACTCTCCTAAGAAAGTTTTTTTTAGGAATTTTGAAATCAAAGCGAACTCTTCCATATCGAAGTGACCTCCAGTTATGTGACACTACGGACGCAGTAAGATAATTAGAATAGTTTGTTGTTTAGGAAAATTTGGTGTAACTTTCTTTGAACTTTTCAGTCCACCTCCCCCAATAAGTGTAATATATAAAATTTCTATTTAAAAAATAAATTAAAAATTTGTTTTAAAGCAAATCAAAGAAGGAGTCATTTAGAGCATTAGGAAATAGATCGCGTCATGCACTCACCTGCGCCTGCACCCGCCTGGTCGTCGCGATTCTTATTTGATTGATAGTGCAAGAGGTGCTTTCATGAAGCGTCTAAATGAAGATGTGATGTTCATGTTCCTTGCAACTGTTTTTGTCATATCAAGCAAAATTTTTGCTGTCAATCGAATAAAAACCTTAATGAGACAGAACATTCACGGAGTTGAACGACCAATTGACCCTTGACAAAGTCTTACAGGAAAGTCGACAAGGTATTACTCAACAAACAAGAGAGATCAACTGCAAAAAACCGACCTTAGGTGGATCCACAGTAGTGGACGGTTGAGGAGACCACAAGCTAGGCAGTTAGTATTCCAGGTCGTGCCTAACTGTACTTTGGAGGCTGTACTGATCCAGGTCAGACCACGGTACAGACCTAGGTCAGCCCAAAGAGTCCAAAGGAACTGTGGGCTGACCTAGGTCTCTACCGCTGTCTGACCTGGATCAGTACAGCCTCCAAAGTACAGTTAGGCACGACCTGGAATACTAACTGCCTAGCTTGTGGTCTCCTCAACCGTCCACTACTGTGGATCCACCTAAGGTCGGTTTTTTGCAGTTGATTTCTCTTGTTTGTTGAGTAATACCTTGTCGACTTTCCTGTAAGACTTTGTCAAGGGAATTGGTCGTTCAACTCCGTGAATATTCTGTCTCATTTAAGTCCTTGAAGAAGGTGATTTTGCCGAAACGCCGGCCAATAAACGGATTTACCAATCTCGTTGACTAATCAACCTCAACAGACAACAAACACCGAGAACCGCTTCTTGGTCGAGGGCATGGCGCGACCTTCTGCTCTGGCAATAAGCTTTTCTGCTCTTCAAAACTACTGTTCTATTATCATTTTCTTTCTGTTAAAGCATGTTTCTTTCTCTTCTTTCAGCATTTTATCCTAGCTAGATGTAGGTTTGTGTTGTATTAGGTTGTAACGAATTAAATGGCACTGGCTCGCGCCATTTTTTGGCGCGTCTCTACGCGTTTGATCAAGAACAAACCGTAACATGTGGCATATCATTTAGATACGCAAACTTTGCTCTACTTGCGAGTATTAAATTTTCTATGTAAAAGTGGGAAAACTTTAGAGTTTTATTGACTTTTTTCCAGATGGACAAAAGGGTAATCCGAGGCATTTACTTGTATGAATTCAAACTGGGCACCACAGCTAAGGAGGCGGACGAGGAGATCAACGCCGCATTCGGTCAAGGATGTTCCACAATTCGGACGGCGTATCGTTGGTATCAGAAGCTCAGGAATGGAGACGAGAGCTTGGAAGAACATGAAGGTCGTGGGAGGCATAGTGATGTTGATGAGGACAAGCTGAGAGATGTGGTAGAGGAGGATCCACACAAAGGTACCAGGGAGATAGCGAAGGTTCTTGGCGTCAGTCACAACACAGCTGCCCGGCATCTGAAGGAAATTGGAAAGACCAAAAAGCTGGAAAGATGGGTGCCTCACGAGCTGTCTGAGGAGCAAAGAAACCGACGATAAGAGATCTCGTCCGCACTGCTTCTACGGAACGAAACGGACCCATTCCTTGATCATCATAACCATCGTAACCTGTGACGAGAAATGGATAATCTACGACAACAGGCGACGATCGGCACAGTGGGTGGACAGCGATGAGAGCCCCAAGGTTTTTGCGAAGCCGGAATTGCACCAAAAGAAAGTAATGGTGACAGTATGGTGGTGTTCGCTGGGAATTATCCACCACAGCTTCCTCCCTCCCGGTGAATCCATCACGGCAGAGAAGTACTGCATTGAAATTGAAGAAACGATGAAAAAGTTGAAGGATATCCGGCCGGCCTTGGTAAACCGAAGGCGAGTTCTCCTTCTGCGCGACAATGCTCGCCCCCATGTAGCACGAATGACGTTGCAGAAATTGAATGAGCTGAGCATTGAAACTCTACCACATCCTCCTTTTTCTCCCGACCGCTCCCCAACAGACTACCATTTCTTCAAGCATCTTGGCGACTTCTTGGTAGGGAAAATATTCAAATACCAACAGGATGCCGAAAGTGCCTTCGAAGATTTCGTCAATTCCAGAACTTCTGATTTGTATGCTACTGGGATAAAAAAGCTTGTGTCACGTTGGCAAAGATGTGTAGAATCAGAAGGTTTTTATTTCGATTAATAAACTTGCCTACAAGCCGAGATATTAACTGTTTAAATTTACAGTGGTTCAGTGCCATTTATTTCGTTACAACCTAATAGTTTAATGCAAAATGAGCTCGTTTTGATTTGGAAGGTGCTCGTTTTATTTGAAAAGCGTTGTTTTAAACACAGACGTGTCGAGTTCGACGTGAAAATGCTCTATTTTCACTCATACTACACCAAGAAACATAGGAGATTAGAAGGTTTAACACACAATAGCCATAATGGTCTGGTGTTCGAAAACCGGTTCCCGGGCGTGCGGCTAGAGTGTCTACAGATTGAGCCGCGCCGCTGGCTAAATCGCCGTCAATTTCACGGTCACTCTCGGCGGCTGGCCGAGAGCGGCTTACGTCCGGCTAGCCATCGGTATGTCGGAGATGCATCGTTTCCGCACGTCGCATCCGATCTGGGAATCCGGAAGGTCGGTCGCTTTCGCTCGAATCTTACTGGTCCACTAGCCTTGCTATTTCCTTATTCAGTTGTATTAGGTTGATCGAGAAGTCTTGCAACACACTAGCGCAACAAATAACAGAAGAAAAACAATTGTAACAAATTACGAACCAAAGACTCCGCCATTTGTTTTGTAAAAATTACAATTCCCATTCAAATTTATGACTCTTCCCAAGCTTGCGGGCAGCTTTTAGATTCCGCCACACTCCAAGAAACACCGAGGAAGAAACCGAACCGAGAAACTTCTGTCTCCAGTTGGCGTCGATTCTCCAAGTCATTGTCTCCGAGGTGCCGATTCAGCTCTGTAAATGGGTGGTATTCAGAAGTACACATGCCTGGAGAGTTCTGTGGATTGGGCAGAACTTTCGAGCCTACTTGCTGAACATTCTCGCGTCTCAATTTCTTGACATGGCGACCCACTCGGTATCGTGTAAGAGGTTGATGTTATATTATGTCAGAATGATCTGTTAGAATAGGAATTCGAGCAACTTTTGTTCGGATTTGAACAGTCGAGTTCGAATGTTCGAAAAATTTGTTTTTTTTTTAATTTTTCAGTTTTTCAAATGTGGCCTACTTGAGCATTCGAAAATTTTCGGTGTTCGAAATCATCCGAATATTCGAAAACTTTCAGGAGGTCACAATTACTCAGGTAATCGAAAAGCGGCGCATTTCGCGCAATCGGACGAGATGCTGGCTGTCACGTGCACTCGACACCAGATTCCTGGTTCGGATTCCTTCCCCCCCCCCACCCCCGCCACAGGCCAACCAAGCCTTCCACCCCTTCGAGGTCGATGAATTACTAACCGACTTGTTTGGGAAAGAAAAAGCGCCGACTTGTTCATCGGTCGGTCACCGCAAGTCATCGTATGGCCAAATATGGATTCAAATCACCTCCACGACATCCGTGGAGGTGGAACGCACGGCGCATCCCAAAAAGAGATTGAGTAGCGCTGTCTCTTATCTTTTATTTTAAATATTATATAATATTATTGAACATGAATATGTCCAAAACACAATTTATGGTCAACCAGTGGTGTGACACGGGACTCGTAAGGTCAAATGGAGCCGCTCTACAACAGGTCGACTCCTACGTCTATCTGGGAAGAGAGCTGAACATGGATAACGACCTCGCTCCTGAAATCGCCCGCAGGAGACGCGCAGCATGGGCAGCCTTCAGTTCGATTCGCGAAGGCACCGATCAGGTCAAGGATCCCGGCCTCAGGGCCTCGATATTCAACGCCTCTGTACTGCCTGCGATGGTTACGCGGAGGGAACCTGGCCTGACAACAAGACAATCGCCAGAGCAATGCAAACTACGCATCGTGCACTGGAGAGATGTCTTCTGAAGACAAGCCTTCATGAGCAATGGCAAGAAGGCCTATGAAGCTCGGAGCTATGGGAGAAGTCGCAATTAGCAGACCCGTTGCTGTGCATGAAGAAGTCCAAATATCGCTGGGCCGGACACCTGCTTCGACGAAAGGACGATAGATGGAGTCTCCGTGTCACAGAATGGCTCCCGAGAGACCATAAGAGACCACTGGGACGACCGCCAACGCGATGGGCAGACTCATTCTCAAGATCTTTCTAAGAGCGGAGTCTGCCTCACTGGATGCAAGCAGCCAGAGATCGAGCGGTCTGGAAGAGTTGTGGTCCCCGCTGAGAAGACCTCCAGGACCATCAAAGTATCAAAGTAAGTAAGTAAGTAAGTAAGTAAGTAGGTAAGTAAGTAATATTATCTCAATTACTAATAAAGATCGCGTTTTTAAAATGTGGTCGTATTCGAGCACTCGAAAATTTGCGGTAGTCGAAATCAGTCGAATATTCGAAAACTTTCAGGAAGCAACAGTTATTCAGGTTCTTGAAGAAAAGTGTCATTCGTTTTTCAACCTGAATTTGCATACATTTATGTACTTTATTTTATTTTATTTCATTTCATTATTTTATTTTATTTATTTTTATTTATGTATTTTATGACATAATGCATGACATCAGGGGTAGTATACCACATGTCATGTAGAATGTGCGGGCAGGAGTACATAGGGGAAACGGGCAGACCGTTGTGTATCAGAGTCAAGGAGCATTTGGATGGCCTTAAAAAGCCCAATGTGTCAACTCCTTGGGGAGAGCACAGGGTCCGATGCCACTATGGCGCCGCCATGTTCCAAGAGTCCGTCTCCATCCTAGTGAGAGAAAGCGACATCTCAGCACGCAGGACACTTGAGGCGCTTTGGATAGCGGCCAAGAACCCACAGGTCAACCGCAAGGATGAATGCATAGCGATAACCCAAGAACTGGCACCCTTTGTCGAGCTCTGTGGATTTTGATCAATTTTATCTGACCTGCAGGGTATTTAAGTCGGGTGGTATCCGGGGCTAAACTCACTCACCCACGTCTATCTCCACCTGCCGGTGACTGGTGGTGCTCGTCAGCACCCACCTGGAAGTTTAGTTGATACGCTGTACCTGGGACACCGGTTCTTTACTCTAGCTGCCTTGAGAATGCTATTCTGTATGATGAAATGGCGTCTGGGGGAATAGTTTCACTAATGTTCTCGACTTTTCCAGGCTCCGAAGAAGGCGAAGACGCCGAAACGTTAGCCGAAGTAAAGCCTGTTTAACAATCTTGGTAAACAGCTTAAACAAGAAACACGCTATGTATTTTATATTTTATATTTTATATATTTTTTATTATTATATTATTTATATTTACTATTCATATTTTGTTTTTTAACGTTTTACGATTTAAACATTAAAGTTATCAAAGTTGAAATTGTTATTTTACACATTCAAAACTGTTATAACACCGGGAAAGTCTTATAACAAAAAAGGATCATCTGAAGATAGGTGGCGAAACGAACCACTTTGGAAGAAGAAAATGTGTAATGTGTTTTTCTCCGCTTTTAATTTTCTTTATTTTAATGATGCCTGGCTTGGCTATTCGGATAAGCATTCGAATGTTTTTTATTCGAGTTCGAATAATCGAAAAATCGTATTTTTCGTACGCACTCGAATTCAATAAACCGACTTTTTCATTTTTGTTCGAATTTAACTCTAAGAAAAATCAGATTTTTCGAAAACAGTCAAAATTGAATGTTAGGAAATTTCGGTGCTCGAAGTCAGTCGAATATTCGAAAATTTTCCGAGTGCAAAATTATAGTAGACACGTTTCCTGGTCGCTATTGGCTCGTGAAGAGGTCAGGATCTGAAGCTGTGTAGCGTAGATCGACGCTATTGATGAGGTTACGTCATCCAGCGATTTCCAGTGAAGCATTTCCCCTTCTGACTCCCACCAGCAACACAAAAGCCTGTCCTTCTGGTGCAACTCATCTTTTGACAACTTTGCAGGCAGCTGCCCACGCTAGCTATGGTAGCTATTGATCGATCGATTTGATAGAGACCCGATCGATATTGATTACTTGTTGGGAGGTCTGCCCACCGGATGACATACAATGTCTACATGATGGGCAACCTTCCTCGGAGATCAAGAATGACGATCGAGATATGAAGCCTCTTCTGAGGCTAGAATTCTTGATCGACTGAACTGACGAAAGAATAGAGAAAACACGGACAGCCGGCTGGAGCAGGCCATTACAGGAGGTCAGATTCAGCTGGCAGCAATCCGCTAGACCACCGTCCTAATGGCTAGTTGCTCTAAGCCGGACAAACGGTCGTTCCAAAGCAAATGGGTGGAAATCCACAACATTTACTGTCGACCAGGCACATATGAAAAAGCAGTTAGATTTCAAAATGGCTTCCTTCTACACGAATCCACGCTTTGAGCCTTGTGGGAACGCATCCACGGCGACACGCAGGACTTCTTCATTAATCCAATTCTAGGCTCTGATGCGAGAGCCTTGCTCTAGTAAGTGCGAGGGGTGGAAACACTGGATTCGGCGTAAGGCTTATCCATAGCAGCGGTCGATATATGGGCGAAAGAGTGGATCACAGTGGCCCGGGATGAGGAGTCGATCGTGCTGCCTTCGGAGTCGCCCTTGAGTTCGCTGTCATTGGGGTCCTCGTCGCCGCTGTCGTCCTCGAAGCCGTAGGCCGCCGTCGTCGCCTCGTCGCATCTCCCCGATCGCCTCGCGCCTCCGCTCACTGGAATCAATCGGGTCAGAGGAGGTGTGAAAGCCACAGAACGTTCCTTCGCTTACACTCTTCAACAAAGACCTTCGAGGAGTCCACCGGATTGAGGTCCACGTGCGTGGGCCACTCTTCGGCTGAGATAAAACCCGGAAGATTATTACTTCAGAACCATTTTATACTTCCACCGCCGCGCGACGTAATGCCATGCAAAGAGGCCAAATTGATTGATAGCGCCGCTCAGCGTCGGATCGCGTCGCTCTCGATATCGCCGCGATGTGGCTGATCGCGGTGGATTAGAGCACGATATTGCTGCTAAAGTTGCCTTTTGCAGTGTATCCGGAAATGTGTGCATAATTGCGTATGTCCAAGTACACACTTGTGCGTAATTGCTAGGCCGCATTGCTTGCTGTTCAGAGTTCTCGGAGCCATTCGAAACAGAGCGACGCTATCTGACGTATCGCTTCGTTCCAGTCGCTTCGCCTGACAATGGAAGTATAAATGGGGCCTGAGCCTTGTGAGCTGGCCCAGAATCCTGCTGAAGTTCGGTCGCCATTTCAAAAGTCGGAAGATGCTCAGCGAGAATTTCTTCAGGATGTCCTCTAGATATTAGGTTGTAACGAATTAAATGGCACTGGCTCGCGCCATTTTTTGGCGCGTCTCTACGCGTTTGATCAAGAACAAACCGTAACATGTGGCACATCATTTAAAAGCGCAAACTTTGCTCTGCCGGCGAGTACCAAATTTTCTATGTAAAAGTGGGAAAACTTTAGAGTTTTATTGACTTTTTTGCAGATGGACAAAAGGGTAATCCGAGGCATTTACTTGTATGAATTCAAGCTGGGCACTACAGCTAAGGAGGCGGACGAGAAGATCAACGCCGCATTCGGTCAAGGATGTTCCACAATTCGGACGGCGTATCGTTGGTATCAGTAGTTCCGGAATGGAAATGAGAGCTTGGAAGAAATGAAGGTCGTGGGAGGCATAGTGATGTTGATGTTGGTGAGGACAAGCTGAGAGATGTGGTAGAGGAGGATCCACACAAAGGTACCAGGGAGATAGCAAAGGTTCTTGGCGTCAGTCACAACACAGCTGGCCGGCATCTGAAGGAAGTTGGAAAGACCAAAAAGCTGGAAAGATGGGTGCCTCACGTGCTGCCTGAGGAGCAAAGAAACCGACGATATGAGATCTCGTCCGCGTTGCTTCTACGGAACGAAACGGACCCATTCCTTGATCGCATCGTAACCTGTGATGAGAAATGGATAATGTACGACAACAGGCGACGATCGGCACAGTGGGTGGACAGCGATGAGAGCCCCAAGGTTTTTGCGAAGCCGGAATTGCACCAAAAGAAAGTAATGGTGGCAGTATGGTGGTATTCGCTGGGAATTATTCACCACAGCTTCCTCCCTCCCGGTGAATCCATCACGGCAGAGAAGTACTGTATTGAAATTGAAGAAGTGATGAAAAAGTTGAAGGATATCCGGCCGGCCTTGGTAAACCGAAGGCGAGTTCTCCTTCTGCACGACAATGCTCGCCCCCATGTAGCACGAATTACGTTGCAGAAATTGAATGAGCTGAGCATTGAAACTCTACCACATCCTCCGTTTTCTCCCGACCTCTCCCCAACAGACTACCATTTCTTCAAGCATCTTGGCGACTTCTTGGTAGGGAAAATATTCAAATACCAACAGGATGCCGAAAGTGCCTTCGAAGATGTCGTCAATTCCAGAACTTCTGATTTTTACGCTACTGGGATAAAAAAGCTTGTGTCACGTTGGCAGAGATGTATAGAATCAGAAGGTTTTTATTTCGATTAATAAACTTGCCTACAAGCCGAGATATTAACTGTTTAAATTTACAGTGGTTCAGTGCCATTTATTTCGTTACAGCCTAATAGTTCTGATTTCACTGTGTTGATTTTGGCTCCACTTTTCACGAAAATCAAGTATGTTTTCCCATCAGCTGCTACTCCTTGAAAAACCATAACAGACTTCGGATATCCTGCTGTTGGTGCTCTCTTTCATTCTGGTTATTTTCTTCTATGTCCTTGACAAGAATTCTGCCGTTTTTATGTTCGAAAAATTGGTCAGTAGTAAAGAAAGAGTCGTCAGTGAACAGTCCTGCGTACCGCCATGTATGCTTTCTCCAAGAGACTGAAGGCGTATGTATTCGTGCAAAAGGAGGCCGTTTTGAAACCTCACCGCTTTTGCATGTGCCTGGTCGACAGTAATAAATACTGTGAATTTCATCCCATTAGCTTTAAAACAGCCGTTAGGGCGGCCAACTATATGTGTTCAAGAACTTTTGCCGCACCCTGTAGAAGGCGTGAGAATAGGCCCGAAAAAGTACCTCTATTGAATAGATGCTCAGGCTCGTCAGCCGTGAAGCACGAGTTCCACGTGTTCTTGCTCATTCTCTATGAGAACAATGTTGCATGCATGAGGTATGTGTGTGCTATGAACTTCATGGATGGAACATGTACTATGCATATCGATCTAGGATTCCATGTTCATGATGATGTTTTTGCCAACTTTCGGTGGAAAAGCAAAAGGTCTGCACGGAGTGGGATTTGAACCCACGCACCCTTACGAGTACCAGAACGCTCACACCGCTTTCCTCGCGGCAAGTTGTACGCTTGAGTCTGGCGCCTTAGACCACTCGGCCATCCGTGCACAGGCCACGGCCGTTCGCTGACAGTGATATGCTCGCTGTTATTCATTGCAGTGGTATCGGGGCAGCCCTTTCCCGAAACTTCCGATGTGTCCATGTATTGGGAAAGGAATCACAGTAATTCGTACGAGGTTCGGATTCGAACTGGCGAAACAACGGGCGACTCCAGAAACATTGGCAGATAGCTCGACAATTTGGAAATAAGGACTGAAACCAGTGGGAAGTTTCCCAAGTTAGTGAGAAACAAATGCGTGGCGTATCCTCTACGGGATACGCCACGCATTTGTTTCTGTGCTACCACTCGTAGACACTTTGAAGGTAACAGGTCTCAAACGAGACTGAAGTTAGAACTATCTGTCCAGGCATTGGCGGATGATTTGGTGAGTTTGAAACGATAGAAAGGTCGTATGTACCATTCTGACGTCAAATTGAACACCCTTCTAAACAGGACTGTCGCTTTTAAAATCAAACTGAACAACTTTCGAGCCAAATTGAGCTCAATCCACAGTAAACCAAAGACTCTCCAGAAAGAGTAGAATAATTTTTTGTTGATGAAAGGCTTAAGTACAACTTTCATTAAAGTTTTAATTAGCCTGCCCAGTAACTGAACGCATTGTTTTAAAATTTAAAGAAATGTGAAGACGAAAAACATAAAATTACAATTTTTTTCTCTTCTTTTTTTTCGGAGTGATTCGTTCTCTCCAGGCTAACCTTTTTTGTTACAACACTTTCCGGATGGCTCATCAGTGAAGAGGAAGGTGTTGTAACGCTATTGAATGTGCAAAATTTCTAATTTGTATTCAGCGGACTACATATAATATATTTAAACGTCTCATTTTTTAGGAAAAGCTCTTAATTTTTGGGAGAAATATTGGTTTAGAGTTTGCTTTAAGCAGGTGGATGGACGTTTTTTTAGTGGTATAAGAAAATTTTGAGTCACGCTCACCACAAAAAGGTCACAATTTTTATTCGATTGATGGCAAAAATTCGGTTAGCAAGGAGTTTTTCACCTGTAGACGATGCAACAAATGCAATTTTAAGGAACACACATATGCCCACTTTAGTGCTTCATTTAAATAGCATTCACACTATCACTCAAATAAAAATCACGACGAACTTTCGACAGCGTGGCGCGATCTCATTTATCTTGCACTAAATAATTGCTGATATGTTGCGTTTTAAAACAAATATTAGCTTTCTCCAAAAAAAAAATTA
The DNA here is from genome assembly GCA_947359475.1 of Heligmosomoides polygyrus bakeri. Classification (NCBI taxonomy): domain Eukaryota; kingdom Metazoa; phylum Nematoda; class Chromadorea; order Rhabditida; family Heligmosomidae; genus Heligmosomoides; species Heligmosomoides polygyrus. The sequence goes on along the minus strand of OX375868.1, from coordinate 96,665,603 downwards.
TTACGCTCATTCGAGCAGTTGAACTAGAAAACGAAACCAAGAAAGCTATATCAAATTTTCCGTGAACAAAAAGTGATTCTAACCATCTTTGAAGGTCTGTAGTTTAACATACAAGAAGCTCGTTTCAATGTAGAAAACGTCCAGTTTGATTCTAGAGGCATGAAATTTGCTCAGCAGAGATTGTCCAATTTGACGAAATTGATGAATTTGTGAGAATGGTATATATTGATTTAATATTGATATTGATTTTCTTTACTTAATTATTTATTGATGCACCTGAGTTGCGCCATAGAAACGAAACAAACAAAAAACACAGTGACGATCAAATAGTAATGCATAGATTAAAGCAACCAACACCTACGAAATCGCGAGCAAATTGGATAGCACTAAATAAATAAATAAATACTATATAAATAAATGTTGGTATTTATTTATTCAAAGGGCGCCTGGAGCACAGTCGGAGGAGGCGCGACAGCCGCGTGCACCCGATACCAGGTTCCTGGTTCGGATTTCCCGCCCAGGCCAACCAAGCCTTCCATCCCTCCGGGGTCGGTGAATTGGTACCAGACGTGTCTGGGGAGGATAAAGCGCTGACTTGTTCATCGGCTGGCCACCGCAAGTCATTGTATGGCCACATACGCATTCAACTCGTCTCCACGACATCCCGTAGAAGTAGAATGCGTGGCGCATCCCAAAGGGGATTGAATAACGCCGTCCTTTATCCTTTATTGATTTATTCATTACGGCTACATGGGGGAACAACAATTATCGCTTCAAAACAACAAGGACAATGCGCATACAATTAGAAATTCAGGACAGTCTTCTTAGCGGCACACCTGAAAAGGTGCGAAACTCCCGTTGTCGAGATAAGTGATGAAATATGTGTGAAAAAGTCATCTCCGGTAGTGATGAGGAGCAAAAGGTCTGCACGGAGTGGGATTTGAACCCACGCACCCTTACGAGTACCAGAACGCTCAGGCCGCTTTCCTCGCGGCAAGTTGTACGCTTGAGTCTGGCGCCTTAGACCACTCGGCCATCCGTGCACAGGCGACGGCCGTTCGCTGACAGTGATCTGCGCGCTGCGTCAGCGCTGCCCTTTCCAGCTTCCGATGTGTCTATGCGTTAAGGAAAGGAATCACAGTAATCCGAGCGAGGTTGAGAGTTGAACTAGCGAAACAACGGACGAATCCAGAGACATTAGCAGATGCTTCGACGATTCGGAAATACGGGCTGAAATAGTGGGAATATTCTTCCAATCTCTCCCAGTTTGTCCCAGAAACGCCTTCCTATATCCTTTGTCATTTTACCCTATTGGTCGGCGTCTTCTCATGCGACTTCTGGACTCGATAGCTGTATAGGGATGAAGACCTGCAGTGCGAAGTCGAGCGCATAAGGGTTTAGGTCTAACTCTTGCCGATTCACGAATTGTCGCAAAGAAAAATCCTTTATTCATAACCGGTTTCTAATCAGCTTCGATTTGCAATTTCATTTTGTCGCTTAATCGAAACAATTCCTGACTTTTGTTGTGAAAAATCAGGAATGAGGCAAGCAATAATGTTCAACACGAGGTCGATTATAGAGGAAAAACAAATTCAGTGGACAATCCAAACAGGAAGCACATTCTATCCAATCAATAAATCAATAGCTATGAAAAGATATGAGACCGCTTGCTGCACTGAGATCAGAGACATCAACAAGGAATAGAAACAAAATGACAACATACAGCGGATGCAAAGGGTATGTCGCAGGGTCTACGGGCTAGTTACCCAGCTGGGTGGGACTAGGTGGATAGCGGAGAGCAAAAATCTAGCGGTAAATATTTTGCCGCCACTACAACTACTTCCTCAAGCCCCCCCCCCCCCACTCCGGTATATTCGAGGTCATGTCACTTTTGCCGTATGGTGTACACTTCGACTTTGGAATCTTTCGGATTACAGCGAGAATACTTACAAAGCCGTTAGTCGGCCAGATGTGGCCACCAACCACCATGAGCCTGCTTCAACGTGCAGGTTTGTCTACCCTACAGCAAGGAAATTTATACCTAGGAAGTATATGCAAGACTGAAGTGATTGAAGTGGTGAAGAAGAAGCTAGACGTTGAACTATGGAACTGAAAAATTACGTTTTCAAACGGAGATCCAAACATTGAATATTGGGTTAACAATGGAGACCTGAGCAACATATGCAAAGTTATGGACCATCTTCCAATCCAATGAAGCGAAGAAAAGGCCATTAATTTGTCGGCGCTTGAGCTCTGGGGTAGCCGGTTCCGACAGCTGTTATTCATACTGCACATGAGTATCACACTTTTTGAATAAAAACAGTACAGGCTACATCGAAGGCGAACAACGTAAGTGTACTCCATTCTAAGGAGCCGACACTCAATCAAAGGCTGTCGTCTTCGACGACGACAATGGGTCGACAAAATTTGCTGTTACAGGCGAACACCGTCCTCGCTTCTTGTCGCCACCTGAATTCGATTGGATGACTTTAATCAAGGATTTTTTTAGTATTTGTCAACTGTCGAAGTCAAAAGTGAGAGTCTTAGATAAGCTTGTCGCGCTGGTAGAAATACCACCTGTCACTTTGAAGAAGGAGCTTGTCAGGAACCACATATACGACCAACATTGTGTGACCTCTGAACTGGGTAATCGGATGACTGCAGGAAGAGTGGGACCATCTGCTCGATCTCTTCATGCGCCTGTGGCAACGAACACGTTGGACAGACGGCGCGACCTCTCAACATTCGGGTCAAGAAACATCTGCAGGGCAAACCTGCAAACACCTCTCCACCCCACTGGGCACCTATCGGGTTGAAAGGCATACAGTGAACAAGATTGCGGTCACAATTCTGGACCTGAAATCTGATATCACTGCGCGGGAAACACTGGAGGCCTTTTGAATTCACTCTAAGAACCCAAAAATTAATCGGGAAGAGGAATATCTTGTGATCAACAGCGAATTTTAACCGTTTTTGGGACTCTGTGGGCTGCCCTAGGATTGTACCGGGGCTAATCTGGGTCAGTGGTCAGCGCTGTCACCGCTTTATATAAAACTCAGCCTACAACTGCAATTAGGCGCAACCTAAATACCGACTGCGTAATGGTCTCTCGAACTATCCTCGCCTATGGAACCACCTTCGGTCAGTTTTGCAGTCTCGTGTTTACTGACTGGGGAAGGGTTTCGACCTCCCATGGAACTTCAAGTTGTGACCAGGATCATTAGAAAGAGCTCGGAATGCTGATTACGAATACGTGTATCAAAATTTCAAAATGAAATTCCCGTGGGAGTTATGATCTGCCGAAATCGGGAGCTCACCGCGGGCTGGCTGTGCGACACAGCTGGCGCGAGAATGGTGAGTCATCGGGATTCCGTAGGAAGGTCACGCCAGTTGCGGCGGTGGCGCAGGGGTAGTGCTCCCGCTCGTTAGGTGAGACGTCGTTGGTTCGGTCCCCATCGCAGGCGCTCTTTTTGCAAATCATAATTTTCCTCGAAGTGACCTTTTACTCTGAGTTATAGCACGTATTTGATTAAATAGCGGGGAAAACTACCATACACGTTTGTAAAATGTGTTGAAGGGCAAAAACTGCTATGATGGCATTTTTACTTACTATTTTGCACAAATGGAGTCCAAATAATATATAGAACAACTAGAGATGTTTCTAACAACCTTGACATTCGTTGAACAAAGGAAAAAAATGTGTGAAGCAAAAAAAGTAAGTAGAATGTATGATGAGGAAGAACAAGTTGTCGTTGATCTACTGCACTTTTGATTGATGTGGAAGCATCTCTTAACACATTCTACGTCGACATTACATTATTACATTATAACCAGAGCAGTTTTTTGCCTTCAAGCATTTTTACAAACGTGTACGGTAGTTTTCCCGGTTATTTAATCACACATGTCATAATCCAGAATAAGAGGTCGTTTCGAACATAAATTATGAGGTTCAAAAAAGTGGCAGTCAGCGGGAACCGAACGAGCGACGTCGCGCCCGGTGTGTCGCACAGTCAGCCTGTGGTAAGGTCCCCGATTTCGGCAGGCCATAACTCGCTCAGGAGTTTCATTTTGCAATTTTGACACCCATATTCGTAATCAGCATCCCGAGTTCTTTCTAATGATCCTGGTCAACTTGAAATTCCATGGGAGGTCGAAACCTTTCCCTAGTCAGCAGTATTTTGTTGGCTTTCCTGTAACACTTTGTCGACGGGTTTGGTTGTTCGACTTTGTGAATGTTCTGTCTCATTTTGCCCTTGAAGAAGGCGATTTTGCCGCAACGTCGGCCAATAAAAGAATTTACCAATATCGTTTGACTGAATCAACTTCAACAAAGAACAAACAAACACCGATGCCGAAATTCAACGATAGTCGCACCCGGAGAATAGTGAGAGCTTCTAAACTATTTGGCAACTGTGTTCGAGGACAAGAAAACGCACCGGTACTGCTGGATGTAGTCCTTCTTACTCGTGCAGCATCCTTCTCGTCCTTTATTTGAGGAGATTAGCAGATACGCTGAGGCTATTGAGAATATGAGCGACAGAACAAAAAAACTCGTCGCCAGGATGTGCATATAGCAGGCTAATCCGAGTCGGTTCTGAAGATGAAGAAGGTGAATGTTCAACATCCACGTCAAAATGCACACTTTCCAAATTAAACGAAGATATCAAAATCAACAGGGACTTCTTTGGATTTGATGAGACCCTCTTTAACAAAGTCGAAATAAATATTTCATAGAATTGATTCTGACCTTCTTTGATTCCACTTTTTATGCCGTAGAGACTGTAATGTTCTCTCTCTCTATATCTTGCAATGTTGTCCAACCATCTTGTTCTTGGCTTTCCTTTACGTTGTTTTTCCTCAGGTATCCAATTGGCTTCAATGCGTGCCCATGAACGTTCGCTTCTGCAGAGCTTATTTGCGAACAGCCACTTCTTGATGAGCACGTGGTGGATCAAATCCTTGAGTTCTAGTCTGTGTCGAGTAACTCTCGACCGTGTTTTGTCGCTCAAACAAACACCGAGAATCGCTCTTTCAAGTCTTCCTTGAATGGAATTAGTCTTATAGTCAATTCTAGTGATCATGTCCAAGTTTCGCAATCGTGCAGAACGGCAGAGAGCACGCAAGAACTAAAGTGCTTCTTTTTCAGCTGAACTTGACGGGTTTAAAACGGCCTTAGAAGAAGCAGTCCGTAGTTAAAATAGACTCCTCTTCTTGCTTTAATCCTTTTCTGAACCTGTTTTAGTGGATTACGCTAGTTTGACAAAAGGTGTACTAGGTAAATAAATTCGATGACGCATTCTATAACTTATCCGTAGATTTCTGTTACACCTTCCGTGTCGGTTATTGGTCTACCGAGTTTCATACACTTGGTTCTCGAGTAATTCATTTCAAATTCGACTCGACCTGACAGCTCTGTAAGATCTTCTGCCATGCTTTGTAGTTCGTTGCAGTTATCAGCAGGCAATACGATACGATAGCATATGCGATGTGTGGAAGTATCTTGTCATTCATTCGGAAACATCCATTTAGCCAGATGACTGCATTCAGCACATTTTGAAGTGCTAACACAAAAAGTAGTAGTGAAATGGAATCTCATTTTCGAACACCTTCTTGAATGTTCAGCTCAACATAACTTGATCCTACCTTCATAACAGTACTTCTGTTTAAAGAAGTATAAAGCAGTAGAATAGATTTGACCAGGTTATCCTCGATTTTAAAATTTTACAATGCCTCTTATACTACTGGTAGTTCGATAGTATTGAAGGCTTTTTTTAAATCTATGAACAATGCACGACATTCATTTTTGAATTTGTAAGACTTTTCTTGCAGGATTTTCAAAGTGTAGATGTGGTGGACTGTGGGATACAGATTAAGATAAATTTGATTATGGCACCCGGAAACCTATGGCGAAATTTCTATGCCATGTCGTTTTCTGTTTTTTGACCGATTCCGGCTACTTCTAGAGAAAATAGAGAATAGAAAAAAAATTCTCAAAATAGTCAGGAAATCAGAATCAAAATGAAGGAATTCCTCCAATCCTTGATCCCAACCAAGAACCTAGAATAACACTCGACAACCGGCACCTCCTTCGGCTGCGCTACCACGTACCTATTGCACTACGTAGTTTGGTGAAAGCAACGCACCTCCGGCTGCGTTTCGTCTGGCGGCTCCAACTCGTCCCTGGCTTTATTGTCTTTTGTGGCGCCGAAGACGAAGATGATATCGGATAGCATTGAACAAGCGGCTGAAAATACTAGCAATCCTTCTGGAGCAAAATTTATTTGTTTGGAAGACTTCAGTGTTTGATAATAGGCTTCAGTTGAAGCTAATGTATTAGGTTACTCAATAATAAATGTCGTTTTTTCGTAATTTCAAAGTGAATTTATTTATATTAGGTTGACAACTAATTTCATGGACTCTCAAGAATCTTCAACAAAAATATTTATTAACAAATAACTAATGACAATCTTCAAGTAAAATAAAATTCCTCGGAATGCAGAAGTGCTTCCCATATATCAGGTAGCTGGTTTATCCCACGGCCATAGAACTGTTGTGCTTTTAAGGCCAAGAATCCTTGGAAGTGCATTTTGACCCGGTCCACATTATTAAATCGTCTTCTAACCAAGAAGTACTGCACCGAACTAAAAATGTGGTAGTCGCTCGGCGCAAGGTCTGGGCTGTAAGGTGGATGAGTTTGACGCTCCCAGTCAAGGTCTTCTATTTTTGAGGCGTCCGGTTCGCTACGTTCCCTCCGTTGGGTGGTGTCAAGAAGGTATTAACTTCTGGAAGCTCGTCAAGAACAGTTCCAGCATTAATGCTGTAATCTACTCTTCTCGATCTGGCCCCGCGCAGGCTGAACTCCGCTGAAATCGATTCAGACAGATTTTCAGGAGCGGAATTATCTATCAGCGAGATAACGCCAGATCGCACGTCACGAATCGGAAGCTTCAAAAAATCGAAGACCTTGGCTGGGAGCGTCTAGCTCATCCACCTTACAGCCCAGGCTGTGCGCCAAGTGATTAGTACCTTTATAGCATGCTGCAGCACTTCTTGGTTGGAGGACGATTTATTAATGTGGACCATGTCAAAATGCACCTCTAAGGATTCCTGGCTTCAAAAGCACAAGAATTCTACAGCTGTGGGATGGGCCAGGTGGCTGATAAATGGGAAGCAGTCCCGCGTTCCAACAGATCTTACTTTGGTTGAAAACTGTTATTTGTTATTTGTTTTTGAACACTTTTGTTGAAGGTGCTTGACAGTCCACGAAATTAGTTACCAACCTAATACTAACAACAAACATTAATCTTGATGTATTGACCATGTTGTTGAATGGTCTTTTGCCATCTTTCGGTAGGTTGAAAAATTCCACGTTCGAAAAGGTCTTGGTTTTTATTAGCGAACAACTGGAGCTCATTTTTAGCAGCTTGATCAAAATCAAAAATTTTATCACTAAATGGTTTTGAAGGGAGCAAAACAGACGGTAATCTTATGGTGCGGTCATTATCTTATTTTTATTAGTTTCTAATCAACCTTTGCTAAATACTCAGAGGCTGGTTTAGAGGTGTAATATTATGTAGCTATTATATTCTAGGGGCGCGTGTAGCGCAGTCGGAGGAGGCGCGACTTCGCGCGCACCCGATGCCAGGTTCCTGGATCGGATTTCCCGCCCAGGCCAACCAAGCCTTCCATCCCTCCGGGGTCGGTGGATTGGTACCAGACGTGTCTGGGAAGGATAAAGCGCTGACTTGTTCATCGGCTGGCCACCGCAAGTCATTGTATGACCAAATACGCATTCATGTTGCCTCCACGACATCCCGTAGAAGTAGAATGCGCTGGCGCATCCCAGAAGGGATTGAGTAACGCCTCCTTTATCCTTATCCTTTATCCTTATTATATTCTAGAGATAAGCCTCTGCGGACGTCGTATTTCATTTCAAATAACATCAAGCTGCATTTGTCTTTTCGATAGCCGTCTACACTACTACGTTCGCTAACGAAACATGGATGATGTCAGCTAGTATCATCAGATGGGTCAATGAATTTTATTGCAAATGTCTGCGACAAATAATGAGGGTACGTTACACGGACCGCTTGATCGATAAATAAGTATAACGACGCTGCCGATTAGCTAACCTTTACGAAACCGTTACGCAACGCCGACTTTGCGTGGTCGGATGCATTCTGCGTATGTTTGTGCACAGCCTGCCAAGATCAGCATTGCAGTGGATTCCGCCAGACAGCGAACCAGAGGCCGCCCAAGAAACACGTGACGTCGCACGTTCATGAATGACTTGAAAGTTATAAATATTTCTAGGCAGGAGTGCGAAGAAGTAGCCCTGGACAGACAGCGGTGGAAAGAGTTCGTCGTCCTATGCGCTTAACAGCGCGGGAGGAACATTGATAATGGCATCAATGGCGGCTCCCTTTATCAAAAAAACTAAGGTGCTCCATTTAGGAAGAAGAAATCCCGGCTACACATACAAGTTAGGTGGAAATGAGATTACAAGGACTGCTCAAACAACAGATCTTGGGTTTCTCTTCGATGCAAATTTGGCTTTGGACGCGCATTGTGAACAAATTTCAAATATAGCGGTGGCTGTAGTACATAATCTCTTTAGAAGTATTTCCACAGAAAACTGCTCTGTCCTTGTCAAAGCTTATAAGACTTACGTTAGGCCGATACTTGAGTATGGAAATTTCCTAAATAATTTTTTACCGGATTAAGAAGAAAAATATACTTAGACTTGAAAAGTCCATAATAGCTTCACTAGAAAACTATTAAATATGAAATGTGGCTTTGATTATCATGATATTCCAAGCAGTGAAGTAAGAAACAAACAACTTGGACTACAGACACTTTCTACAAACGAAGAATATACGACCTCGTAATGGTACACAAAATTCTCCATTGTTTCTTTGGACTTGATAAACGTGATTTCTTCATGGTGAGACCATCTAGAACCCGAGGTGGAAGAGAGAAGCTTTCACTAAGTACTGCAAAATCTTCAATTCGACATAATTTTTTTGTCAATAGAGCAGGTTCGGATTATATGAAACTTGCCAAAAACTCAGTTATTCCGTACAACCTGAAGCCATTTATTACGAATGCAAGTCGATTCATAAATAATTCTAGGACATAACGAGATCTTGTGGCAGAGCCCCTCTTGGTTTGTTCTTCTTTCTATTCTTCATTCTCCGAGTGTTTGTTATCGCATGTACTTTGTAATCATTCTATTACATTTTGGTCTGGATCGTTAGTCAATGTCTTGTGGATGCCATTCTACTGTTTCTGATTATATTGTTCTTCACATGGATTTTAGCCATGTAACAAATAATAATAAATAATTATAATGTTTTGAAGTCATTCGCTTACACCTTGAACACATTTCTAGCGCTACTTAATGGACCAAAGTGGCACCATGATGTGGAAAAGGTGATAAGGCCAGGTGCGGAGTCGAACATGGGCCTGATACACACGTGCCAGCGGTGCTTGAACCCTCCTACGCTAACCTAATCGCCGTTTTGCTTAGTCATATTTCTTTGGAATGATCGCAATACTCGCCTGGGATCTATTCTAGTCCGGGGGGGGGGGGGCCACATAATTAAAAAGTAGGTAACGAAATGAATTGGGACTTACCGAGCTGCTCCTGGGGAACAAGATGAAACCTAAAAGAAACCAAAAAACGAAAGAATAAACAAAAAAAAATCGCCGCGGTTTTACAACCGAACCGGCGGGCAAAGAGCGACGGAATGGAGGCATGCCGCGTACCTACCGCCGGCTGACATGTTATAACCAGGATCTAACATGGTGAGGAGAGCGCATGAAGCCGCATGCCGCGTGCTGACCGCGGCCTGACATGTTATAACCAGGATCTAACATGGTGAAGAGGGCACACAACTTTGCCTGCTTACAACCGCAACAAATGTATTTTTTCATTTTTTTTCATTGTGGCTTTTCTTGTTTAGGTCCATGTTGGTCAGTAGAAGCCGCTCGGTAAGTCTCAAGTGGATCTGTTACATATAATACTTTTTAGTTATGTGGCCCCCCCCCCCGGACTAGGATAGATCCACTCGCCTGTCATGAATATGGAGACCACGTAGAGCAACGAGTTAGGCGGGAAACACGGTGAACACGCGCCGGTGATGACGCCAATAGAGCCGAACACGAACGTGAACACCGAGAAGAAGATCACTGCTTTGTGGTGAGCTGAAAGACGTGAATCAACAGTTCAGTTTTCTCCACCGTTGTCGCCGTGTTCAAGACGTAGCTTGAACTAGAACCCGAAACCAACTAGCAGAGAAACTGGACGAAGTGCTTTTAGAATTTCTCAGAAACTCACGTAGAAACCGGTGCAATAAAAGCTCCCTGGACGACGCGTCACTGGATTCGAGCACACTTCTTAGCTGTGCGTGAACAGCTGGATCGAATTTACTGAGACATGTCTCACCTGCAAAGCATCTTGCTCTGGAATGCAAAGTGAAAAACGTTCGCCAACAATGGAAAAATGAGAAATAGCCTTGAAAACCTCTCATATTTGATGTTTCCAATCACACATGATATGCAGGCGGTTTAATAAATTAAATCTTTCTCCCGAGAATTCTAAACTATTACCTATTCTACCTATTACCTATTACCTATTCCCTACCTGTTTATTCAATTTCGTTATAATGAGGACATTTTATTTGTCCATAACAATAGCACTAATGATATTTTTAACAAACTTATCAACGTCTATAATGATGTCTTAAAGCTACTTCTTACTGATGACAACGACTACTTGTGCAACTATTCAGATATGGAAATGATGATCTCGGGCAATCAATTAACCACTAAGCTTTATAATAAAACAGATATCTCTAACATTAGTATCAAGAGATTTTTGAATTTCGATACCAATCTGCCATATAATGTCAAAAAAGCCACGATCTATGCAGAAACTCTAAGAATTGCACGCAGTTGAAGCTTTAAAGAGGTTCTGAATTAGAGTGCGTCAGCTAGTCAAGATAGCACAGGTTTATTCGGCTAACATTTCGACCTTATCGCCTTCGCCGGAGCCTAGAAGTGCAGATAAGGACCCGTTGGAGTCGCCCACAGATCGCCACAGATCAGATTTGGCTTGTGGGCGACTCCAACAGGTCCTTCTCAGAACTTCTAGGCTCCGACGAAGACGATGAGGCCGAAACGTTAGCCGAATAAATCTGTACTATTTTGGCTAGCTGACGCACTCGAATTCAGAACCACATATTCACTATGCCGAGATTTATGGAAAGTCGAACATGGAGCTTTAAAGAGGATTTTATAACCAAACTCTTGCATAATAAAAGGCAACTATCTGAGTCAGGTTATGACGGTAACGTTTTCAGTTATTTAAATGTATTCATAAAAACAAATTAATCCAATATAAATACGATCTAGGTCACACTAAAATTCATATAAAGGATTCGTTATGTAAATGCCTTGATTAGTGTTGTTTCTTCGGTTCATTAATTTTATCACTTTTTAAATCCAGCACTAGCACTTAAACTATGAAAACATATTTCCTAACTTATTGTGTACGTGGTGGTTCACCGGAGGGCGTTTGGTGGTTCGGCGTGGAGCTCTACCTCTTCATCACTTTTTCTCCTTCACCATAACTAACCCCTTCTCCTTTTCTATTAATCCACTCCCTTCCCTTGGTGAATCTTCTCGTTGAACCACGTTGCGCTCTCTGCTGCAAATCGTTGTATCTATTCTACTTTTCTGCTACCCTTCTCATATCTTCTTAATGCCTTTCATTGAAGGTTTATTTATTTCTGGTGGTATCTTTATAGCATCTATAGTATTCTATAGCATCTAAAACTTGCTTCTTTACGTTTATTTGTTGTTCGCCAAGTCCAACCTCAACAGGAGGAGCCCAGGTTAGTTCACAACAACAGCTCCTTCTTCCTTCCACTCTCTTACTGATGAGCACAGAGAGAAGGACATATTGTCTGTTTGGTTTTCGTTCAAGGGCCCGTTTAAGCCCTCCGCACACTTTTGCGGCAACGCGGCAGCCCTATCTTTAAGCATGGAGCAGAGACGCAGAGTCGCCGCGCGAGGCAAAACTAGCCTCGCGCGGCCTGCCGCTGATGTGCCGCCTACGCGGCAGATGCGGTAGACGGTGCCGAATACGCGGCAGACGCGGCAGACGCGGCGCCGCCCACGCGGCAGACGCGGTGGCTGCGGCAGTAATCCTTCAAGGCATTGTTGCCGCATTGCCGCGTTGGTGATTGAGCGAGCGGAAAGAGTGCCGCGTGAACTCTAGCACGCGGCAGTGGAAGCGGCGTACGCGGCTGTTCTGGCCTCTGCCTCGTACACGGCTGCCGCAAAAGTGTGCGGAGGGCTTTACACTTCGACGCCGAGCGACAGGTATAGTGACCATATTGATTGAGTTACGCGATCGATCGCTCGGCGTCGGAAGTATAAACGGAGCCTAAAGCCCTCCGCACACTTTTGCGGCAACGCGGCAGCACTATCTTTAAGCATGGGGCAGAGTCGCAGAGTAGCCGCGCGAGGCAAACCTAGCCTCGCACGGCCTGCCGCTGATGTGCCGCCTACGCGGCAGACGCGGCAGACGCGGTGGCAGCGGCAGTAATCCTTCAAGGCATTGTTGCCGCATTGCCGCGTTGGTGATTGAGCGAGCGGTAGGAGTGCCGCGTGAACTCTAGCACGCGGCAGGGGAAGCCGCGTACGCGGCTGTTCTGGCCTCTGCCGCGTACGCGGCTGCCGCAAAAGTGTGCGGAGGACTTAAGGCCGGGGGCGTACTTCAATCGCCGCGATGCCATCGCGGGGCTCAGTTCATGGCCATTTCGCCGCGCTGCCGAATAGTCAAAGGAAACTTCGCCGAGGCTGCCGCAACTTTGGCGGCCGGTATGGCTTCCCGCGCTTATCGCGGGCATGGAATACTTTTTTGCGCTGCCCGCGCTGTTTAGCGTTGGTTCTGGACGGATCGCCATTGCGTTCCCTTGCAGAGCGATGAGCGATGCCACTAGCACTGAGAAATTCAAATCCTTTCGCGTCGCTCTGCAAAACTCATCGCCGCGATTCCATCGTGGCGACGGGGAGTATGCACGAAGCCTAAGGACGGGAGCATAGTTCCATCGCCGCGATGCTACCGTGCTGTTCAGTTCTTGACGATTCCACCGCTCGTGGCCGAGTAATTGAAGGAAACTTCGCTGCCGGCCGCCGCAACAGTAGAGACCGGCATGCGCGATGGCTTCCCGCGCCCATCGCGGGTGTGGCATACTTTTTCGCTCCGCACGCGGTGTTTAGCATTGGTCCTGGGTTGATTCGCTCCTTTGGAAGTCGTTTAGTGTGCACGCAACGCGCGACGCGATGCATGCGTAGTGTCCAAATTGAGCGAGATTGATCAATTCGGCCACTAACTACACATGGCATCGCGTCGCGCGTCGCGCACACACTAAACAAGGCCTAAACGACTCCTTGCAAAGCGATGAGCGATGCGACGAGCGCTGAGAACTCCACATCATCTCGCGTCGCGCTGCAAAACTCATCGTCGATGGAATCGCGGCGACGGGAAGTGTGCACGAGGCCTAAGGGCCTCTGCGGAACGAAAACCAAACTAATTCGTACTTCCCATACTTTCACAATTAAACTTTCACAATTATATGGCTTTACTCATTTATCATTTATTTCTCCCTCTAACGTAAGAGGTGGAAGACAGAGAAAGTTGATTATTCCTAGAGCAAAATGTAATGCAAGAGCAACATTTTTTTTACTAAACGTGCTACCAGTGAATTGTTGATTTGTTTGATTTGATTTGTCTCCAAGAAGAACACTTTGCCTTACACAACGTGGCGATTCAGAACACTAGTTGAGCGGTATCTCCAGGGGGATTCTTGGCACTATTGTACTTCACGGACTCCGCTGGACGAGGAGAGGTCGAAAAATTTTTTAACCCAAACTTCGCCTAGGGCGGTTATTTGGGGTGCTAATCACGAATTAGATATCCGTTTTTGAAATTTTGGCCGATTACGGTAGCTTGCGGTAGGTACCGGTGACTAAGGCTGTCGAGGTCATAATCACCAATTTCGCCCAAAGTTCGCCTAGAGGGGTTATTCAGGGTGCTGATCACAAATCTGACATCCGTTTTTAAAATTTTGGTCGATTACGGTAGGTTACAGTAGGCTCCGGTGACTAAGGCTGTCGAGATCATAATCACCAATTTCGCCCAAAGTTCGCCTAGAGGGGTTATTCAGGGTGCTGATCACAAATCTGACATCCGCTTTTCGTTTTACGCTGGAGTACGGTAGGTTACGGAAGGTTAGGGTGACTAAGGTAATGGTCACCGATTTCGCCGAAACTCCAGAAACGAACAACGGATGTCAGGTTTGTGATCAGCACCCCAAATAACCCTGCTAGGTGAAGTTTGGGCGAAATTGGTGATTATGACCTCGACAGCCTTACTTACCCGTACCTACCGTAATCGACCGAAATTTCAAAAAGGGATGTCAAATTCGTGATCAGCACCCCAAATAACCCCCTGGGCGGAGTTTGGACTAAAAATGTTATCGACCTCTCCTCGTTCTCTGGAGTCCGTAATGTACAATAGTGCCGGATTCTTAACAGTTTACTGAAAAAGACATAGAAAAACTCCATAACAGAAACTGTAGTACATTTAGTGCTGCAACTCGAACCTCTCCCGGCACTGTTTCATTCTGCACTTTACAGTGGAAGATGCTTCTTGCCTTCTCAGATTACGTGCTATTCCTTAGAAGGTGTTTTCTACAATGAAGAGCATCTTCCATAACTGAACTACAAGCTTGACTCGATAAAAACCCTGCCGAAGACGTTTTTCGATAATCAACCTCAATGCTCCGAATGTGATTCCCTAAATCAGTTCGCCATCGGCGAGCGTTTTTTGACGAGTCGGCGACATCGCTGCATTAATCTCGCGTTCAATTCGACGACGGGCATGCGCGTCGACGATGAGATGCGCCGTTTTTAGCTCGGCGGACGAGGGCTATTAAACGATAGGAAATCGAGGAGTTGCACACGCGAGACCACTGAGCTCACCACCTTTCTGCGGCTGCTGTGCGACATCACCCGCCGAGTACGGTAGCGGAATCAGCGTTCCGTCCGACAACACACAGTCCCACCATAGGCCGTGGTGATGGATCTCGGACAGCATTGGCCGGTCGGCAATCTGAAAATGGCAATCAGAACAGAGGGCGAGAAAAATTTGGTAAAATATTTGAATGTATTTTTTTCTGCATATGGATAATCATGCAGAAGCAGAAGAACTCTAAGGAACATTAGTTAAGGTCATTGTAAAAGGATAAAGGATAAAGGGCGGCGTTATTCAATTCCTTTGGAATGCGCCGCGCATTCTACTTCTACGGGATGTCGCGGAGGCGACTTGAATGCATGTTTGGCCATACAATGGCTTGCGGTGGCCAGCCGATGAACAAGTCAGCGCTTTATCCTTCAGAGACAGGTCTGGCACCCATTCACCGACCCCGGAGGGATGGGAGGCTTGGTTTGCCTAGGCGGGAAATTCGAACCAGGAACCTGGTATCGGGTGCACGCGACAGCCGGCGCCTCCTCCGACTGCGCTCCACGCGCCCAAAGTTATTGTGAGCAGAAAAAAACAACAAGAATAGACCTAGTTAAGAGGAACACTCCTAAGATAAGCTGCATTCTCAAGATACCGCTCGAAAAGTACTTTGTATTGCTTTATAGAGTTTGGCAAAATGTGTTTCTTGCAAAATTTCAAAAATTTAGAGCCGGCACGGCAATTTAAAATTGAGACTTTTTACTGCTTTTTGCGGTACATGTCGTGAAGGTGAGCAGCATTGGTAGGTGGGAGCGCGCCAGCCAATCACGCCCACCGAAGGGGCGTTCGATTGAGAAAGGGCGTGCACGGTCGGCATTCTGATTGGCCGGCATGTGTTTGGTCGACGCTCTGATTGGTTATAATTAGCTGGCGCGCTCCCACCTACCAATGCTGCTCATCTTCGCGACATGTACCCCTTTTGCTATGGTAAACTGGGTGTTCAACTCAGCACCCGTTGTTCTCGATAAAGAAATGGTGTAGAATTCTAGAAGGGGAATACGAGTCAAACAAATCAACATCATCATTTCCAAATTTGGGTACGTATATGTAGTGCAGTCGGATATGTAGTGCAGTCGGATGGTGGCGATGTCCGTTACTCCTCATGGTGCCACTGGAAACTGCTCGTTTGGTGAGCTAAGCTAAGCACGGACACTCGAATGCAGGCGACAGGCCCTTGTGACAGGCCGGCCTACGAAGACCCATGTCACATCACATGGTGTATGACAGTTCAAGTATTTCGAGATAGTGCTACGGCGTCCGCGGGAGCCGACGCGCACTCGCAAAGCCCGGCGAGTGTGAGAAGTATGCGAGGGTCCCTGATGCGAGGACGGCATCGGGGGGCAACTGAGCTAGTCCGAAAGTCCCGTAACGTAAGCAGGACCCGCGTGGCAACGCTGAATGTGGGTACGTTGACGGGCCGCTCGTGCGAGTTGGTTGAAGCACTGGAGCGTAGAAGAGTTGATTTCTGTGCGGTGCAGGAGACGAGGTGGTCCTGCCGCAAGTCAAGGGACATAGGACGTGGCTTCAAGGCCGTTCTATGTGGAAGTCCCAGGACCACCAGTGGTGTTGGTATAATCGTCTCCGAGCGTTTCCGAGACTCGATTGTAAGCGTCGAGCGCTTTGACGATCGGTTAATGAAGATCGTTGTCGCCGCTAAGGAGCGACTCTATCACTTCTTCTCTGCGTATGCTCCGCAGACCGGCTGCTCAGAGCAAGCCAAGGATGAGTTTTGGAGCCTACTTGATGAGAAGACAGCAGAGATACCGTCGAAAGATGTCATCATAGTCGCTGGTGACCTTAATGCGCACGCAGGTGCTACGAAGGACGGTTACAGCTGTCATGGTGGTTTCGGGTACGGGTCACGTAACGCCGATGGTGAGCGTATTCTTGATTATGCGGAATCGCATAACCTCACCATAGTGAACACCGTCTTCCGAAAACGCGACTCCCACCTCATCTCATATTATAGTGGGAGCTCCAAGTCTCAGATAGACTTTGTGCTTGTTAAGGATCGTGACCGGAGTCTTGTCACAGACCCGAAGGTCGTGCCGTATGAGACGGTCGCCCCACAGCATCGACCGCTGATCTGTACTTTGAAGATCGCCCCTCCGAGGCTGAAGCAGGTCGAGCGATGCGGTGCACCAAGAATAAAGTGGTGGCGAATGAGAGAAAAGGAAGCAGCTGTGATTTCTCGCGTGCGGTTGCCGACAGTCACGACTGTCGATGAAACTTGGAAGAGAGCAACCGACGCGATACGCCATGCTGCAAGATTGGAATTCGGCACTACGAAGCCTGGGCGACGCAAGGTCGACAAGCAGACATGTCTGTGGACAGATGACGTGAAAGCAAAAGTTCGAGAGAAGAAGTCGCTTCATCACGTGTTTCTCAGCGACAAGACAGCCGATAACTGGCGGAAGTACCAAGAAGCGAGGAAAGCTGCAAAGAAGGTCGTGGCTGTTGCAAAAGCCACTCATTATGGAGATGTCAACGAGAAACTCGAGTCACGCGATGGTGAGCGGTATCTGTACCGACTCGCAAAGAATCGCCATCGCCAGACCGAGGACATCGAGAAGTTCTTCGGCATCAATGATGAGAACGGCCATCTTCTTATGGACCGCAAGAAAGCATTGAAGCGATGGCGCGATTACTTTGAGGAAATCTCTACAGTAGAATTTCCTCATCCAGCCATCCCCTCAACGGCTCCAACCCACGGCCCCGTTCAGAAGATCACCGTGGAGGAGATTGAAGCGGCTTTGAAGAAGATGAGGCCAGGCAAAGCGACCGGGCCCGACGACGTGGCGGCTGACCTGTGGAAGTCAAAGTTTTGGTATCCGGCTGAGTGGTTGGCGAAGTTCTTTAATCAGGTTGTAGCAGAGAAGAAAGTACCTGACTGTTGGAGCCAAAGTACGACGATTCCGATTTGGAAGAAGAAGGGCAGTCCTGCAGACTGCTCCAACTACCGTCCGATTCGCTTGCTCTCACACAGCATGAAGATCTTTGAGCGAATTGTCGACGGACGAATTCGTGACATCGTCCAGCTTTCCAGCAATCAGTGCGGCTTCGTGGCTGGCTGTGGCATGGTTGATGCCATACACGCCGCCCGCCTCCTGATAGAAAAGCACCGCGAGAAACAGAAGCCAGTGCATATCGCCTTCCTCGACTTGGAGAAGGCCTTTGACCGCGTACCGCGTGAAGTGATATGGTACGCCCTGCGACGACATGGAGTTCCTGAAGAGCTCATAGAGTGGGTGCGAATCCTCTACTCTTGCCCAAAGAGTAGAGTTCAAGCTGCAGCCGGAACCTCGATGGAGTTCCCCATCTCTGTCGGGGTACACCAGGGTTCTGCGCTTTCCCCACTCCTTTTTGTTGTCGTGATGGACGCCGTTACACGAGATCTTCAGAAGCCTGTCCCCTGGACACTGCTTTATGCTGATGACGCAATGCTCGCTTGCGAAGATAAAGATGAACTCGAGCGAGAGGTGCAAGCTTGGTGTGATCGCTTGGAGCGATTTGGACTCAGATTGAACGTGAAGAAGATCGAATATCTAACGACAGACGTTACTGAGTCCAGCTCCATCAAGGTTAACGGCATCGAGCTCCCACGCACTTCGGTTTTTAAGTACTTGGGATCAGCAGTAGCATCTGATGGCAATCTGATGACTGAAGTGAACTCACGCGTGAGTGCAGCTTGGTCCAAGTGGCGCTCGTTGACTGGCGTGCTCTGCGATAGGAAGATACCAGAGCGCTTGAAGTCAAAAATATATAGAACAGTTGTCCGGCCGGTAGCGATGTACGGTGCTGAATGTTGGCCTGCGACCAAGGAGGTTGAAACGCGCCTCAGCATCATGGAGACGAAGATGCTGCGCTGGACGGCTGGAGTCACGCGCATGGACCGCATCCGAAACGAAGCTATTCGGCAGAAGTTCGGTGTCGCACCGATAGCGGACAAGATGCGCGAAGCTCGCTTACGATGGTACGGCCACGTTCTGCGTGGAAAGGAAGATAGCGTCCGCAATATAGGCCTTACGTTCGAGGTGGTAGGAAAGCGGCCTAGAGGGCGTCCGAAGCAGCGCTGTTCTGACACGTTACATATGGACTTGAAGGTTGCTGGTGTCCACCCTGATCTAGCGCTGGATCGGGAGAGGTGGCGTTATGACACCAGAATAGCGGACCCCGCTACTAAGCGGGACAGACGCTGAAGAAGAAGAAGAAGAAGAAGAAGAAGAAGAAGAAGAAGAAGAAGAAGAAGAAGAAGAAGAAGAAGATATGTAGTGCAGTCGGATGAGGCGCCAGCTGTCGCATGCAACCGATAGCAGCTTCCAGGTTCGGAGTTCCCGGTCGGGCCAACCAAACCTTCCATCCAGCAGGGATCGATGAATTTGTAGCTGACTTGTTTGGGAACGACAAAGTTGTTCATTAGTGAACTTGAACGCTGACTTGTTCATTAGTGGCCACCACAAGCCATTGTATGGCCAAATATGCATTCAGATGGCCTCCACGACATCCCATAAGATTAGAATGCGCGGCCCATCCCAAAGGAGGTTGAGTGACGCCATCATTTATACTTTTTATTTTTTGTTACACGACATATTTTTAATGGTCTTGGCGTTCTCACATAGTGCACATCCTTGAGACATAGTTGAATAAATAAATAAATAAATAAATAAATAAATAAATAAATAAATAAATAATGTCAATAATATACTACCCCAAAGTGGCCGATCAAAAGCGTCCCCTTCCTAGGTCAAAGGTTCCAGTCCAGTCTATTTTATTTTCAAAGCTCCTGCACTAAAAGTAGGAGGCATGGCGCACTCCAAGAATAACTACATCACACCTAAATATATATAGTGGTTAACGTTAAACGCGTTTTTACCTTTGAAATGAAGGAAAGCTTTGGAAGCCGTGGAATATGTAGCTTCCTCCACAGTGAATTCTATCAGTGAATTCGAATTAGAGGATTCGTATTCAGCCCAGCTGCTATCTCGGTGTTTTTGTTATCTTCAGAAGCCCTCCTCGCCTTGAATGAATTCTTCACGAAAAAGCTCAAGGAACACTCTTCAGGAGAAAGCCGCTGCCTTCTTGAAAACAATACAGAGGACGTCATAGCTAGAAGAATTCGTTTGAAAAACATTTTCTTCGGTAAAATGGGGGCATCGATCATTCAGCTTTCAACGGCTAGAATGAAAGAGGCAAAGTTTGGGTTCACCTCGACCAAGTTTTTCGAGGATAATCACGACTCACGCCTCTAAACTCCTTTTGCTCATTGGCGCAGTGAATTGTTTGCTTTGAGGAGACGAAAGCCAGGGTACGTGTAGGCCATTTAAATTCAATCCTTTTCCGGCTGCAGAATACGATGAACATGCCTCATAACTTGGATTCATTTTGAATGCTTTTTGGATTCATTTCCAATTCATTCATTTTAATTCAAGAACGTATTTTCGACCTATCGTACGACTAAACGTGAAGCCGTACGGCATGGGAAGCCCATCGTGGAGAAGAAAGAGCTTCGGACAACTCTTCAACCAACGTCCACCCTTTGCCTTTCGCCATGACGTGCATGCGTGGCCATGACGTTCGCTTCGGGCTTCCGAGATTTTTTCCGTCTTCGAGAAGGGCTTCTACAGTATGAAGAGCGCAAAATGCCCCAACGCAAAGCTAAAAAGGGCGGAGTCAATCATTAGGGTCATACTAGGGAACTGTCTCAACGGTGGTACGCCTGAACTGCAAGAGCGAATTCCATAGAAAGAATCCCCATACTCCAAATAGGAGCAAAATATGTTTTGTCTTTGTCGAATCCTTGAGGTAAACAAGTAGAATGCACCAAAAGTTTGCGGTGGTCAAACTCCCACAGGGTCAAGCTTACCACGAGGCGCAAATAGCTGGCGGCGTGGCCTGGATGGCGCGGGGGTAGAGGTGGAGCTTCATGTTAAGACGTCGAGGGTTCGATTCTCGCGTATCATCCTAGTCTTTGCAATTTCACCCTAGTATCAAATTTCCATATGGGGAACGCTCTCTGATCGTTTATGTTTGGCTGCTAGATGAGAGCTAAAAAAACTCACGTCGGCTGGCTATACTTGACTGTCAATGTAGCAGCTTTCTAGCTTCCTGCGCTGTTTCATATTGTTTCCACGTCAAAATGTCTTAGTTTGACATCCACTACTATTTATTGGCATGAAAGTTTTATATCCTATAGTATTTTGCATATTTGAAACATTGCTTGTGCATCATGAAGTGTTTGGTAAAGAAACACCATACTGCAACAAACTGAATGAAAACTCTCATATAGCGTTTCTCTATGGAAATTCGATACTAGGGCAGAAGTACAAAAACGAGGCATAGCCCGAAGATCGAACCTTCGACGTCATAACATGAAGCAGCATCTCTACCCCTGCGCTAGTGAGACCACGCTGCTGAGTCTTCCCGCCCCGTGGAAAGCTCCACCTTGCAAACCTTTACCAATAAAAATTTCAGTGCCTCCTACTCATTTGCTTCAAGGATTCGGCAAAAACAAAACATTTTTTTCTACTACTTGGAGAATGCAGAACCTTTCACAGTAATTGCTCTTCCCGCCCCTGATTAGGGGGACGGTCAAATCGTTAACCGTCAAATTTGCATCCCTGTCTTGGATCAGTCCTCAACCTCAGGTGAATAAAATCTGCATAATAATCTTGGAACTACAGCTTGACCAACATTAATAGTTTTTAAAACCGTTGGTTCCCTGAGCTTCATCGGTGTAGCTTTGACTTTGCAATAGTGAAGCTCGACTTGGTCAATTCTTTATTGACAACGTTTCGGGCTTTAAGCCCTTCTTCAAGTCTAAAAACAGTAACATTGCACATCTCTACAACAACACTTTACGCACAAATAGCGAACTTTCCAGGCACACCCGGGAATCACAGGGAGGAGGAGAGACCAGGGACGTTCAGTGGTGCGTTTGGCCGGAAATAAAGCGCAACAGTCCTTGGGCTACTTATATATCTTTGTGTGCAGTGACCGCTCTCTCATATTTCCATGTCGCCATCATTGTCAGCCGGTTACGCCACGTACCCTTATAGGGTGATAAGCCCCATTGCATTCTTCATTTCATCTCTCCGATTTATTGTGGTTCCCAGTGCTTTAGTGCTCCAGCGCTTCCTCCACCGGATCTGTCAGATTCCTGTGGAGTATAGGAACTCGCATTGCGGCAGCGGATCACGTGTGTGCTGCCGCAACTGCGAGTTCCTATACTCCGTGTGTGCGTGTGTTTCGATAACGGATTGTCTGGGTCGCTTTGAGGGCTTTGGTCGTGAACCGCATCGTAAAACGATCTGGGCTCCCAATAAGCCTCATTTTCCGACCACCTCCGTCTTTACGACGCCTACTTACAGCTTCGCATCTATTTGAGAATCATTGTGAAAGGACAGATTGTTTGATCTGTGAAGGATAACATCCATTCTCGAAACACCGCACCCTAAAGCACACACGTGATCCGCTGCCGCAACTGCGAGTTTCTATACTCCACAGGAATCTGACAGATCCGGTGGAGAGGAAGATCAAGGAAGCGCTGGAGATAAAGCAGTGGGAACCGCCAATAAATCGGAGAGATGAAATGAAGAATGCAATGAGGCTTATCACCCTATAAGGGTACGCGGCGTGACCGGCTGACAATGATGGCGACATGGAAATATGTGAAAGCGGTCACTGCTACTAAGATATATAAGTAGCCCAAGGACTATTGCGCTTCATTTCCGGCCAAACGCACCACTGAACATCCCTGGCCCCTCCTCCTCCCTGTGATTCCCGGGTGTGCCTGGAAAGTTCGCTATTTGTGTGTAAAGTGTTGTTGTAGAGATGTGCAATGTTACTGTTTTTAGACTTGAAGAAGGGCTTAAAGCCCAAAACGTTGTCAATAAAGAATTGACCAAGTCGAGCTTCACTGTTGCAAAGTCAAATATTCTGGCGTTATGTTTATTGTGCTTGCCAATAACAATACTCAGCCAAGTGGGGAAAAAACAGAATACGCGTAAGATTGGCTATGTAATCAAGATATAAATTAGCTAAGAAAATGAAACAGAAACGAAAAAAAACTCCGCTAAGAAAATGAAACAGAAACGATAGTATGGAGCTTTCTCGGATAGGAGGAGCCACTATGTAGGACGAAAACAAAGTCATTGAGAAAAATAATAAATAAGAGATAGTATATTGATAGTATAGAATAATAAAAGAATTTTCACAAAGTTGTACATACTTTCAAAAAATGACTAATGGCTATGAAAAAAGTAGAATATCCATAAGAGCGTCTAACCTGCCACAAAGGACTGAACAGACTGACGGAAGTCAACAGCATTCCGCCTAGGATCAACACAATTGAGCAGATCAGCGCGAATTTGTACATGCGGTCCTGCAACGAACGGATTGGGCATCGGCTAGCAGCGAAAGATGAAAACAACGACGACGACGAGCACGATGACGAGAAGGAGGTGGAGAATAGAGTGCAGCAGAGGCTGGCTGTGTCCTATTGGGAACTATAGGTTCATACATACGTCCGGGCCTCAACGCATCATGAATTATGCATTGAGGACAGACAGCTTTCCGGCCAATTCTGCTGCGGCTGAGAAGCAGGTGACTATAGGAGTTTTCCAGAGGTTTAATGTTTTTGAGCGAATGCGAGGAAATTTGAAAGCTTCGCTCTGGAGGGATAAGGCCTTCGGCGAATGCTCAGCTACATGGTCTCAAACTTGTCATAATAAGCCCTACCGCCGCTAAGCATAACCAATTTGTGTTTGCGACGCGAAACATATTTTTTTCAATTTTTTTTTCTAAATTAAATATCACTGCATCGCGCATCTCTGTAGTCCTTTATAAATATTTGTGAAAAAATTTGCTTCGAAAAGTCAACGTCATTCCACTAAAAAAAACGTTTTTACATCGCGTCAATAGGGAAGCTGCCCTGGACTGATGTATCAAATCTTGTGCACAGGCCAAGATTCGAAACACGGCGACATACGTGACAAGCTAACATTCTACCATTGAACTGCCGACTCTGTACCAAGACAGTTAGCTGGATTGAGACAACTAAACAAAGAAGAAGAAAGTGTACTTCTGACCGAAGTCATGCGTACTCTTCACAATCACTCATCTAGAAGCGTAGTACGAAGACGCGGAAGTGCACAATGCCTTAGGCAACGAATAATTCCCGCGTCACATGCACTTTGTCAAAGCGAAATGACCCTAGCAGAATAAGCTTCAGAAAAACGTATTGATGAGAGCTGTAGGTAACCGCTAAGCAGAGAAAAAGTGTTAAGTGAGTAAAGGTAAGTGCTAGAATTGCAAAAGATGGGGAGAAGACGGCGTTAACCTCTCCTATTCCTCTTGTGGAATGCGCCACGTATTCTACTTCTATAGAAACTTGTGGCGACAACTTGAGTGCGTTCACAATATTCACCATTCTTACGTCAAGACTCATCTAGACAACTTTGATATTTTCAAAATCAAACTGAACACCCTACAAACTGAAACTTCTGCCTTAAAATGGAGACTTTCCGAGACGATTGGAACTTTGTTGAAGGAAAACTTGCTAGGCTTTCTTTGAAATTATTAGATTTAAATAAGTGAGCGCACTGCCTGAGATTCTATAAATTTTCAACTATTTCTTAAAATAATGGTTTATAAAGGGCACGTGTAGCGCAGTCGGAGGAGGCGCCTTCTGTCGCGTGCACCCGATGCCAGGTTCCTGATTCGGGTTTCCCGCCCAGGCCAATCAAGCCTTCCATCCCTCCGGGGTCCATTCAAAGCGCCTCCGCGACATCCCGTAGAAGTAGAATGCGTGGCGCATCCCAAAAAAGATTGAGTAGCGCCGTCCTTTATCCTTTATCCTAATGGGTTATAAGCTCGTTTTAAAGTGCAAGAAGACATTAATGTTTTAATTGAATAGAAAAAATTGCGCCTTCCAATCGCTCAGAACATTTTAATTTTTTGATTTTGGGCAGCAAAAATTTTGCTGGCGTAAAGTTACACATTTGCAAACGGCACCGTGAAAACATTTATGAGAAAAGACGCGCTATTCACTATTTCTACCTCAAGTAAACAGCATTTACATTATCAATTAAATGAAAATCGTGTCGAGCTAGAAGAGTGCATGGCGCGATCTCTTTCTACGCAGTCTAGAAACTGCTGTTTTTTCATCCTGGACAAACATTTACTACAGTATTTCTTCAAAAATAAATTTTAAAAAGCTTCAAACTGTTTGTTTACTTGTTTGGGAAGGTGAGTACAAATCTCAAAAGATGTCGAATTTTCCTTCGGCAACTATTGTTCTGATCTTCTCGGAGAATCTCTGGTTCAGTTTGGAAGCAGCTCGTTTCATTTTGGAATATGTTCAGTTTGATTCAAAAGCAACAAACACGCTTGGAAGAGTATCCAATTTGACGATAAAATGGTATACGTGATAAAAAACGGCGTTAGTCAATCCAAGTTTGGGATGCGCCACGCTTTCTGCTTCTGTGAAACACTATGAATGCAAACTGAATGCGTTCCTGGCCTATACATGTATACCATTAAACACTCTTCTGAGCTACCCTAAAAATTCTGAAATCAAATTGAGCGTTTCCAAAATCGAAGCAAGCTTTTACAAGTAAAACTACAGACTCTTCAAGATGATTTGAATGATTTTTCGTTTAAAAAAACGCGTTTAACTTCTTTGCTATTCTTTACCCCTGCTGTCCGCATGATTATAATAATTTAATAAAAACTTTGTTTTTAGAAAAAATAATAAGTTAAATTTTGTTTTAAAGCGCAACGACGCGGAAATCAATCCATTAATAAACAGATTGCGCCATGCACTCGAAAAGCTCTTCGCGATTTTTATTTGAGGGAAACTGTAAAAACTGCTTACGTGAAGCATCAAAATGAGAATATGTGCATTCTTTTGCTTTTGTAATATCCTTCACAGGTGTGAAATTTCGCGCAAACAGCAATTTTGCTATGAATCGAATAAAAATTGCGACGTCTTTGAACAGGGCAAGGCGCAATTTATTCTCTTGGCACCAGAAAATTGCGCCCGCGTGCTCTTCAAAAAAACCATAAATCACTATTTTTCCACAAAAAATAAGAATTTTATAAAATTTTAAAATGTCAATTATTAGGCAAATAAATGGTAAAGGACGGCGTTATTCAATCCCTTTTGGGATGCGCCACGCATTCTACTACTACGGGATATCGTAGAGTGAATGCGTATTTGGCCGTACAAAGACTTGCGGTGGCGCCGATGAACAAGTCAGCGATCCAACCTTCCCAGACGAGTCTGATACCAATTCACCGACCCCGGAAGGATGGATGGTTTCGTTGGCCTCGGCGGGAAACCCGAACCAGGAACCTAGTGTCGGGAGCACGCGACAGTCGGCGCCTCCTCCGACTGCGCTACACGCGCCGCTTATTGGGTAGGTGAATCAAAACCTCATAGAAATCATGCAACAAATTTCCTCTACGAAAAATTTATCTAACATTTTTGGAGAGTATCTGCCTGATGTAGAAAAAACTCATTTCGACTTGGAAGAGTTCGTTCTGATTTCAAAAGACTCAGGCTAGCTTAGAAGAGTGTCCAATTTGACGAAAAATATGCCCAATTCGACGTGAAAATGGTGTGAAATGACCAGCCAATGGGGAAGGCAGGTGTTCTAATCTTTCCAAACGTCTGGCACCAATTGACCGACCCTGGAACTACGAAAGAGTTGCTTTGTCTGGGGCAGGACCCTACCCAAGGATACTGATTCCGGGATGCTCGTGACAACCGAACCTCTTTTGACTTCCTACCATTCGACGACCCAAGTGCGCATTCAGACTGTCCAACGATATTCTGTAGAATAGAAGACGTGGCTCGACCCATAAAATGATCGATTAGCGTCAAACGTTGTCCTTTACTATTTTAAATCGCATTCAGACTTTTCGAACCAAGTCAGCAGAAAGAGAGAATCACGCAAGAAGTCAGAGTTTCGTCCCGTTCAGATGAACGTACTTCAACAAAAATTAGAACAACAAATATCTAACTCGCCGTTGACGACAACAGAGTTAGCGGAACGAAACCGCCGTCTCATACTCACTCGGCATCACAGCAAAACAATTAAAATTCGAACACAGGCACAGCCAGCCATGTGTATGTCTGTGGGTTGTGTGGACGAGTCTGGACCACGCCCTTAGGGGGAATTTCTCGGAATTCATCAAGCGTCGATGTGTGAATGTTATTTTCAGAAGACGTAACCACCTGGATATCGCTGAGTAGAAAGTAGCTGCTTTTTCACAACAAAACAGAAGAAAAGCATAACCATAAAGGATAAGGATAAAGGACGGCGTTACTCAATCCCTTCTGGGATGCGCCAGCGCATTCTACTTCTACGGAATCTCGTGGAGGCGAGTAGAATGCGTATTTGGCCCTACAATGACTTGCGGTGGCCAGCCGATGAACAAGTCAGCGCTTTATCCTTCCCAGACAAGTCTGGTACCAATTCACCGACCCCGGAGGGATGGAAGGCTTGGTTGGCCTGGACGGGAAATCCGAACCAGGAACCTGGCATCGGGTGCACGCGGCAGTCACGCCTCCTCCCACTGCGCTACACGCGCCCTAACCATAATTGAGAATTAATTAATAATTTAACATCAAATTATTTAATTAAACAAGAATTATTCAGGAAAGAGTCCCGAAGGAGTTAAGCGTTGTCCGAGTGTTCCGAGTTCACATGATTGCCTGAGGATAGTATTTATGTGTTATTAGAGAGTCTGCGTAACAATGAGGAGAGGTACGCCAATTACATGAGGTGAAATTATAAAACGGGCGCGTAGTAAATATTTACAAATTTCCGTGCAGCATTCGATGGCGTCTACTGGCCAGCTTCTTGAAGGGCGTGAGAATTAGAACATGTTGCACCCAAAATTGTGCGACTACTACATACAGGAGAACTACTCTAGAGCTGCTCTAGCTTTGTCCGTGTACGAGAAGGAACTTCAAACGCGTTGGCAATTCGATCTGGGACCAGATTCATTAGCCGCTTACCGCCCTCTGACGACGTAGAAAATACCGCTCAATCGCCTGATATGACATCGGGTTTAGCGGTATTTTCACCGTTAGAGAGCGGTAGACGGTTGATGAATCTGGCCCCTGGTGTACGGCAAGGATGCGTATTGTCGCCGTTGCTGTTCAATAGTTTAGTCGATGCTATTGTGCAGAAAGTGTTTAGTGGAGGACAAGGGCCCGTATTTATTTATTTATTCATTTATTTATTTATTGACGTGTAACCTAAACACACGTGATAATCGGTCAAAAAAGGACATGTCAGAGATGAACATCAGACAAACAGTAACACTTAGAAAAACCAAAATGAGGAGTCGGAGAGAAGAAAAGAGAAATTACTTAGCCTGATGGAATAAAATAAGCAAATGCAAGTGTCAGCAAATGACAAGCAAATCTGAAAAGAGTAGCATCCATCCAATTTATCCAAACAATAATAAGATAATAGAATATTGCGAATAATAAGATTTTGAAAAGCTTGAAGAGACAGTCTGAGGATATCTTCCTCCTCACTAAGTAACTTGTTGAACTTTCGAAGGTTTCTATATGTAAAGAAATTCGACCTAATCTGGGATTTTGCCATATGGATATAAACTCTGAGCCTACCGCTTCCTGACGTCGTCGGTGGTGCACCAAAAAAACTACTGGATCAAATAAAACTCTTTTTGTCACGATCTTAAACATCATAATCAGATCTACCTTCCTACGTCTATTCTGAAGAGTTTAAAGGCCAAGGTCCCTGGCCCTCCGAATGGCGTTTGGAACGGCTTTATAATCTCTCTAAAAACATCTCATATCTAGCTTCCGAGTAAAATTATTGTGGACACTTTCTAGCAGCTCTATGTTTTTCCTTTTGAATGGGCTAGCCTGTTATTCCAAACTCCACTATAGGGCAAACGTAGGCTTTGTAAAAGTAAATCGTAAATCCGTACGCAGAATCTTGAAGAGGAAATAGGTCTTATAATTCGCTTTCTTTACGAGTGCACTGTAGTGGTTTTTGAAATCGAGGTTGTCCGATATCAAAAAACCTAAGTCGCGAGCGTCCTTGACATGTTGTAGAGTAGATCCCTGTAAGTTGTATTATATCGTGTGATCTTTGCCTCGGGGTGCAACTATGAGATATTTGGTCTTTTCCACAGAAAGGGGCAGTTCCCAGTCCCTAGACCATTGATCAATGTAGATAATAGCTGCCTGTAGGGAGTCTGTATCTTCTTTCCTTTCAATAACCTTATAAATTTTTATATCGTCAGCATAAACCTTGCAGGAGACACCAAATCGCGAAATTTCAACAGGGAGTTCATAAGCATAAATAACAAACAGCAATGAAGACAGAACTCCACCTTGTGGAACGCCACTGTAAGTTGAAGAGATCGAGGAGAATTTGCCTCTTACCCTGACCTGAAATGTTTTGCCACTTCATCGACGACTTACGGCCGGTAATGGTGGAACTTATCGCAAAAGCGCCACGTACCGCAATTCATCAACGCGCAGCGTGGTAGCTTTCCGGTGGAAAGGCGGAAACAGTTGTAACGGTTTCCCGGCTTGAGCGTCCGAAAACCGATGCGTGAAGTACCGGTAAGCTCTACTACTAAGGTCTGACCCACTGCAACGAGTTGGGGCGCTGCCAAGTGTAGTTGGAAGCATGAGCGGCATCTTTCATCGCATGCTTCGTGGATCACAAGTCGCGGTAAGTTCCTAGCAAGGCACCGGCTAGGTTAATCTGTAGTGGCGAGTTACCGACTTCTTTGTGATGAATCCAGGCTAAGGAGTTCAAATTGGAGAAATTCAATTCGTTACGAACTCCACGTTTGCTGACGATAGTGATATCTGGTATATGTCGCGTAGGTGAGCAGCATTGGTAGGTGGGAACGCCTAAACCAATCAGACCGCATTGAATGAGCATGCCGTTCAGAGAGGGCGTATTCAACAGGCACCCTGATGGGCTGCATGTGTTCGGGCTGTTTTCTGTTTGGTTATTATTGGCTGGCGCGCTTCCACCTACCAATGCTGCTCATCTACGCGACATGTACCTTGCCACTACAGCTCTTCCTTACGGACTAACTATAAACGCTCAAAAGACGAAGGCGCACACAAACGATGGCTCGGTTTACACACTCTATCTGGGGTCGGATTCATCAACGACTTACATAACTTTAACAGAGAATTCGCAGCGGAGAACTCAGATAACGCGGCTTATCGCTGACCATATCGCTTGATAAGCCGCGCTATCAGGGATTTCGACTGTAATTTTCTCTGTTAAATTACCGTAAGTCGAAATAAATCCGGCCCCTGGACAACTTCCAGATTGAAGAAGTTGAGGGGTTCAAACACATCGCCTACATTCATAGTACAGTAGAACAAAGTCTAACGCAAAGTCTTTTAATTAAAGCGTACGTTCAAAACATATTAGAAGAACAATCGTGGAATGCGGCTCATCAGTATTTTGTACTCTCAAAATGAAGAAGGTTGAATTGTTGGAAAAGGTACAAAACAACTTTACAACGATGATGATGCTGAAACCGAAGAAGCCTAGTTTTTGTAGAATATCAGGCTTTCGACAGGAACTCACGGCTTCAATTCTACACCATTTAGTCGCGGCGCGGCGGAAGCAAAATGATGTGTGTGTGTGGCTTTTAAATTACTTCCATGGTGTCTATGAAAGAGACACAGCATGTCGCTGACAATAAAATGCGAGTGTTTCGATCCATTGTGGTGTCAATAATGCTTTATGGAGCTGAAACATGGGTACTTCTGAAAGATTTGCAGAAGTTGGAGGTCTTCCAAATGAGGTGCCTCAGACGAATACTAAACGCTCAACTCTTCGTCATCGGATTACAAACGAAAATATCCGCAACTTCTGCTGTGACCAGCCCATTGTTGAGTCCGAAATCCGAAAACGCAGACTCAAGTGGTTTTGGCACGTAAGTCGAATGGCACCTAAACGATTACACAACAAATTGCTGCAAAAGACCAGACTGAGCGGATGGTAGGTCCAGCAAGCTGCACTAAAGAAGACGTGGATAAAGCAAGTACAAGGCGACTTGAGCAAACGAGAAGTGTGCGTAGAGCGTGCAAACGTAATGGCTCTGGATCGCTTGGCATGACAGAACATTCGTTCGCGATCCTCGCCACTCCATAGCAGGAATGCACACGAATTTCTGTGCGTTAAGATTTTTTAACGAAAATTTTTAACGGAGAACTCTCGTTAAATTTCCGGTAAATCGCGTAATTTCGTTAAAAATACTACTAGCTGCAAATTACTACTTAAAATGAAAAAATAAATAATAAAAAAAACATTATATGTTTCAACTTCAACATGTCAACAACTAAATCCAAGAGATGGAATATATCACTACAATATAAAACAAACAATTCACTATCAACAAAGTGTGGACAGCAAAATAAAGAGGCTCTCAGCAACGAATATTATTCAGGGTGTGGAGGAAGAATAGGTATGGAATTTTCATCCAAGAGAACGGTACTTACAAGGGAGGTCAATGAGCGCCCCGTGGCGATTTTAAAAGTGACCTATTAAGGGTTGTAGGGGTCTGTGTGAGAAGAACCGTGGTGGTTTTCACATTTATAGGGAATTGTGGGAAAACCACCACAGCACTTCTCGCTCAATGACCTCCCTTGTTAGTGGGTTGGGTAAGTTAGACCAGACAGATTCCCGGATTTCCCTCTTTTTTAGTTCCTTGCGAAACCGTTTAGTGTGACTATTCTACGAGCATATGCAATCTCGATGCGGGCACGAATCCGCTAGTACTGAAAGAATTAATAAAAATACAACTATGAGCCTATCAGTGTTAGCACGTTGACGAACGCATGATTTTTGCGTACCTGGTGCGTGAGACCTATCGATTTTTTGAAGCGTCGAGACCGTGACACAACATCGTGTCATGCGGACCCACACGGACGAAAGGGTGTTGTGACACGACAGCTAACGTGCTAACGTTTTGGAAAAGTAGCTTTCCAAAAATTTTTGTTGATATCGTTTTTATCAAATCAATTAGAAAACCACAGAAAACATTCTCTTCTTCTCGACTGTTTCATGTCGCGAACAAGAGCGTTTTAGGATAAGCTGCGCGCCATGTGGGGATAGGCGTATCTTATTTGAGGGTCAGACCAGTATCTTGGTGGATTCGTTGAAGCGGCTCAGCGAAGAGCTTTTCTAGCTTCAAAATGCATTACATATTTCCAAAAATTCAAAAAAAAAATTCGCCATAGAATGTGTGAAAATCGCATGAAAACATTGAAATATTGTTCCTGATTTCAACAGTTTTTCAGGAACGATCATGATGGGGAGGATGAGGGCTACAATATTGCTGAAGACTAGGGAGAAAGTGATAAGCTTACTGACAAAGAAGTCCGTTAAATTTCTAAAAGTTTCCGTTATGTCGTTAAGCCAAATTTTAAAGAAAAATGCCGTTAATTCGTTAAATTCGTTAAATCGTTAACTGTTAAATGTCTGCTGCTCCATGGCACCCACAGCGACGTACAGGCTTCGAAGCCCCCCTCAAATTCCCTAGGTGGCGGTAAAAAAATAGGGTGTAAGTTGGACTCGTATTGAACCTACAAATCTGTCTGAAGTGACGATCAGGGGTGTGCGTAAATGAAATTTGAAATTTCGTAAATCGTAAATCGTAATTACGAAAAAACCATCGTAAATCGTAAACCGTAAATCGTAAGAGTCACCTGACATGTAGCGAAGTACAACTAAATTTCCAAAGAGTTTTTCTGCTAATGTTAACCAGATATGTTTAAATATTTAATTGTTTGTCGTGTTAGTTTTAGCTCAAGCTAAACAGTTAAATTCCTAGCGTCCTATGAATTTCTTAGTTTATCTATAACTTAGCAAAATTCGGCTAAAAAGTCGCTATCAAAGCTAAAAATTAAAAGAAATCATTTCACCACTGAGCAATGCGGGCGAAAACAGCAACTGCACATGAAGTAATCTAACAAAATACTGAGTTATACGACGGGATTCGGCCATGCGTGCTGAGTTAGCGCATGACGCAATCCCATCGTGTGACGCACCGAAAGATCTCCGCTTTTCTACATCTTGAAACTAGTCCAGGTACATTCCCATAGCAGACGGATAAGACAGTTCAGGCCGCCGAACCAGTATCACCGTATTGCTGGGACACCATTTGTAGTCGCTTTAAAATGGAAAAGTTTACGTATTCCTTAAAAGCAACCTCGTTGAGGCATCGTCAGTTTGATTTTATAGACGACACAATTTCGATTTAGAAGGTATCTTGTTTAACTTAAAAGTAATCCTATATGAGTTGTGAATTGGGAAGAACGCTGCTTAAGTTGAAACAGGTTCCGTTTGAGTTTGCAGAAGTTCATTTTAAACGCAGAAAGTGAAAAGGGTAAGTAGACCGCTGTAAGTGGATAGTTACATATCCACTGCTTCATGAAGGTTACCAATCAATAACAGCGCGATATTCAAATTCAGAATCTCTGTTAATTGTAATTGTAGAGAGAGAGGAGCGAAGGCGTTTCGTAACTTTGAAAGTGCTCTCAAGTTTTGAACCAACGATCTACAACACCAGCGGTAACCTAAGCCTACCTCGAGTGCCGGTCTCCTATTCAAGTTTGCCTGTACTTGTCAGATTTTGAAATCTTTAAAATATGGCGCTACTATTTAATAATTCTCTTAACTCGCCCGGGCTAGCCTTTGCCAGTTCTGCAACGAACGTTTGCTCTCCGAGAGCATATGGCGTCCTAAAGGGATCAAATAGGGTGAACAAGATAAACTCAATCACACCGAAAATGGAGACCAAAACTGTCAAAACCAGTTAGACCTTTCATTGAGATCAACCGTCCGGGTGGCAGTCCTCGCAAGTCCTTTGTCCTCGCTTATATAGGTCCGTCCTCCTCAAGTCCGTGCCTGAAAGAAGGAAGGGCAGGGGCCGCGACGTTTCGAAAGACATGGCCAGCAAGGAGAGAGGCAACACGTGGGGTAAAATGTCAAAACGGGACTCACCACACCGATTCCTCCTTCGTCCCTTACATACCCTTTTAACTGTACCGTTTTACTTTGTATATCAATTTGCTCTGCCCTATAAAGTGCAATGCAAACCGATAGAAACCTTGGTGGTTTATCGCATCCGCATGAGTGTAGCAACTTTCTAACCCCGCTTACAGTCAAGAATGTTGTTCGATCGTGGATTTGCGTCAATTCTATTCGGTAGGGTTAGCGTGTATCTCTTACAAACAAATTGGCTAGGCGTTATTGCCAAACAGGACGTGGATCTAGAAAACTCGTCTCTCTTTTTCTAGGAAACTGATAAGTCGTATTCGAGAAGCCTATGCACAAGATAGCTTCTTTTGCCATACTAACACATTAGAGCATCAAAAAACAGCTCTAAAAAGTAGTAATGCGCTACAAAAGGGGACCATTAGGGTGGTCACACCTTTACAACCCGGTCCACATAAATTTGGACGCCAATTGGTTGCTGATGAAAGATCACATTTACGAGAATTTACGATTTACGACCCAAAATGTCGTAAATTGTAAATCGTAAAATTTTTTGCAAAAATAGCCGTAAATCGTAAAATCGTAAATCGTAAATCGTAATTACGCACACCCCTGGTGACGATCCTTTATTTAAAGAGCCAATAGTTGTTTTACATGAGGGTGTAGCTACATCACATCGGTTTCAGCCTTTCATCCATTGTGAAAAATCGAAACTTCTTAGAGATACAAAAACTTGTCCTTTAAATCCAACTCAGAGCTACAAGAAGAAAACTCTTCCTAAGAAAACTACAACTGCAGCACAAAAAAGGGTAACTGAATAGAGCGTGGACGAGAGCTTCGACTGTATAGCCAAACGAAGGACAACTTCTCCAAGTGCAGAGAAAACAAGAGCACGCGGCCTTTCCTGATCGATGAGATCTACAACAAGACCCAAATTTATTTATTTATTTATTTATTTATTTATTTATTCTAAACGTAGTTCTGGGTCTGCGTTCCCACAGTTCCCACAATCACAATCAAACAGCAAGTAGCAATTACAAAAAGTAGCAAACGAATTCCGGAAAACAAGTAAACGTAGAATGGATTGGAATAAGCAAAATTTTAAGAGCATAAAATAGCCAAGGAAAAGCAGAGAAAAAGGAGGACCGAAAAAAAAATTGGACCCGAATCCCAAACCACCCAACCTGACTCGCAGGGAGTACATTCTCGACTAACCGCTTGTGGCGGGCAGGGTTTTGTTGAGAAACGAGAGGCGCAAAATGTTATTTTTTATCTCTAGGAGATATGTTCAGTGCGTGTAGCTCAGTTGGTGGAAGTGCAGGTTGCCGCGTGACCATATACCAGGTTCTTGGTTCGGATCTCCCGCCCAGGCCAACCAAGCCTTACATTCTTTCAGCTTGGTGGATTGGTACCAAACTTATCTGGGAAGAACAAATAAGGATAAAGGATAAAAGGATAAAGGACGGCGTTACTCGATCCCTTTTGGGATACGCCACGCATTCTACTTCTACGGGATGTCGTGGAGGCGATTTGAATGCGTATTTGGCTACACAATGACTTGCGGTGGCGAGCCGATGAACAGGTCAGCGCTCTATCCTTCCCAGACAAGTCTGGTACGAATTCACCGACCCCGGAGGGATAGAAGGCTTGGTTGGCCTGGGCGGGAAATCCGAACCACCAGGAACCTGATATGGGGTGCACGCGACAGCCGGCGCCTCCTCTGACTGCGCTACACGCGCCCGGGAAGAACAAATGCACACTCAAATCGCCTCCACGATATCCCGTAGAAGTAGTATGCGTGGGGTATCCAGAAAGGATAGAGTAACGCCGCCCTTTATTCCTTTATTCAATCAGTGCACTGACGGTGCCATCCACATGAACGTTTCATCTACAGCACTGCAGGCATCCACCATTTTCGTTGAGGAATGCGCCATGCATTATGCTTCTACGGTTTTTTTCCAAGGCAGGTCTACTACCAACACATGGCCCTGGAAGGAATGGAGGGCTTGATTGGCCTAGGCGAAACCCGAACCAACAAGCTAGATTGGGGTGCACGTAACAGCTGGCGACTCCTCTGACTGCACTACGACGAGTTCTTCTTAGATGAAACGGTAATTATTTTTAAATCAAAGAATTAATGGCAAAAATAAACAGAGCAACACAGCGAAGACCATGAAAGAAACGAAGACACAAGCAATTTGGCTAATGGACGCGACAAGTGAAAAGGTGGCGACTAGAAGCCAGTGAGAATGAGATTTGGAGATAGTGTGTCGATTAGGTCCAGAAGCCTTCAAGTGTCGCGTACTCTGCCTGACGACGAGACGGTCGGCCGCCTCACATGAGCTTTAGCTCAGTCGTCGGTGAGAATTACGGGCTTTTTGCTCGAATTCAATTCTCACCTGCTGCCGCTAATGCTGCTGCTGCTGCTGCCGATGTTGCAACGACAGCGGCAGCCGCTGTCGACGGATTCTCCAGCGCCGCCTCTTGTCGTCGTCAGCGCGGGTTTGAAATGTCATCGCTCAATCGTTTTTGCGATTAAAACTCAGCGAAACGGCGAAGCAGAGTTGGAATGGTGGGAAGTTTAAGAGGCAAACCATTGGCATCGTACAAAGTCTGTTTGAGTTGAAAATGGAGAAAACTTGAGCTGAATGACTGATCAATGACCCATGAGAACGGGGCAAGTACAACAGGGTGCCATAAAAATGTGAAAGCTCTGTTCGAAAGGTTATACCTTTGTTGCCAGTAAAGACTTTAATAATTTAAGGCAAGCGTGAAAATGCAGAAAAATCTATTGGATTGCATCATGTGCTTCTCCAAAGCTTCACATTTTATACTCGATTGCTTGTGTGCGGTTTAATCTTTCGCATTTCTAGGTCCGTCACAGTCAATATAAAACACAAACATTATATATTATATAATATCATTATATGATGGCACTAAAATTTCCGGCTTTCTGTTATTTAAAATAAGCTATAAAGCGTTGGGCGCGTGTAGCGCAGTCGGAGGAGGCGCTGGCTGTCACTTGCACCCGATACCAGGTCCCTGGTTCGGAGTTCCCGCCCAGGCCAACCAAGCTTTCCATCCTTCCGGGGTCGGTGAATTGGTACCAGACTTGTCTGGGAAGGATAGAGCGCTGACTTGTTCATCGCTGGCCACCGCAAGTCATTGTATGGCCAAATATGCGTTCAGGTCGCTTCCGCGACATCCCGTAGAAGTAGAATGCGTGGCACATCCCAAAAGGGATTGAGTAACTCCGTCCTTTATTCTTTATCCTTTTACTCACAAGAAGGCACCACTAGAAAACCAAAATAAGTACAGGGTGGCCCATAAGACCTGCAACAAAGTTAGGAGACCTTATTGGTTGTCTTTTTCCAATTGCAAAAAAACCGCATACCAACAGTTATGTAGCATATACTTAGTGCTATACTTCTGGAAAGTATCATGGTTGTAGCTGCTCTTATTACAAAGTAATGCGCTCTCACGTAAAACTACCGAAAATTCTTCTCTGGCCCGTGGTGGGGCGCTTCCGTTCCGATGTGACTAAATTTCGGAAGATTGGTTGTTGAACGTGCACTATGATGATATTGTGTAGGACAGTGCAGCAAAGGCTTCTCAAGAGTGAACATTGGATGAACGGATCTGAACTACAGTGGAAGAACGCCATTAATTTTCTGATCATACAGGATGCAACAACCAGCTGGAACAAATTCAATATTCAGCCGTGTGCGTAATCTATTACTAAGCAATATGTTGTTTGTAGAAAACTACAAGGAAAGCTCTACAAGTACACAAGTGAGATGAAGACTCAGCTATGAGGAGAAAAGAGTAGAAGGAAAAATTTGTAAGCGCAGTTGGAGGGCGTCGTTCGAAATGGGCATTCAGCCTCTGCCTCATTTGATGAAAAATTTCTCAAAGTTGAGCGATCCCAGAAAGGTCAAAATAATAGTGCGTTTAATGCTACCTTTGCGGGGACCTGATGATATAAAAACAACGGCCACGCATGGCAAGTTTTTGTCATACACGATTTTCCAAAATGTCTCCCCGCACTCCATAGGTTTTTGTGTAAAAATAGTGAAAATCAATAAAAATGTTCGTTTGATAGGAACAAAAACTTAACACCATATATTAGAGACTCAATCGCGCTGTTTAAAGACAAAATGCACATTCTGGTAAAGCGATTCCTGTAACAGCAAAAGAAAAGGACGTGGTAGCGGTTCTCAGTCCATCTGCAAAATATTGCACCTGCGAAAGACTAGCTGTGAAATTCCTGAATCTTTAGATTTTCAATCTTCGTTTATTAACCATCTTAAAGAAAATGTCTTGCTCTATAAAGCCTGGGAGAACTATTGTTCAATATCTTTTTTGGAACGAATAAGAAGTAAAACTCCGTAAGAGGGGCTGCGACGTGAGCTGCAAAGCAACCCACACGATCTGAAGGCTCTTATCAATCCAGGAGTGGTCCCTTATGAACAATACCGCTCCACCATAATCTACAAACCATGTGCAAACATGGTTTAAAAATGTACCAAATTTAGTGCATTCTTAGCCTTTTTATACGCCTATGTTTTTGTTGCAGGACTTATGGGCCACCCTGTAGAATCAGTCTGACCTCTAACGGCTTTAGAAATTGAAAAAGGATCACTTGAAGGCCAGTTCAGTGTCTTGCTCTTACAAAATAGTTCATTTACAATTTTCACATCGTTGTGAAACGATGAAAACGAAAGGCCAATGAATGTCATGAACCAGTTAAGAAATTAAAAAGACCAAACCAAACAAAAACAAAATAGTAGTTTGGCTCACGTTCCGCACGTGCTCTTAGAAACCGACGGAGTAGCGCTTCCTCTCCAGAATGGTATTGTCGTGACGTTCGCCACTCTCCATCACGACTCTTCAAAGGCTCACACGCTGAGAGGCGCCCTGGCCGCGGAAGGCATACGGTCGCGCGCACGCGCCGCAACGCACTATAAACGCCATACCGCGCGCACCCGACAGTCTCCGGCTTCATTGTCGCACCGAGCGGTCGGTCCGCTCTCCGCTCCGGTACTCCATCGTCAGTGAAGTGTCCACCAGGACATCGACACGACGAGCCGCGCAGGACTCCAGGACGACCAGGACAGGACGCGCAGGGACGACAATCAGAGATAACCGCAGAGACCGACCGAGCCACCGACCGCCTTCGTGAGCCCAGGCTCCAGGGCAGGAGCGAGGAATGATCTGCGGCTTGCGCTTGGGACTGACCCGTAGATAACGTGGCGGGGCTCAGTCTTAACTCGTAAGCAATTGTGTTCCCATATTGATATGTATTGTGTACGTATTGAGTTGCTATGAAGTATGTTATCTACGAGCATTGTCATGTGACTCGAGAGTGGGAAAAGGTTTAATCTGAGCGCAGTGGTAAATACTGCAGAAGGCCGGCTGGTTCAATCGTATCACGTGTGGGATGTGAAGATGGACGAGATCGCAGGAGCAGCCGCGGGAAAGGTCCTAAATAACATACGCATAGGTATGAGGTGTGCTAAGTCGAGACAACAAGAGCCTCACCCTAACGTGGCAGGTAATGTAAGAGCTAGCGTGCATGGGTAAGACCTCGATACTGGTTGTGCCTCACACGTGGCAGATGAGGGCCGCATGAGTTCTGCCACCGGTGCAGCGGACTCACCCGGGGCACGGCAGGTATGCTAGGTATGACATATTAGGTTGATCGAAAAGTCTTGCAACACTCTACGCTACTGCCTGTTAAATTTGTTGAAACTCTTACAGTATTGATCTTGTTTGGTGACGTCACAGTACATTCTCGAAGCTTCCTCAAGCACACTATATAAGGCCTCGTCGAATACGAATACAGCGACAATGTCAACGATAACCAGCAGCAACCTACGACCTATCGTCTACTACGATTTTGTGCAAGGTCATTCCGCAAGGACTGCAGCCTGCAACATCTGCGCTGCATTCAAAGAGGAAATCACTCAATATTCCACAGTGGCCTGTTGGTCTTAGCGCTTCAAGGCTGGAGATATCCCTCTCAAAGATCGACCTCGTTCCCTGCCCCTCTCTTGGACTCGGAAGGCATGCTTTACTTGGAGTTGCTGGATAGTGAGACCACAGTCGCAGCATCTGTCTACGCTACCCAGCTCCAGAGCTTGGCGGACGCCATGCGCCAAAAACGTCCAGAACGGGAACATGTTCACCTGCTGCACGACAACGCGCGTCCTCATGTCGGAAAAGTGAAAAATCCTGGAGTTACGCTGGGAAGTTCTGCCCCATGCACCGTACTTTGCAGACTTCGCTACTTCTCACTACATACCACCTGTTCTGAGCTTTGAAGCAGCTTCTTGGAGGTAGAGAGTTGGATGATCGATGTCAACTGGAAATGGAGGTTTCTGAATTCTTTTCCACACAGCCCTCGGAATCGTGGCGGATAGGAACTGAAAGGCTGCCTGAAAAATGGGGCAGGGTCTTAGACTTGATAAAAACTTTTTAAAGAAAAATTTTGTTATCTGCCCTCTTGATAAAG
This sequence comes from Heligmosomoides polygyrus bakeri, assembly GCA_947359475.1. Lineage (NCBI taxonomy): Eukaryota > Metazoa > Nematoda > Chromadorea > Rhabditida > Heligmosomidae > Heligmosomoides > Heligmosomoides polygyrus. The sequence goes on along the minus strand of OX375868.1, from coordinate 96,624,970 downwards.
CAAATAATAATTACAGTTTCATTTGTAAGAAATTCTATTTAATCACTTTAGCCAAAGAGATGGGGATTGTTTCAGAAAATGGTGAGTTGAAAATTTCAAGATTTAATCAAACATATGAAATATATAACTCTGAAAATGAACTTGAAATTATCAACAGACATAAAATATTATGTTTAAATAATAAAATTAAAGTTGAAGGAACAGAAATTGTTCCGTTGATATATAGTTTACCAAAATTACACAAAAATCCAGTCAAGTTTAGGTTTATAACTGGAGCTTATAATAGCTCCGTAAAACCTCTTTCAAAAGAAATGACTATAATTTTTACTTTCTTAAAGCAACATTTTATTAAATATATTAATATAATAACATCTAGAAATAAAAATTTCATCGGTTATTGGTCTATTAATAACATAAATATATCTGATAAAATAAGTAAAATCAACATCGAAAATTGTAAACTGTTTTCAGCAGACTTTACCAATATGTTTACTAGTCTTCCTCACAATATAATTTTGAGAAATATAAAAGAATTAATCAAAATATGTTTTCGCAATGCAGGTAAAAAATATCTTGCATATAATGGACACAATAATATATATTATACCAATAATAATACTATAAATAAATACAGATATTATACAGAGGAAGATTTAATGTTTTTCACTGAATATTTACTTAAAAATAGCTTTACAATTTTTGCAGGCATAATTTATAAACAAATTGAAGGGGTACCACAGGGAAGTAATTGTAGTCCTTTACTTGCTGATCTTACATTATCAGTATTTGAATACAAATTTTGCAAAAAATTAGTAACACAAAAACGATACGTAAACATACACCCATTTAGATATATGGATGATATTCTTATAATTCATAATAAAAATAATGAATATATACAAAATCTACTTAGCGAAACATACGAAAATTCTCTTCAGCTTGAAACAACACATGAGTCAGACTACGACTGCAATTATCTTGATCTCAACATCAAAATTATTAACAATAAGTTAGTAACAAAATTATACAATAAAACAGACAGTTTTAAATTTTATGTTATTAGATTCCCACATTTCAACTCAAATATATCTATAAAAATTAAAAAATCAATCATATTTACCGAAACACTAAGAATAATTAGATGTTGCACAGCTTTTAACGATTTTGTTGAAAACCTTGTTAAGTTGATAACTAGACTTGTTAAAGTTGACTATCCAGTAGATATAATTATAAAAAATATAACGAAATGTTTGAATAGAAATAAGTATTTATTATATAAATACGATCAATACGATGTTCCACATTTTATTCCTAATTTGCTTAATTATAATATAAAGTATAAAACACAGAAATAATAACAGTCTATAGAATAGTCTATAGACTAATTGCGGAAATAACTCAGAATGAGAGAGGAATGGAATGTGAAACATTATATTGTGACTGGTAATGATAATGGTAGTGATATGCTTTAACTCAAACGTTATTCTCATTTTATTGCTATCTTTCGCGGGAAGTGGTGAGTTTACAATTAAGGAATATCGTTTTATATAAAAATACAAAGATTAAACTATAAAAAAATGTGTATATAAATAAATATAAAGAAAAAATTTTTAAATATAAAAAATAAAGAAATAAAAAATTAAGAAATAAAAAACAATCTATATAGAAGATAAATAAAAAGTAAACAAAAAATATTTGAAATATATAAATATAAAAACAAAAATCAAGAAGTAAAGTAAACAAACACGAGAAATTAAAATAAAGGTTTTTTTTGTGTGTTTTGTGTGTCTTTTCATTTGTAAAACTTGGTTGTTGGTACATAAAGCACACTAATGTATTACTTTGTAATGTACTAACAACCAAGTTAATTAGTTACCCTCTTCACTGAAGAGCCTCGGGGTAACTAATTTTAAACATGTTTTGTATGAAGGTAGAGGCGAAACAAAGCATGTTTAAGGTTGTGGTTGTCGTTGTTCTCGTTGTTGTCTTTCGCTTGTGATCGTTGTGATATTGAGTTTATGTTGTTGAGGAAATTTAGATACAGTTATGCAACTTATTCTATCTAATTCTATTTGATTGTTGTGGCTTTGAATTTCAAACTGTTAAAGAGCTGTGAGATTTTGAATAATTTTGCATATCGATTTGTAACTAATTCTATTGGATGGGAATATCGTGGACTAAGTTTTTGTATATTGTATTACCAGACGTTCAACGGCCTGCCCCCAAACGTCTGGTTGGGGTTGAGAATAGAGCAAACCCTGAGAATAGAGCACCCCGAACGTCTTCTTTTCCTCTTTAGGCCTTCTCTCATTCATTTAAAAAAACTGGTTTTGCTATTTAGAATGGTATAGCGGAATAGGGCAAAACAGGTCCATCACCTTCACTGGACCCCCTTAGCTGGCCCCTTATCACTGGTTTTCCTTTATTGTCAGCCCTTTTCCGGTTAACCCTTCACTGGTCCCCCCCCCCCCCTTCGTCGCTCCCTACTACTGCTCCCACCTTCACTGGACCTCCCTTTACTGGTCGCCTCTCCGCTTGTCATCCTATCCTTCACCGATCCTCATTACTGGTCCGATCCTCACCGGTCCCCTTTTATTCATCAACCCTTTTCCGGTCCCCCCTTCACTGGACCCTTCCCCCATTCACCTGGTTCCCTCTTTCACTGGTCAACCTTCTATCGGTCCTCCCTCCACTGGACCCCTCCCCTACCTCACCGGTTCCCCCTTCACTGGATCCCCTCCCCCCCCCCCCCCCCCCCCCCTCACCGGTCCCCATTGCTGGTCCCACCTTCACTGGTCCCTCCTTTATTGGTCAGCCCTTTACCGGTCTTCCTTAGTGGAACCCCATCCTTCACCGGTCCCCCATTACTGGTCCCATCTTCACTGGAAACACGTCGTCTTAATCCATAATCCTCGCGCGACATCGGTGACACCTCTTCCGAACCCGGACGCCTGTTGAACAACGTCGGTGACATGTGTGCTCAACCCGATCGTGATTTGCGCGACATCGGTGACACGTCGTTTGAATGTCTAAGGCCTTTCGCGACATCGGTGATCGGTGACACCTCTTCTGAACCCAGGCACCTGAGGAACGACGTCGGTGGCATATCCTCTCAAGTCGGCCGTGTTTTGCGCGCCCTAGCGCGACATCGATAACACGTCGTCTGAATCCGAACACCCCTTGCGCGACAGCGGTGACACCTCTTCTCAACCTGAACGTCCTTTGCGCGACATTGGTGACATGTCATCTGAACATGGACGCCTGTCGACAACTACAACAGTTAACAACTGGCGACAACTACTATCGTCCTATGAAACTATCGTCAGTGCACCAGTAGTGCACCATTCCACTTTGTGATAGTTAATAGCATCAAGTAACAGGTAGAACACAATTTCCTCTGAGGAAAAGTTCGCTTTCCAGAAATGGGAAAACGGGACAGCTTTCTTTTTGAGCCGATGAATGTGTAACTAGTGACAGGTGGATTATACGAAAGAGTGGTTAACTTCAGATGCACTTTTGACCGTTGCAAATTGTATTCTTCTGAAAAATAGACCTCGCTAGTTTTCATAATCTAATGGTAGAAGTAGGGAACTACAGCGCTTATGTAGTGGTGAATGGTTCAGAAGCTCCTAGTTCTTAGTGGTCAGCTGTGGGTGAACATTGTACCCTGTCCTTAGGAAAAAATCGAATTTCGAATGGCCGAATAACATTCGGTTGCAGAAATATCGATTTTTTAAGTGACCGAATACATTATATTTTTCAAAATATCGAATTTCGAATGAGCGAATATTATTCGATTTTCAAAGGTCGAACTTCGAGAAAAAAAGTCAGATTTCTCGATGTCACTGGCTATGCGCTCGATCCTCTAGAACTGGACATCTCAGAGACAGCTTGAATATTTCACCTCACATGGCACAAAAAGTTCAAAAGTTGTCATTCCATACCTATACCTTGAACGCATGAGGAAAGCTTATATTTCATGTCAGGTTGGAGATCATGTCCCATCGTTTTTGTAACATTTTTTCAGAAGTTTGCTAAAGTTTTTTTTGTATAGAATTGTATACTGCTCCAATCAGAAAATACGTTTCGCTTTCTCTTATTTTGAATTTTGCACATTTACAGTGTAAGGTCAAAATAAGAAAAATGATCTTTGCCATTTAAAGACTTTTATATTAGGTTGTAACGAAATAAATGGCACTGAACCACTGTAAATTTAAACAGTTAATATCTCGGCTTGTAGGCAAGTTTATTAATCGAAATAAAAACCTTCTGATTCTACACGTATTTGCCAACGTGACACAAGCTTTTTTATCCCAGTAGCATCAAAATCAGAAGTTCTGGAATTGACGAAATCTTCGAAGGCACTTTCGGCATCCTGTTGGTATTTGAATACTTTCCCTACCAAGAAGTCGCCAAGATGCTTGAAGAGATGGTAGTCTGTTGGGGAGAGGTCGGGAGAAAGCGGAGGATGTGGTAGAGTTTCAATGCTCAGCTCATTCAATTTCTGCAACGTCATTCGTGCTACATTTGGGCGAGCATTGTCGTGCAGAAGGAGAACTCGCCTTCGGTTTACCAAGGCCGGCCGGATATCCTTCAACTTTTTCATCATTTCTTCAATTTCAATGCAGTACTTCTCTGCCGTGATGGATTCACCGGGAGGGAGGAAGCTGTGGTGAATAATTCCCAGCGAACACCACCATACTGTCACCATTACTTTCTTTTGGTGCAATTCCGGCTTCGCAAAAACCTTGGGGCTCTCATCGCTGTCCACCCACTGTGCCGATCGTCGCCTGTTGTCGTACATTATCCATTTCTCGTCACAGGTTACGATGCGATTAAGGAATGGGTCCGTTTCGTTCCGTAGAAGCAGTGCGGACGAGATCTCATATCGTCGGTTTCTTTGCTCCTCAGACAGCTCGTGAGGCACCCATCTTTCCAGCTTTTTGGTCTTTCCAACTTCCTTCAGATGCCGGGCAGCTGTGTTGTGACTGACGCCAAGAACCTTCGCTATCTCCCTGGTACCTTTGTGTGGATCCTCCTCTACCACATCTCTCAGCTTGTCCTCATCAACATCACTATGCCTCCCACGACCTTCATGTTCTTCCAAGCTCTCATCTCCATTCCGGGAACTTCTGATACCAACGAATTGTGGAACATCCTTGACCGAATGCGGCGTTGATCTTCTCGTCCGCCTCCTTAGCTGTAGTGCCCAGCTTGAATTCATACAAGTAAATGCCTCGGATTACCCTTTTGTCCATCTGCAAAAAAGTCAATAAAACTCTAAAGTTTTCCCACCTTTACATAGAAAATTTGGTACTCACCGGTAGAGCAAGGTTTGCGCTTCTAAATGATATGCCACATGTTACGGTTTGTTCTTGATCAAACGCGTAAAGACGCGCCAAAAATGGCGCAAGCCAGTGCCATTTAATTCGTTACAAACTAATACGTCGTTATATACCATTCGAAGAAAGATGATTTGTTCTAATATACAACAATAGTTACGTGACAGATTTTTTCGTCCGTTTCGATTTTCGTTAATTTTCAGCGCATAAAGACGAGTGTCTAGAGAACGCATTTTACTATATTTATTTATTGCAAATATTTTATTCAATATTTTTACCCTTCTATCCTTGGGTTAAAATTGTCTTCGACAGAGTTATATGCTTGCTGAAAAGAATGCTTTACCTTATCAGCGTGTTGAGTTTATATTCTGATTTTCATCAATTTTTTGTGGACTGTTAAAGAAAGAAAAAATTACCTTTACCAATTTTTTTCGCACAGACCATGTGTTAATAGAAGGGAAATGTCTAGTTCTGTCAGAATACATTTTTGTTTGTTATTCATTCTAAATTTTGCTTATTTATTAAGTCACGAGGTTCAGTTTAGAAAATTTTTGAAAAAATGAGGGTTCGTCGTTCGGGTGCCGCCTAGGCCAGTCAAATCTTTCATGCTTTCTGGGTTGGTTAATGTGGTACCAGACTTGCCTGTGAAGGACAAAAGACTGACTTGCCCATTTTCTGGCCACCGAAAGTCATTCTATAAGCCAAATATGCATTCGAATTGTCACCAAGATATCTTGTAGAAGCATGGGGCATCCCAGATAAGGGTTCTTTAGCACAGAATTTAATCCTTTATCCGTGTTAGAAAAACACTAAACGAGTGAACACCGTTATGATGAAAGAAGGTGAGAAGGAAAGAGGCAGAAAGAAAGAAGGAGATGTAAAGAATGACAGTGGCTCGACGTTCCAAATGCGGTCCACCGATTCCTTAAAGAAGGCTGGAGAGCCTCGACGCTAACCTCGTATTCAGGAGAAAGGAGCGAGGCGGATTGCAGAGGCCTCAAGAGGTTGAAAAAGACTGACAAGCAGCGTCAGAAGTGGAAGCGCAGCCTTCGCCGGCTCCGAATATGGCACGTCACTGCACGAAGGTTCCAGACTTGCAGCCGAAGAAGAAACCGAGGATTTAATTGAACCATTCTAACGTAGTACCTAAGCCTCAAGTTCTGAAGGGGTTGTTTAACAAAGAATACAGAGCACTTGGTTTCATGTGAAGGCTTCAAAGAAGAAGACATTATTTCAGAACTTCGGAATAGGACAAACTATTGGAGGTGCAACTCGTTGGCTTTCTGGTGATGATGGGTGCTCGAACAACCTAAGAAGTGACATCTCGTCGAAGAGATAGCTTGCAGTCGTCAGAAATCGGTTTTGTTGAGGAGCGCGATGGACAACGGACAGCGGAATCCTAGTCCGTGGTCTCAGAAGGCTTCAAGGAATAAGACGTCATTTAAGAACTTTGGAATGTGACAAGCAAATTAGGCTGTTCCATGAGCCATTTTGAATACATTATTTTAAGATGCAACTCGCAAGAAGAAGTAGGACTTGATACACTACAACACATGTCCGTTCGATTGATAGGTTCAATTCTGTATGCATTGTTCACGGCGCACTCAAAAGGTAAGCTGGACAGCCTTAGAACAATTCCCGATTAAGACAGCTAGAAATTTCCGATAAATCTCTCCAAGCGCTCACTCTACAACCTGTTGCTCGCTCTACAGGTTGTCTCGCCCATTCGATTGATTGTGTCGGGCCTATATGCATTGTTCAACTCTACCGAGACTTATATGTCAAACGATAGAACTCGAGCTGCTAAGCCCAAATACCAGGCTGTCCAATGATTCTTGTCCGAAAATTTCACCATTTTTAATTTTTTCAACTTTATTGAAAAACAAGTCTAATCAACAATATAATCACCACAGTTATCAACAACAGTGGCTCATCGATTGGGCAGGTCGCCGATGCCCTTCGCCCAGAACTCCGGGGGCTGCGACTCGAAGAAGTCCGCGATGTCGGATTTGAGAGTGTCGTAGTTGGTGAATTTTCTTCCGGCCAAATGGTGCTTCAGCGGGCGGAACAAGTGGTATTCGGAGGGGCGAGGTCCGGGGAATACGGCGGATGGGCAACCGTCTCCCAGCCGAGCGTCGCCAACTTCTGCTGGGTCTCCTTCGCCACGTGGGGGCGCGCGTTGTCATGCAGCAGGTGGACCGAGGCCCGTCGGGGATGCTTATCTTGGATGGCGGCGGCTAGTTTCTCGAGCTGATCGGTGTAGATGGGGGCGGTGACCGTCCTGCCTTGCGGGAGCAGCTCGAAGTACAGCATGCCCTTGGCGTCCCACCAGCAGTACAGCATGATCTTCAGCGGATGCTCCCTGTCCTCGAGGCTCGTGTCGCCGCTCTCGAAACGATTGAACCAGCGCCTGACTGTGCGTTGGGACGCTGCATCCTCCTTGCACGCTCTGCAGATGTTGGCGACCGCGGTGCCCGTGTTGTTGTCCAGCAGCCACTCGTAGTACACGAACGTACGAATTCGACCTTGGTCCATTTTGGCGTGTACTGGTAGCTAGACGCAGCGACTGCGCCTTATATACCCCTAGCGTGGAACTCTGGAGAACCTTCTAGAAGGTTTTTGCACTTGTCTGATATTATAACACTTCTAAGGAAAATTATAGAATTTTGAAAATTTTCGGACAGGAATTATTGGACAGCCTGTATATGCTTATTTCCACAAGTGCTTGATTTTTTAAAAAGTTGTTTAAAAACTTTGGAAAGCTCCAAAGCAGCTTTTTCGGCAACTGACCAAGGGACATGCGTGGTACTGTAGTATATATAGTTGTGTTCAAACTAATAAATTGAAATAATTCTTAGAATAATTTATTCGAATATAAGAATAATCGAATAATCGAATAATCGAATAACAGATATTTCTAGATTGTCGAATATTCGATAGTATTCGAAAATCGAAAGCATCATAGTCATTCGGATAACCGCCAATTTTAATCGAATATAGAGTAAACTTCAAGTCCTCAAGCACAGAACCTGATTCAAATAAGTTATTCGACTATTCGAATAATCGAATGAACGAAAAACGGAGCTCATTCGGTTTTCGATCTTCTTCTTCTTCAGCGTTTGTCCCGTTTCGTCGCTGGGTCCGCTCTTCTGGTGTCGTGACGCCACCTTGCCCGATCCAGCGCTAGATCAGGGTGGACACCAGCTACTTTCAAGTCCTGATGTAACGTATCAGCCCAGCGCTGCTTCGGGCGCCCTCTAGGCCGCTTTCCTATTACCTCGAAGTTAAGACCTATCTTGCGGACGCTGCCTTCCTTTCCACGCAGAACGTGGAATCGTAAGCGAGCTTCGCGCATCTTGTCAGTTATCGACGTGACACCGAACTTCTGCCGAATGGCATCATTTCGGGCACGGTCCATGCGCCCGACTCTAGGCGTTGGGCTTCACGGGACGTGCTTGAAACGTTGTACAACGTGCGTTCACGAGACGCCTGACTCCAGCCGTCCAGCGCAGCATCTTTGTCTTCATTATGCTGAGGCGACCTTCCGTTTCCTTTGTCGCAGGCCAACATTCAGCTCCGTACATCGCTACCGGCCGGACGACGGTTTTGTAGATCTTCGACTTTAAGCGCTCTGGCATCTTCTTGTCGCAGAGTACTCCAGTCAACGAGCGCCACTTCGACCAAGCTGCACTCACGCGTGAGTTCACTTCAACCATCAGGCCGCCGTCAGACGCTATTGCTGTATTGCTGATCCCAGGTATTTAAACACCGATATGCGTGCAAGCTCAGTGCCGTCAATCTTCATGGAGCCGGACTCGTTCATGTCAGTCGTTAGGTACTCGGTCTTCTTGACGTTTAATTTGAGCCCGAACATCGCCAGGCGGTCACACCAAGCTTTCACCTCCCGCTCGAGATCACCTTTATCATCGCAATCGAGCATCACGAGCATCAGCATAGAGTAACGTCCATGGGACAGTTTTCTGAAGACCCCTCGTAATGGCATTCATGAGGACAACAAAGAGTCTCACTCGGTATTCGATCATTCAAAAAATTATTAATCGGATAAATTCGTTGGTTAATGCGCTCAAAATTTTTTCACTTCGAATAATTTCGTTCGATAAGATTTCTCAAAAACACAACTATAGCCGGTAGTAGTGTATATGTTTAATCCTGCAACACCAGCCGCATTTTTAGTCTTTGGACTAAAACATCTCAATGAGCTGTGCGAATGCGACTCCTAGTTGCTGACTAGGATGCCTATTTTAAGCAATTCACTTAAAATTAACAAGGAAAAATAGCAACAATAACAGTTCTTAGCCATCTCCTTCCTTCCACACTGGGATTCGAAAATTTTTTGGGCCTGGGTGCTCGACGATCTGACTGAAATCAACGTGGAACAACGTCTCCAAACTGCTTCACATCTCGCCCGTTAACGAGCAAAATGCGGCCATAAACAGTGTTTTTTACTGAATCATCACAGAAGATGAGAAATGGAGCTTTCACTTCAATATGAAGCGAAAAAGGAATGGATGGCTCCAGATGATATGTCGAAGAGAAAGTTAGGCGGGATCTCCACCCAAAGATGACCGCGATCTGCGTTTGTGGGGACTGAGAAGGCATGGTGAACAGGGAAATGCTCTAAAGGAACGTTACGGTCAACAAAGAACCGTACATTATTCAACTGCACCGCTTTAAAATTTATTTATTTATTTATTTATTTCTGATTCGGGTGCGTATAGCGCAGTCGGAGGAGGCGCTGACTGTCGCGTGCACCCGATACCAGGTTCCCGGTCCGGATTTCCCGCCCAGGCCAACCAAGCCTTCCATCCCTCCGGGGTCGGTGAATTGGTATCAGACGTGTCTGGGAAGGATAGAGCGCTGACTTGTTCGTCGGCTGGCCACCGCAAGTCATTGTATGGACAAATACGCATTCAAATCGCCTCCACGACATCCCGTAGAAGTAGAATGCGTGGCGTATCCCAAAAGGAATTGAGTAACGCCGTCATTTATCCTTTTTTATCCTTTATTAATTTTTCATTAGAGGCGTGATAATGTTACGTATACCTTACATAAAAAAGAACAGTAAAATATAGCACAACTTAGAAACCGTACAATTTTAGAAAAAGACAAAATGCTTTACCATTAAGCTGTCACAACGATGTTTTGTTGCGATCAAAACTTCTAGCGCCAGGCGGGACTCGAACCCGCACCTCCCAGCGGCCAGCTCATCCCGGATACGGGTGGGTGAGTGCTGATCGGTCCCATGAGGTGTGGATGTTGCGTTTGATTAAACGGCGCCGGTGGTGTAATGGCGTAGAGCATTCCCGCCCGGTCAGAGGGAGGTGCGGGTTCGAGTCCCGCCTGGCGCTAGAAGTTTTGATCGCAACAAAACATCGTTGTGACAGCTTACGACCTCGGTACCAGCCAAGTGAGGCTTAAAGAAACTGATTTTTTATTGTTTTTACCAATTAGATTAAAACAAGATGAAACAAATGAAAACAACAGTAGTGTAATCGCTGCTGCAAAAAGCAAACTAAGTGGTGAATTTCATGAAAAAGTGAATGATCTCCTTTAAGTCGACGGTCAAGAAAATTTTTGAAACTTTTGAGCGCCATTTGAAGAGCGTTTCCTTTTGGAAAGGGAAGGAAGAGTCGAATAGTTCTGTTAGAAAAGAAGCCGGTTCTAGTCTTTTTGCAACCGGCCCGCAAGGCCATAATTTCTAGTCCGAATGAAGGTGAAAACGAAGAGCTGGTGCAACGGAACATTGACGATACTCTTAGGGTTCTTGAACATCATGACCAGTTCGTTTCTGATTCTTCTATACTTGAGGGAGGACAAACCTAGCTGCTTAGCCCTGGGTTAAAATGAAAATGAAGTCGTCTGAAAGGAACATATCGTCAAGAAAAGGTCATACTTCTTCACCGTAGCATCAGGTCGCATGTTGCACATGTCGTCAAAGTCGCACTTCAGAAGCTCGCACGGGAAGTTTTGCAGCATCCACCGTTCTCTCCGCACCTCGCACCAGCTGATCTCCACCTTTTCCGCTTCCTGTCGAACTGTATGAGGGGTATCACGATAAAATACCAAAAAAGCAGATGTCGAAAATGCCGGTGTTTGTCTTCCTAGTACAACAAAAAACTAGTTCATTCTAAAAATCAAGTAAAACAACGGAGTTGGTGTAAAACAACGCTGCGATCGGTTTGTTCCAGTAGAATTCACCTTAACACATTAGGTAATTCGTAGAAACTGGGGGCAGATTTATCAACCGCTCACCGCCCTCTCACCCTGAAAATACCACCAAACCCCCGATATGGCATTCATCCAGCATCAGGTTTGGCGGCATTTTCACCGTTAGAGGGCGGTAAGCGGTTGATGAATCTGGTCGCTGGTTGAGTTAGAAACTTCGGTCTTTGCCGAGATGAGTGCCGTAATCATATATTTCGAACTTCTTTTAGGCCTTGGAAAACGACGAAAGTGTCCAAATATCAGGCCATATACACCATTTTCACGTCGAATTGGACATTTTTCGAGTCAAATTGTAGACGACGGCTTATACCTCGATTTAAGGAGCAGGAGGGCTAGAATTTTTTGGTGCCAAATAGAAAAAAATCGCGCCATGCAATTCAAGGCGCTGCGATTTTGATATTCGATTGATATCAAAATGTTGTTTGTATAGAGTTTTACACCTGTAAACAATATAACACAGGTAATTGTAAAGAACACACATATTCTCACTTCGATGCTTCATGTAAGCAGCATTTACACTATCAATCAAACAAAAATCGCGGAGAGTTTCTCGAGTGCTTGGCGCTATCGGCGGTTTTCTAATGCATCACATAATAGGTGTCTTGTTGCACTTTAAAACAAAATTATTTTTTTTTCAAAAAATATAAAATTTTATAAAATCACTGCACTCTTCGGGAAGCTGATTAAAAAATTTTAAAGAAAGTTGAGCCAAAATTTTCCTTGAACAAAGAATTATTCCAACCATCTTGGAGAATACGTAGTTAAATCTGTAAGAAACTCATTTGATTTGGAAGGCGTTCAATTTGATTTCAAAATTCTTAGGCTAGCTTGGAGGAGTGTCCAACTTGACGTGAAAAATGTCCAATTTGATTTGAAAAGTGTCCGAACGCTACGAACTTATTTCTTGACCAGCATCTTTTGAATAGATGTCAGGTGCATAAAAGATAAAGTCGTTACTCGATCCTTTTTGGGGTGCGCCACGCATTCCACTTCTGCGGGATGTCGTGGAGGTGATTTGAAAGCGCGCTACGTCTATGAGACGACTTACTATGGCTAGCCGATAAACAAGTCATGGTTTTATCCATTAACCAATTCACCGCTCTGGGATGAATAGAAGGCTTGGTCGGCCTGGACGGAAATCCGACCCAGTAACCAGGTATCGGGTGCACGCTACAGCCCCCATCTCCTCCGACTGCGCTACACGCGCCCCGTTAGGTGCATAAGGACTGATGTCACAATTGTAGAAGGCGTTCAGCTGTTCGCTCAACGTTCTGCCATGAGCGAGTCGTGAGTTCTGAGAAGAAGGCGTCCGGCCGTTTTCGAACTTTGCCTCCGGAGGCCTGCATGAAGGAATCGCTGCAACAAAGCGACAGCGAAAGCAATTCAAAGGCGCTCTGTTGAGGCCACCGTTGTTCTAATGGGTGCCAGAAGCTGAACAAACTAGGAAAATGACTGAAAATGAGCGTTGGGTCGTGAGCCAAGGGTTAGCTTATAAGAATTGCGGCCGCCTTGGAACCCCTCAGGGATGCCTCCGACTGCATGACCGACTCCGAGCGCACTGAGCGGACATGTCATCACGTCCCTATTTGCGGCTGAAAGATGCCACATCGAAGACGAAGAGTGCTGCTCATTCTAGTGTTCTGCTGGAAGTTCCCACTAAGTCAAAATCGGCAGTTGAATTCTTTAAAAGTCGTTCTCTAGAGGTAAGACTGTAATAAGAAGGCGGGACAGTTAAGGAAAAAGCGAAAAAACGAAACGAAAAATGAAACATGGAGCAAAATTAAGCATAAGTAAGCACTGCAAAGGATCTGTGGTGAGGAGTTATATTTGTAAGGCTTCACAGATGGCATAGAAACCACCAATTCTTTCGATTGGTCGCGGCTGCACCGATGTAATGACAGCTGAAAAAATCCCATTAATTAGTCTGTTCTGGCGTTTAGAAGGCGACGAGCGGCTTTAGGAGCCTTCAAGGACGTCGAAGAAATGACGAAAATGACGACGAACGTCCAGCGTTGAACGCTTCTGGTCTTGGTGTAACAGCTGTGTCGCCTCTGGCAAATCTCTCTAACAAGGGCACGGTTTGAAGCGCATACATATCTCTACCGGGAAAGCGATTCATATGGGAGGAATCTCCATCCTTCGCTTACTTGTACCATGTTCACGACGAATTGGGCACTTTTCACGTCAAATTGAACACTCTCCCAAACAAAATTGACCCTTCTGAAATCGAAGCGAACTCTTCCAAATCGAAATGACTCGCTTACAGGATAAACTACAGACTCTCCAAGACGATTAGAATAATTTTTTGTTCAAGGAAGATTTTTTATGGATCTTATGAAACTTCCTTTGAAAAATTTCACTTCAGGTGGTCAGATGAAAATAATAAGTAACTAAGCTTAATTAATTAATTTTGATTTTTTAATCAGTTAATGTTTTGAAATTTACTAGTTAATTTTTTTAAAGATAAAATAATGAAATAAATTTCGAATTAAAGTGCAAGAAGCGGAAATCATATAGCGCATTAAATAACTGACCACAGTATGACATAATCCGCTACTTTTTTTGAAACATCCAGATACTATGTATCTAAGTGTTCAAGGCGAGATCTTCATCCGAATTCTGATTTCGACCTAAATTTCTGGCTTCCAAGATCTATTAGGCTCGGTAGATGCTTTCAGCTATTGTGCAAATAGAAAACCACGCACTTTCCAGCGTCTTCTCGGTTGATGGGCGATAAATAATCACGCAAAATTGGATTTTCCAGTTGAAGTATAAAAACGCGTAAAACGAGCCCTATGCGACGTTTTAAATTGCGGTCGCTTTCATTTGGGGACGCACTATGTAACCAGAATGAAAACGCTGAAACATCTTCTGAAATCGCCCTTAGCGTCTGTGAGATTAGTTTTTGAGTATCCTAGAATGCATTCAGGGTTCGAATTGAATTCTTAACTGATCTGCTTGGTCAAATATTCTTCCTTGAGGGCGCGTGTAGCGCAGTCGGAGGAGGTTCTAGCAGTCCCGTGAACCCGATACCAGGTTACTGGTTCGGATTTCCCGACCAGGCCAACCAAGCCTTCTTTCTCTCCAGAGTCGGTGAATTGGTCTCGTATGGGAAGAAAACAGCGCTGTCTTGTTCATCGGCTGGTCACCGCTGATCATTGTATGGTCAAATACGCATTCAAATCGCCTCCACGACATTCCGTAGAATCAGAATGCGCGGCGCATCCCAAAAGGGATTCAATAACGCCGTGCTTTATCCTATCCTTACTCTCCTTTTATGAGACAATTCATAGCTCTAGCCAGATTTAGATGAAGTCGAGGCGACACGGAAGAGAGAGCAAAACCCAAGAACAACTCAACGACAGCGGAGGGATGGAAGGCCGTCTTGGCCTGGGTTGAGGTTCGAACCTTGATTCGTGATGCAGGCAGAAGTCTCCCCACTTCCTCCTACTACTCCGTACGACCTTTCTGAAGGCGAGTCGGAGAAGGCGTCGGCTGTCGCGTGCATCTGATTCCAGGTTCTTGGATTGAATATCGGAGTTGTCTGGGAAGGACAAAACACTGACCCATTCATCGGCAGTCCACCGAAAGTATTGAATTGAGCCAAACAATGACAAAGGACGAAGGACGGCGTTGATCAGTCCCTTTTGGGATGCGTCACGCATCACGCTTCTACGGAAGGCAATTCTGAATGTGCTTTTTGCCATCATAGTTAGTAGTTATTAAGTTAAAAGCTAAGTCTTCACCTTTTTAAACATCTTATTCGAAAATTTTCAAAAATTTTCTGCATAACGTTGTATACCATTCAAAACAGAATGACTTTCTTTATCAGAAAGTAAGTTTCTCTCTTTTCTTGCTTCAATTTTTGTCGACCTTTAGGTCAATGGTATATGTCGCTTAGGTGAGCAGCATTGGTAGGCGGGAACGCCTAAACCAATCAGACCGCATTGAATGGATAAGCCATTCAGAGAGAGCATGGTCTGATGATCTGGCATGTGTTCGGTCTATGCTCTGATTGGTTATCACTAGATGGCGCGCTCCCATCTACCAATGCTGCTCACCTACGCGACATGTACCGATATTTTATACAATATTATGCACTTGAAGGAAGATAATTTATTCTTCAAGAATAGGTGCTAAGATTTTCTCGTTTGTTTTGATTTTCTTTAATTTTTAGGGTATTAAATTGTAATTTCACCAACCGCTTTTTCTCTTTTCTAAAAAAAATGCATGGTTAGATTAATATTGTCAGATTAATTTTTCATTCCATCTTGATGACGTAAAAATTAGCAAAATTGCGAAAGACCAAGGAAAAAACACACGTTCTGATAGAACGAAACATTCTCTTTCAAAAAACACATGACATTGTGCGAAAAAAGGCTCGTGAAGATCATATTTTTTATTTTCTTTTCATTTCTTTTTTCTTTTAAACATTTTGCTAAAAATTGACAAAATCGAAATGGAAAAGACGAAAACGTAATTTCTTATAGGACAAAACATTTTCTTTCGAACGACATATAAAGCTGCCCGTAAACATTTCAAAAAAAGTAGGAGCTATTGGCAAAAATGATTTATCTCTTCCGGACACTTCACATTGAAGTCCTCAAAATTAGCGCTAATCAAATTGAACAAAAACCCACCGCTTTAACCTAAATTTGACAGCATAAAAAAAGGAAAAATTCAGAAAGCTCAGAAGATAAAGCATATGTTCTGAAAGAATCGAACGTTTCCTTTCAAATGAGATATGACTCAGTGCGAAAAAAAGTAGGTAAAAGTAGGTTCCTTTTTTAAACATTCCACTAAAAATTGACTAAAATCAGCAAAAAACGCAACAAACACTTTAGTAACGTAAAACATTCTCTTTCGATAGATATATAATACTGTCCAAAAAAAATTGACCGAAGGGTTGGAGCTGTTGGTAGTAAGCTAGATTTGTCGGTGGTTCAGAATAAGTCCGTTGGGTCACACATACACCAGTTGTTCGACACTGTTTATCACAAACTTGGGTAATTAAACCAAACATGGAGAATACAAACCCAATGCGCATTAGATCGACTAAAAAACATCTACAAAACGTTAAAAATGAAGAAATAAAAATAAAAGCAACATGAGAGGAGCCCCATGTAAATTTTCCCATATGACCCTTTTATAAGGAGTTTTTTGTTTGCATAGCTCCAAATCTGATAAAGCTCTAAGCGCAAATTCCTCAGAACATTCCACGAAATCGCGAGAAATTCGCGATAGGTAGAAAAAATTGCCTTATGGAAATTCCACTTTATTGCCCTGAAAATTAATGAAATCCAGAGCGCACGAAAAAAGCATATTCCTGTAGAATAAATTATGCACTTCTGATTTATTTATTTACTTATTTGGATGCTTGTAAAGGTGCGCCTCACAAAGGATTAAAAATGAAACCAAGTGTAGTTTTAAAAACCTGAAGTATTAAATGAGATTACCAGGTGAACCTGTAGTTTTAGTATACATACATATATACATACATACATACATGCATACATACATACATACATACATACGTACATACATACATACATACATACATACATACATACATACATATATACATACATACATACATGCATACATACATACATACATACGTACATACATACATACATACATACATACATACATACATACATACATACATATATACAAGGTGGTCCACATGAAGTGTTACGCAGAAAACTATGTATAAAGCTTTGCATAAACCAACTCAAATAAGAAAAATATTCGAAAGACAAGAAAGTTCTACATAACACATATCTTACATCACATTCATAATGAGCTCCCCTGGCTTCAATGCAAACGTCCAATCTCTTCCGAAAATTCTCGAGGATGCGCGCGATCATTTCCGGTTTCGTCCCGTGCCTTCTACAGAGCTCTTTTTAGCGAATCCAGTAAAGTGTTTCTGAAAGAGCAAGTTTTTGCTCCAAAACTGACCAGATGACGTAATTTATATGATTGAGATCGGGCGAGTTTGAAGGCCAAACAACCTTCTTCTACAAATCCGGAAGATTGGTCTCGCATCATTCCAAGGACTTCTTGGCACCTCGTGCTGGTGCCAATCTTGCGAGAAGTTTCACTCGATGTCTTTAGCATCTTCTTCTGCCCAAGGTACTGCTAAGTCCTCCAGGATTTGCTTCCGGTAAATTTCGGCATTGATCTCAATTTCTTTTTGAATGAAACAAGCTTGATCTTACGCAGGCCCTATATTCCGACTGATACTATGAAGGACTATGGAAAATGAGCTCTTCCAACATTGGCGGGTCTTGGAGATCCTTTTGGCAGCAGTCTCCATAGATTTTGGAGGTGTTCAACGGTAAATTTTTCCCCGTCTGTGAAGTGAATCTGGTCGAGCTTGTCACCGAGCGTGAGGGCTTCATTTTTCTCCATTCCTCTAACATTGTGGCCTTTATTTCCCCGTGACGTGCTGTCCTTCAGCAATATTGTAGAGATGCAATTCCAGATTACCCCTGACTAGTAGTTGCATAGTTGAACGACTTATGTTGTGCTCCTTAGGTAGTTTCCTGATGCCTCTTGCAAGATTTCGATGAAGTTTGTCTTTGACGGCCTTTCGAAGGACAGGAGTCTTCGAATTTCGCCGTGGACTTCCCCGGGACGATTTTTGGTCCCTGCTCTCTCTTCGAAACGTTTGATGACGCGGTGTAGTTGCATCCGATGCAGTTTGAGCATCTTTGAAAACACGGAAACGGACGAACCGCGCTTGAACACAGCGACTACTGCTGAAAGATCCTCAAGCGAAACCGTGTCCACCGAGAAACGGAGAACAAGACTGACCAGAGATGGACTAAAAGATGCGGAAAAAACACTGAGCACTGATGAGGAATACTCCCCATTTCACCCGGCTCTCTGCTCTCAAGAATTTCGCAGCTGGCAAGCTACTTACAGGTTAGTGGTGCGCAAGTCTGAGCCGATTCAGGGAAAGTACTATCTTGTAGTCGTTGCTGTGATTTATATTGTTGCTCGTTGAATTACTATTAGGTTGTCCCATAAGTCCCCGCCGTTTTTTTCAACGATTCACTGCAGACTTGGCTGACGGTCTCTTACATAGCGCTGCATAGCCTTCGAAAGAGAATGACTTGCTCTATCAGATCATGTATTGCATTTCTTTTTTCATCATGAAATTTGTCAATTTTTAGGTCGTTGAAGTGAAAAGTGAAAAAGTGAAAAAGTAGCCATTTGCGCACTTGTTCTCTCCGCTTAGGTTTGTAATTTTTTGCGCAGTTTTTTATAGCATTTGGAAGACAATGTTCTGTACTACAAGAATATGTGTTAGAGCTATTTGCTCATTTGTCCTTTATTGATTTTTAGTCCATCAATTTGGGAATTCCGACTTTTCCGTCCGAATTTTTACTAAAACTCCGGTTCTGTGGTTGGACTTTTTTGCTTGGTGTCATATGTCGTTTGGAAGAGGATGTCTTGCTCAGTAAGAATTTGTGTCGCGTTTATTGGCTCACGCTGATTTCTGTCGAATATCAACAACTGAAGAAGGAGAAGGAGTTGTTGGTGAAGACGATTTTTCTCTTTTGGGCATTTTGTTGACATTCGATAGAAATCAATAAACGCAACAAATATTCTTATAGAGCAAGACATTTTCTTTCGAATGACATATAAGAACAACCCAAAAGTCCAACCACAGAGCAGGAGCTGTCGGCAAAAATAACGATCCTCTTTCGGACGTCCCAATTTGATGACCTAAAAATCAATAAAGGACAAATGAGCAAATAGCGCTAACACACATTCTTGTAGTACAGAACATTATCTCCCAAATGCTCGAAAAAACTGCGCAAAAAATTACAAACCTAAGCGGAGAAAACAAGTGCGCAAATGGCTACTTTTTCACTTTCCACTTCAACGACCTAAAATTTGACAGAATTCATGATGAAAAAAGAAATGCAATACATGCTCTGATAGAGCAAATCATTCTCTTTCGAAAGCTATGCAGCGCTATGCAGGAGACTGCAGGCGAAATCTGCAGTGAATCGTTGAAAAAAACGACGAAGACTTATGGGACAACCTAACACTTCATAATATGTTTTTGTCATCGCTACTACTATGTTTGCTGTTGGTCTTTTGCTTTTGTTTGACGTTCGTCTTATGCGACGTAATAAATAAATAAATAAATAAATAAATAACGAATATCACCACAGCAAAGCACAAGAAGAGCAAGAAATCTCCGAAAATAGACTTTCTGTAGTCCGTAACATTTTATGTGGACCACCCTGTATATACATACATACATACATACATACATTCATAACATACATACATATATACATATATACATACATACATACATACATACATACATGAATACATGCATACATACGTACATGTAATCCTGCTAAAAAATAAGTGAAAGGATGTGTTTTTAATATGAAGCAAATATGCTTCCAGAGAAAACATTATAAGAAAAATTAGGAATACAAAATGATGTAATGTTATGAAATACAATATTAAATAATATTAAATTATGTAAAACGTTGTGCAAAACAAATCTCAACCTAAGCAAAGAGGAGCTGTCGACGAAGATCATACTTCACTTTTCGACCACACATTTTATCCATCTAAAAATGTGAAAGATGGAAATGGAAAAAAGCAAACATACTTTCTGATGGAGCAAAGTATTCACTTTCGAACGGTGCAAAAGAGTTTCAGCGAATTTCAGTGTGAGATGTGAAAAATGGCAGCGACTTAGTTCCCAACCTAATACTTCTTAGCAATGCAGTAGAGATACGCGATATTAGAGCGGTAACTACCAGTTTACAAACCACCAATTTAGAAGCAGATCATAGAGCTGCTGATCTGTGCTTCTGAAGAAAAGCTCAGTGGCAAAGCCACACTCCATGCCAGCCACGTGGGGCATTCTGAAGGCCTGCGACGGAAGTGCTGTGCCTTCTCACAACACATAAAGGACTCTGCACTAATAGGTCAGCCACCACCCGCCGCTTAGTCGCATTCAATCCGGCCGTTCTCAGCCGGGGCCGCGAATAGACCTGCCTGGATTTTTCTTCGAATTCCACTGAATGTTTCAGAACGGCGCTGGACTCGGTTTGGGGAATAGACATTGAAGATTGCTGATACATACGGCAAAAAGGCTGAGGCTTGTCAGGTTGCCGGGAAAGTTTCAGAATTTCTTAAAGATGCTGAAAGTTAGATTTCCTTGGAAAGTAGTCGTCCGTTCCAGATGCGGAATCAAGCCTGCTAGACAAGCCGTATGCATCGAGGGAATGTCTCACCTCTAGACTGAAAAGAGAAGTGAAAAAATATTTTTTTTTTGATAAGATTCGAGCTCCTCTCTTCGTAAAATTTCGGCAGTGAAAGTTTATATGTATCTTATGAACTCTGAAGAAGACGATCGCCTCGAAACGTCATGCCTCACAACAAAAGTTCTACCATAATTATCAATAATTTTCATATACTTTTTATCATATTTTTTATATCGGACACTCTCTATTTTAAAGCGAGTACTTTTCAGACAAAAACTAGTACTTGCAAGTCTTTAACGCATTTTTTTTTATTCAATAAAGGCCACTGCCATTTTTTCTTCTTCTTCTTCTTGCTTTTTACTAGCTCTCTCCTCTTCATTTTCGTCTTCTTAACGTGGTTGTTCCTCTTTCTTTTTTCTCAATTTTGGAGCACGTCTCCTTGACGTGTAGAATAAATAAACAAACAAATATCCAAAGTTGCATGTTATTAAAAAATACGAAATGAATTGTTGTTTTAAGAAAATTTCAATGAAAAAACACTGCACAGAGTGCCTTAAAAAGCGCTGTTTATATTTTTTTAAAGAATAAAGCTTGGCCTAAGCGTAAAATTCTTATTTTTTCGGCCGAAACGGTGTCCTGGATGAGTTCTAAAGTGTTAGATACAAAAAATATCTCTCATAAGAAGGCTGCGCCGTGCACTTGTCCAGAACACTGAAATGCTTAATTGATTGATTGTGTAAATGCTACTTACCGTCAGTTATACAGTGGAGAATCAGATCGGAGTGGCATTCTTCCCCCGCGCTTTAAACAGAGGCGCTGCAAACGACTGCGTCTCCACTATCTCGTAAGGCAGCCACTGGACTCTCGAGCAAGCTCCGCGGATTTGGGGAATGGGCAGGATAAGGGAACGGTGGTAGAACGCTCGTCCCCCAACAATTAGGTATGTTTCTTCCATTGCAACTGGTTTCTGTTTTTAGATTTTTACACACATGAGCAGTATTTAGCTGTTATTCCAGCGGTCATTTCAGCATGTATTATAGAACGAGTGCATGGCGCAATCTCTTCATATATTTCTTTGTGATTTTTTGGCGAACTTTGTGCACAAGTATATCAGTGAATATAGCATGCAAGAAAATTAGTTGATTTCGACCATTTCAGAGTAAACCTAAAAATATTGAATGAAGTCAAGTTATAAGGAATTTGCTGTTTTTTCAAACAGCATATTTATGATTCAAATCAATTTCTTTTAGCCTCAAGTGGCTGGTATCGAAGATGTAAGGTGTCATAACGATGTTTTGTTGCGATCAAAACTTCTAGCGCCAGGCGAGACTCAAACCCGCACCTCCCTCTGACCGGCCCTCGTTACCAGCCACTTGAGGCTTAAAGAAACTGATTTGAATCGTTTCTATCAAGACCATCAGCTTAACTGGTTCCATGCTGATATCAGCGGCCGGCTCATCCCGATATACAGGTGAGTGCTGATCGGTCTCACGAGGTGAGTATTTTGCGTTCAATCAAACGGCGCCGGTGGTGTAAAGGCGTAAAGCATTCCCGCCCGGTCAGAGGGAGGTGTGGGTTCGAGTCCCGCCTGGCGCTGGAAGTTTTATTCGCAACAAAACATCGTTATGTTAGCATATGTTTCCTAAGACTTCATGGCATACGTGAACTTTTCGTAAATAAACGATAAAGGACGGCGTTACTCAATCTGTTTTGAGATGCGCCACGCATTCTACTTCTACGGGATGTCATGATGACGACTTGAATGCGTATTTGACCATACAATGACTTGCTTTGGCCAGCCGATGAACACGTCAGCGCTTTACCCTTCCCAGACGAGTCTGGTACCAATTCACCGACCCCGGAGGGATGGAAGGCTTGGTTGGCCTGGGCGGGAAATCCGAACCAGGAACCTGGTATCGGGTGCAGGCGACAGTAGGCGCCTCCTCCGACTGTGCTACACGCGCCCCTTTCGTAAATGTTTGTAGAAAAAGAATATTTTGAAAGGATAATCGTAACCTTGTTAGACGATAAGTGTTAATGTGAGAGTTAAGATAGTTCTAATTTGATCTGCAAAATATCAATTTTAGTTCTAGAGATGCACAGCATCAAGTTAAAAATTGTCTAGTTTAAATTGAAAAGGGTCTGGATACAGGTAACCCAAAAATCATCGCACTTCATTGACAGTCAAAAACTTTACTGAATTTCTCCATTTTTGTGGAGCGCTTGAAGCCCGTAACGTTCTTAACAGAAAAATGATCAGTAAGGTCTTTATTTATTTATTTATTTATTTATTTATTTATTTATTTTGTGCCGCGAATGAGCGCGCGGTGCCACACAACAAGACCACTATGCAATAGTCACTATAGACGGTACGACAATCCTAACATAACCAAAGAGAGAATAGAAGAAAAGAAGCCAAACAATAGATGAAAAGGAAGGAACAAACCTTAAGTTCAGAACTCTTTCAATCGCTCGTAAACGAATTTCTCAAGAGTGGCGGTCGAAAAACGCGGATAGCTGTCGTTGAGAAGAAATTGGACCGGCTCTGACTTATATCCTTGGTATCCATATCTTGTTCTAAGCTCAGATAGTACAGAGAAGAAGTCTAAGGCTTCTACTTGAACCTACCTGCCAGTATTTTAAACAACATTATTGCAAAATCAGGTTATGACTGTGAAGATTAGGGAACCAACGAACGAAAGGATTTTGAAGGGCACTTTTTGGAATGTATATTTGTTTATTTATTATTACTACTCCCATAAGAATACGATAACAATAATATCGTAATGAAACCACGAAAACACAGAAAAACTCAGAACTCAATTACAATTAGCGAAAAAAATTGAAAAGAAGGCTATCGAGAGCTTCGAGGAGAAGGCCTACCATTCTGAGTTATACGGAACAATTAACGTTGATGGAACACGAAGGAAGTGTATTAGTAACCTGACGGACGTCGTACCGCGCCAGATTTTGAGCTGAATCCGGTGCTCATTTCCTATGAATGACTCTGCGCCGCGCGACCGATCGTCGTTCATCTTAGCCCGAAAAGCGCTCCGCATATAAGCCTAGGAACAAGGCGTACAGCTGCTGAAGCATTCTTCACATGTTCCCTGATCCTTGCGGGAAAGGAAGGTCTCTAAAAATGAAAATTAAGCAAAGAATTTCATTGAAATAATTCAGTTGCTGTGCACATCCCCAACTGGTCAGCAAGTGTTCGTCATTGTCGCCGCCTAGCTTCAGACACTCCCAGCCTTCTTGAATCTTAACCGCTCCAGTAGAGCAAACTGTTAAAAAAAAACAGCATAAAAGAGAAAAGTGATAAAAGAAAACAATAAAAAGCAAAAATACAAAATAACTGCATTTTTATCAGATAGCCAATCACATACCTAGATGAGGACTCAATAGTTCTTAGTAAAAATGCTTACCCAAAAAAAGAGCCCGCAAACTGCTACGCTCTCTATGAAATCTGAGCAGTTTCAGTCAATAAACAGTCATTAGCCGGCGTTGACACCCTGAATTCAAGGAAGAGGTTTCATCTCCAGAGGATCTTCTCGAAGATTAAAAACAGAATGTTAGAAAGAACTCACGGAACGTACGAGGAGCTGGCTGCGTTGTGCATTCCGAATGGATCCGTGGTTCAGTTCCTCTCAGGTTCAATGAGCTCTCCAGCGTTGATGAGTTCGTTCCAGAACTGTCTAGAAAAAGCGCAATGCTGACTTATTCATTAGCTGGCCATTATATTTCCGCTTGAACAAATACACTGGAATAATTTGTTTAGATGCGCGTAAACGCCTCCTTTTCCGCTCCTAGATCTGCCATCAGCGGAGTTCCCCAAGGGGGTGTCCTTTCCCCGATTTTGTTCAACATTTACACGTATGATTTGCTTAAACTTCTTAGCGAGAGTGAGGTTGCGTTTTGTGCATTTGCTGACGATCTCAAAATCTATAAGCCAGTATCTAGTGCCGATGACATAGACGTTCTTCAGAAAGCTGCTACCAGTGTCTACCAATGGTCACTGGATTGGGACCTCCCTTTGGCTGAGGAAAAATTACGAGTACTTCATTTAGGCAATAGAAACAAGAAGCATCAATACTCTATTAATGGAACTCCGCTTAAATGTGTGAGTGAACTGCTGGACCTAGGGTTTCTTGTCCGCAGCGATCTCAGTTTCGATAAGCATTGCACTATGATAGCCAACAAAGCTACTCAGGTAATGTTTAATTTGTTTAGAGCATTATCAACTAAGGATGCCAATGTGTTTCTTCAAGCGTACAAAATATATGCGAGGCCTATATTGGAATATGGTACTCCTGTTTTTAATCCCCATAAAAGGAAGACAATTGCTTTGCTAGAAAGAGTTCAGAATAGCTTTACAGGGAAGCTCATGGTACGTGCGCTAGGGTTCTTATATGACCGAATTCCTTCGAGTATTGAGAGAAATCTCAATTTTGGATTGCCCACTCTGTCTATTAGAAGAAAGCGTAACGACCTCCTCCTTTTTCACAAAATCGTTCATCGGGAAATTGGCATCAAACTCGAGGATCTTGTGTCTGTGAGAGCAACAAGCACTCGAGGTGGTCCAATCAAATATGATACCGGTACTGCTAAACTAAATTGTAGGCGTTTCTTTTTCACTCATAGGGCACTTTCCTCGTTTGAGAAGCTTCGCAGGAGGAAGCACGATTTACCACGGAGCTGCAATGCCTTTAAGACTTTCCTCAAATTACATCTCAGGCTATAATACCGTCGCAGCCTTAAGTGTCGTCCGACGACTCGGTCGCTGATCTTTATTCTCCTTTCTTTTTAGGTTCGCTTAGTAGTTTCTTCTTCTACTGTGTAGTTTGCGTTTATTAATAGATAATTTATGGTCGTTCCTTTTATTTGTGTCTCTACGATAGTTGGTTGTCCACACGATGTTTTTCGTGTAATAAATAAATAAATAAATAAATAAATAAATAAATATATATATATAGATATATAGATATATATAGATATATAGATATATATATAGATATATAGATAATAATTCGAATAGACGAATATGCTCTATTTTTAGATTGCTGAACTGAATATTCGTTCGAATTCGAACGTTTTTTTCGGCGGGTTAAAAAATTGAATATTCCATTAAAATCAAACATCGAAAGAGAGGAATATTCAAATATTATCTGAAAATCCACTATTTCAGCTTTGTTCGAGAATAATTTTAATCCAATATTGAATAAACTTTAAATCTTCAAGCACAGAACCTAATTCAAACATGTTGTTCGACTATTCGAATATTTAAGCAAACGAAGAATGAGGCTTTTTCGATTTTCGATTATTTGAAAAAATTGATGAGCGAATAAAATTTGTTCATTCATTCATTCGTTCGATAAATGTTCTCAAAGGCACATCTATGTTGTTGACCACTTATTGTGTTTTGTTATGTCGGCAAATCGTTTACAGCAGACAGGATTACACCCTGAACCCATTTGTCAACCGATAGACAGCTCCTAAACCAAATACTTTTTGTTGTGCAGACTTGCGGTTGGGCAACCCCGAACAGATTACTTGCTCGTGCCCTCATAAGTGGGTTACATACGAATTAAAACACTTCATTGTAAAAGGAAATGAACTGTTCTTGTTCGTGTTGAGAAAAAGTCTTCTTCTTCTTCTTTTCAGCTTTCAGAAGTGTTTCGTCATGAATTTCGCATTGCAGAGCTCGCTTTGGTTATAATGAAAAGCACCACCGTGCGAATCATGTTAACAGCTCGTGTGAACGAGAAACAGGCGAAGAGATCGTTCTTATCAGCTGCATATAAATCGGTTGATGAGTATAGGATACTCATTCAGCTAGTCACTCGCTCGCCACTCAAACGTCTGAGAACTGTTGCTCATTGTCAAAGTTTAGGATGCAGCTGACGTAAGTGAAGTTCACGCTACTAACCACAAAGGGATGTACAGGGGATCCATGGGAACTAAAACCAGATCGGAATAGATTTTAAGGTCCATCCATGCTGCTCGTGTGGGGTCTGCTTTCGTGGGTTCTGCGCTCTTCGAGCGCAGATCCAGGCTAGAGAAGAGACTCCCGGGTGTGGTCCATCCATGCAGCTGGAAAAAGGCGCACAGAACACCAGAAAATTGTGCGGACGCCAAGACACCTCAAATCCCAACCAGTCTGTTGAAATGCAAAAATCGCGCGACGCAGGAGAACCGAACCACCGACATCCGTCGCATGAAACAACACCACATCTACTGCGCTACGATCCTCCTGCCAGTAGTGCGACCAAAGGCGTACAAAAGAGACTGATGCGCATCGATCGAATGCTCACGTGGACGCTGGCGCATCCCAGGTGTGCGGCGCGTCGAATAAGTGTGCTCCAGTTCTGAAACGTTCCTATGCCATGCATCTATTCCGATCTGGGCTCGGATTCATCAACGAGCTAGGTAACTTTAACGGGGAATTGTAAGCGAAATGCACAGATAACGCTGCTTATCATGCGCGGTGAGCGATAAGCCAGCGCTCATCTACAAATTTCTATCATTATTCTCTAAAGGCTCGAGCACACTTCGCTGCCTTTGCTGCGGCAGCAATGATAAAGGGTATCAGAGACAGCAGCTCGATGATATCCTTTATCATTGTCACTGTCGCAGCAAAGGCAGCGAAGTGTGCTCGAGCCTTAAGGGCTCCGCACACTTTGCGGCGTTGCCGCAGCCGGCAGCCGGCAAAAGTGGGGCGGAGCCTTCAAGTTGCGGCGCCGTCGCAGCGCACTCCAGGACGTACTCGCTCCGAAGGAAACCGCGCTCCGGTGAGCAACGCGCGCCCAAATCAAATCAGCTGACAATATCTCGGTTGACCATTGAAGGAGGTATCTCCGACTCCGAAACGCTAGAACAGACGACGAATCATGGATTAGAAAACGATGCGCTCCTTGAACCCAGTGCTGACTTTGCCGACAGCGTTTGGTAGTCCATTTCCTTATCGCAGGCGACGGTTTGTCATGGTTCCTTCATAACGGTAAACATGCGCCTATATACTCCAAGTAACGGACCTCCCACTAGATTTTACCATGAACTTGTATTAACCTAGCACCCAAGAATTTACAGTGAAGCAAGAAACCAGAGGGACAAAACGCTTACGTCGTCAAATCGCGTATCGACAACCGTTTTCGGTTTTTTAAATTCAATTTTCTCTTCATTGTAGCTGAGGCTCTTGAAAAGATCTGCCTCTATATGCTAGAAATGAGGGATAAAACTAAAGTACTGCTGCATTAACGCTCCCAATTAATGGAGTACGAGAGAAGAGCAATATTCTTGAACGAGGCGTCGAAAAATAATCAGCTGATTGGCTCTATCGATCAGCTAACTTAAAGGACGCGTGTATCTTCATTTGAGTTTCCCACCGCGATCGGGGCTAGAGCGCAGACAGTCTCGCCTGCGGCATTGCCGCACCGACGGCAACAATGATTTCAATCATTGTTGCCGTCGATGCGGCAATGCCGCAAAGGTGTGCGGGTGCGGGACAGCGCCGGCTGCCGTTGCCGGCGGCCTCTGCGTCCTTACCCCGTGTTGAAGGATAGGGCTGCGGCAATTCCGCAAAAGTGTGCGGAGCCCTTAAAGGTTTAGTGTGCGCGCGAAGCGCGACGTGATGCCATGTGTAGTGGGCGAATTGATCAATCGCGTCGCTCGATCAATTTGGCCACTACGCATGCATCGCGTCGCGCGTCGCTGCACACTAACTAAACAAGGCCTAACCCAATCATATACATCACATGGTTACATATGCCTGTCTACACCTTCTCCACGATTTTTGGTCGCAATATATGCTTCTCTATGGCCACTACTTTCTGCGACTGGATAGTTGTCCTCATGCCTTGCTTATTCTTTAGGCATTTTTTTAGTTCCTTCTAGTGTGGTTTGACTAGGTGTTCTTCTTTACCTTTTGCTTTTTTTAGCCTTTGTGTTTTTATCGTTGCAGCTCCCAAGTTCAGTATCCTTTGCCATGCTTTCAATAACCATTATTTTCTAACATATTTTATTTCTCGAATGATCAGCATTCAGTTGAAGATAGCATTCTGAGTCTCAATCCAATTCCTAAAATCAGCATAAGGATTCTACTTACTGGTTGTGTTAGTAGTGTATTCTAGCCTTATTAAGTTTCAGCTGCTATCCTAATTGCTGGTTCCACGAGGGTGGTTGGCATACCCGTGTGCCGAAGCTCCAGCAATGACCTATGACAACTATTTGATCTTGGGTACCATGGCCAATTGGTACGGATAGTAGCCGCTTTTTAAAACGGCAGATTACACCTGTGCAACCATCCTACTATATATAAAGCAGCAAGCGTGTGTCACTGTGTGTGTGTGTCACTGTGTGTGTCACACCGTCCGTCCGTCCCACTGAGTTGGGGCGCGGCAGCCGAACACGTCGGCGACCGTGCATGGCGAGCCGCAGACGTGCCGAACACGTCGGCGACCGCGCATGGCGAGCCGCGGACGTGCCGAACACGTCGGCGACCGCGCATGGCGAGCCGCAGACGTACCGAACACGTCGGCGACCGCGCATGGCGAGCCGCAGACGTGCCGAACACGTCGGCGACCGCGCATGGCGAGCTGCAGACGTGCCGAACACGTCGGCGACCGCGCATGGCGAGCCGTAGACGTGCCGAGCACGTCGGCGACCGCGCATGGCGAGCCGTAGACGTGCCAAACACGTCGGCAACCATGCATGGCGAGCCGTAGACGTGCCAAACACGTCGGCAACCATGCATGGCGAGCCGTAGACGTGCCAAACACGTCGGCGACCGCGCATGGCGAGCCGCAGACGTGCCGAACACGTCGGCGACCGCGCATGGCGAGCCGTAGACGTGCCGAACACGTCGGCGACCGCGCATGGCGAGCCGTAGACGTGCCAAACACGTCGGCAACCATGCATGGCGAGCCGTAGACGTGCCTAACACGTCGGCGACCGTGCATGGCGAGCCGTAGACGTGCCGAGCACGTCGGCAACCGTGCATGGCGAGCCGGAGACGTGCCGAACACGTCGGCAACCGTGCCTGGCGATGCCGTAGACGTGCCAAACACGTCGGCAACCCTGCATGGCGTGCCGTAGACGTGCCGAACATGTCGGCGGCACGAAACTTCAGCCCTGGGGGTAATCGAGGTCGCTGAACACGAATCTGAAGTCGACCAATCGATATCGATCGATATTATCGATTTTTTGAGGATTTTGTTCAGGCGGCACGAAACTTCAGCCTTGGGGGTAATCGAGGTCGCTGAAGTCGAATTTGAAGTCGACCAATCGATATCGATCGATATTATCGATTTTTTGAGGATAGCGTTCAAGCGGCGCGAAACTTTGGTCCTGGGGGTAATCGAGGTCGCTGAACACGAATTTGAAGTCGGATCAATCGATATCGATCGATATTATCGATTTTTTGAGGATGGCGTTCAAGCGGCGCGAAACTTCGGCCCTGGGGGTAATCGAGGTCGCTGAACACGAATCTGAAGTTTGTTTTTGAGGTATGAAGGTCTAAAAGTTGGGAAAAGAAGATGGTCGGAGTGTTCTCTTCTCGGGGTTTGGGGGCGAAGCCCCCAACCAGTCGGAGGCGGCCGCTAGGCCGCTGAACGACTGGTTTGTGGAATAATCCTTAACCGATTTCCTCCTATTTTCTGCGCATGGGTAATTTTCATCTGAGTCTGGTCATTACTGTTTTTTTTCTTTTTTCACCATTTTCGTTTTACATGCCCTAGAATTCTGACGTATTTGATTGTTTTGAGGCGCACTCTTTGTAGTGTATAAATAAATAAATAAATAAATAAATAAATAAATAAATAAATAAATAAATAAATAAATAAAGGCCTATGGCGTATGTCATATCACCGCCCACCCCGAGCGAAGCCTAATGGTAAGCTTCCATATCGATCGCGCGAAGCGATGAGTCATTTATCAACTATTGTTTTGTTTTTAACTCTTACTGTTATTTAACTATTTATTACGCAGGTCTATAGGCCTATGTCATATCATCGCTCACCAAGAGCGAAGCCTAATGATAGGCTCTTATATCTACTCATCGCTGACATAGGCCATAGGCCTTAAAGTTATGTAAGTCGTTGATGAATCCGGCCGCTGGTTCTGGTGGTTATAGCAATTCCCGGGGATGTATGCATATCTCGGCTCGAGACATCCGATTCCTCATTGAAAACCATAAAAAATAATTGCGGACGAGTTTTCACGTGATGATGCGAACATGCACTCCGATCGAAATCATGCGTTTGTCGGCATTTTGAGAAGTGGTAGGACCTGAAGCTGGATTCAACAAAGTTACCGCAGTAACCTTAATGGAGAATTGTAAGCGAAAAGCTCAGATAACGCGGCTTATCGCTCACCATATTGCTTGATAAGCCGCGTTATCTGAGCTTTTGCTTACAATTCTCCATTAAAGTTACTGCAGTAACATTGATAAATCCGGCCCCTGGGCTTCCTAATATGAGGAAAGGACCTCAAAGTTCTTTCCACTGTCATTTTCAATCGAAGCTTGTACTCGTGTCATCTCGATAGCGTCTGGATCATGATATGCCCCATTCCACAGCGTTGGTGCATGTCAGGCGATTTATGCGGTGTGGACTGCCATGTTCGGTATCTTATGAAGGCGTCGGAGCTGTCACTCTGGCGGATGACTCGTCCGAAATCACTGGACGACACTGAGACAATGTCTTCAGAGTTCTCTCACGACATTGTCGCGGTCGACCTCGTGCACGATGGTGGGTTAGTGCTGAATCACTTGGTCCTAAAAGGGAGGGGGCACTTCATAATCATTGTAAATCACTCCTATTTGAGGATAAACACACACAACATAACATATGAACGAGCTTAGCTGATGTTCTCTCAAGGAAATAGCGGGTGCTGTCGCTGGAGTATCGAAAAAATAGTTTTCAAAGCATGAAGAGGCTTCAGCAGCTCCGCTAGTAATCCCCGTTTTCAAATCCTCGCGCACCGAATGCGCGCGCGTCGACGTTCGGCGTGGGGAGACACGGAGAGGCGACCCAGGAACGCCTGGGACGTGCTTTCTATTGTTCTTTGTTTTGCCTACTTTTTCATTTTTTCGGTTGTTTTAATGTTATGATAATGACTGGCCTTCCCAGGGGACTCTAGGGGCCTACCTTGGTTCAATCCCAAGGGGGCACCTTATAAATGGATTTGCGTCCTACCGCTTGCGCCCCCGAGCGGAAGTCCAGTTATAATATGCGTTAGGCCTCCAGAGTCTCCTGGGAAGGCCAAACCTATGCTACACACTAAAACATGGGATCAAAAAGAAAAACGCGCAAACAAGAAACAAAACAAAGGTCTATGGGGTACTCTCGCGTCGCTCCAGCGACAGGCGCGGGGCAACTGTCAATGACCCGCCTTAGCTGCAGTGGCGGACGGCGCAGTGGGGCGCGGTTGTCAGTTGACGCGCCATCGCTCCCGCGACGCGTCGCAGAGGGGTGTTATACCACCGAGTGGCGGGAGCGTTACATACTCCCGTGCGACGGCCGTCGCTGCCCATCGCTCGTCGCAGTCCACTGCACTGCGACGAGCGACGGACAGCGATGATCGCGGATGAGGGAGTGCTTGCCGTGCCCTATTCTGTTCAATTCCGCTCACTTATTTCGACACTTCCTTGGTTCGTGACCGTACCGCAGTGATTTCAATACAAATGTGATGGTGGTCATGTGATGTCTCTGTTGTTCTCCTCGTAGGGTTTCCGTCGTGGCTAGGCTCATTTCCAGCTTTTTTTCTGTGAACTTCCTCGCCGGCACGGAAATCCAAATTTCTGTGCCGGACAAGTCACAGGAGATTCTTTTCACATGTCCGGCACAGAAATGTGCAAATTAAATGGCTACGTTTTGGAGGAGATATTTTTGTAGACCGTTGTTTACCACTTTTGTGCCGATTCCCGCATTTTTTCTCTTGTGAACTCCCTCGCCTGCACCAAGACCCACATTTCTGTGCCGGACAAGCCACCTGGAGGCTCTGCTGACATGTCCGGCACAGAGATGTGCCAATTTAAGGCCGATTTTTTCAAAGTCATGTTTTTCTAGCAGGGTTTTTTCCGCGTCTTCGCTGACTGCAGCATTTCTTTCGATTCACAAGTTCCACATAGACACGGAAACTCACAGTTTTGTGCTTGACAGGTCATTAGAGGGTTATCGTGACCGTTAATACAGAAATCTGCCATATAAGCTACAAGTTCTTTAAATTGATGTTTTTGAGGTGGGTTTTTTCTTGTCCGCGCTCTCTTCGGCATTTTTTTTCAAACAAAGGAAACGTTTACCACTGCGGAGTCATGCTCCCTAAGCGTACTAAAGTGGAAGTGATGGAGAACAAGAAGGAGTGCCTCACTGTTCAATAACGGTATTCGATTCCAAGAAGATCGCCGGCGACAAGGAAAAAGTGCACTGCCGTGCTTTATCATCTAACCCAACGGCCCTCTTTGGGGCCACATATGTGTACTACATGAATCGAATCTGAGTCCAGTTAATTGCTTGAATAATAAATGAATAATTTCAAGCTATTATTGCGACATATGCGAATTGCAAAGTCAGGAAATTGGTTCGATGGCGTCTGTCGTGTGGCATGGGAATTTAACGGCTGAAACGGATGTGCGTGGCTTCACCAACCAGCCAAATTTCTGAGATCAGGCTTAGTCGAATAGCTTTGTCTTTTAGTACCATCACCCATATTCTTGCAAAGACAAAACGCAAATAATGCTTTGCTTGAAACCTTTACGACGTGCATGTGCACATAAAATTCTCACAATGGCTTTTAAAAATGTCTTCCCAAGCCGGGTTTGACTCACTCAACGTGAACTGTCCAAAAATGAAAATATCCGCTTAGTGTTACATGTCTTCCAAAATGAACCAAGAGTATTGCGTTCAATTTGGGTCCAACAATTAAGGCTTATGAGCAGTGCGCCTCTAGTACACCACTCTTATAATTAAGAGCCACAAGTCGTAGGCATGCCGCATCCACCTTCTATGCTCGAGCGTTTGTATCACTTTAAATATCTACCAATTTTGATCCTTCGTAATGAATCCAACCACAACATCCACACTTCACTATTACGTTATCTGCGGCCAAGGAGTTTTCCATAGTGCCTCTTCCCTCTTTTCTTTCTGCCTTATCACCACTGTCATAACAAGGAGCAATTCAATTGAGGCACAGATTTATCAGACCACTACTATCAGTTCACTCTTGCACTCGGCATGAGTTCTTTTGAGATTCGTATGTGTCACAATTGTGGCCCTAAAGAGGGCCGTTGAGATGGATTGAAATCATTGACTTCTCTGACTTGAGTGCGTTCACCGCGGAGCTGGATGTCCTCGGGCATGATGATGACCGCCACTCTCATCGACTGTTTCTAAAAAGTAAATATCTAAAAGCTATAGGTACCTAGGCCAAAGCGAATCAGCGTATACACGAACCCCCCCCCCCCCCCCCACCCCCAGGAAAACATGAAAAATAGGGCCTCAACTGGGACGATTCCGTGCTAGGCACGTCACGAGAACCCATCGTGTCGAGGGTTCTCGTGACGACGCCTTACGAGCCTGCGGGTGGAAAGAGAGAAAGAAATGCATAAGTGGGCACAGGCATGGCGAAAACCCCCTTAGCAAAACATCACTTTGCAAAAATTGGGCCTTAACTGGGACAGGGACATTTTTGTGGTGGACATTTCACAACCATCTCGTGTCGTGTCGAGCACAGCAACGTCGCTTTTCAAGCCCATGGGTGGAAAGAGAAACGAAAGAAATGCATGAGTGGGCACATGTATGACGGAAACCCCTAGTAAAACATGACCTCGACGAAATACCCTTGAAAACAACAATCCTACAACGGTACGCGGATCAGAAGGCGACAAGACGGGAAAAACGCGAAATCATGAACGAAACGGTCGAGAAAATAACGAATCCAAGAAAAAATGCACTGAATTACCTGATTCGCTAAAATTCTGCAAAGTCTCCGTCTGCAGAACTGCGTGGACTAGGTCAGCCTCAGCGATGGCGAAGGCTCACGACGCGCATCGCGAGACGTCGGGTCGCTGTGCACTCCCGCGTCGCTGCAGCGGATGGGAGTATACCATAGGCCAAAGAAAAACAAATACGCAACAGGCGTCCTCTGGTCACCTCTACGCAACGTTCTACGGTGAATGAGTCGACACGCACGTATTCGGCAGCGCGGGAAGTTTACTAGAAAAGGTGCTGTGGCCTCTTTTATAACTAAATTTTCTTCAATATTCCAGCGACGGGACCCGCTATTTCTTGGGGAGGACATCAGATAAGCTCGTCTATATTTTACGTTTTATGTGTTTATCCTTGAATATGAGTGATTTACAAGTGAATATGGGGTGCCTCCCCCTTTGGGATTGAACCCTACCTTATATCTGGGCTTGCTTCCGAGAACGAGAGCAAGGACGCAAATCCAGTTATAAGTTGCCCTCTTTGGGATTGAACCACTCCCTTTGTTCTACTCCCTTACTTTGCCTCGGCGTCATCCGCGATTCAATGAACGTTAGAGAAAGATTCCAGAGCCTTGGAAAACTCGTCCTGAATTATTTTTTGTTCGGGCGGGTGCCACGTCATCTACGACCGCCTCCCCGGTATGCACATCTCCCCAGGCTGATCTAGGGGACGGGCCCCGTCATCAAAAGCCAGGGACGGAAAATTGCTTGGGTCGAGGCAGGGACACAGTGCAAACACGATTCGGGTGCGGGAAACTAGCATCGGAGCGCGATATTGGCGATTAGCAGTTGTGGCGCGCCTCCCGTTCGTGAGCATTGAATACGACAAACACGCGCTTTCCCACATTGAATTGAACGTTTTCGATGAAGAGAACACTTTCTAATGCATCTGGTGACACTGTGTAATATCTAGTTATGCACGATTCAATTTTTCGTAGGCAAACACTCAAAGAGGAACTCCGAGAACTATGAAAGTTCATGATCAGCCTACAAGCGCCGGCTCAAAGAAAATGGCATAAAGTTGGGCTTTCTAGTGCACTGTAGCGGGTGAACTACTATTTTTCAGTAAAGAGTAAGTGAGCAACAAAAAATAAATATAAGTAAAACTCCTACTTCAAGCGCGTCAGTCTCAATCTCATGGAAAGAAAAAGTTAAGCTGGTGGTAAAGCGAGATTTTTTTCTAGGAATAACTTTTCTATTTACACAGATCAATCCCAATATTACTGGCAAATAATATGATGTCTGCTTCGGCTCAACGAATATTAGTTTTTGCAAAAAATAGTGGCCTCTGTCACACGGGAATTGCTAAGACCACTAGAAACAGATCGGGATAGATGAACAAGTGCACTTCGTAAACATTATTTTGCGGAAGCAATGGATCGTTAAGCTCAACTCAATTAAACTTTATCCATTGCAAAATATACGCTGGGTTAGCGCAGTGTCTTTTAAAAAGAGAATGGAATTTAAAGCATAAACGAATGCGACCAAATGAGTGTAGTTCTATATTGATCAGTATGAATACCCAAGTGATGTAGCTGACGAACCAAGATTAATACAGATCCTTTATTCCGGCTAATGTTTCGGCGTAACCGCCTTCTTCATAGCCTGGAAGAGTCAAGTTGAGTTTGAAAAACCATCCGTCCAAGAGCCATTATAGACCACAGCGGTGAATCAGAGGTTGGTAGGAGAGGGAGACGAAACACGAGGAGGTAACACAAACAGTCCAGTGCAGATGGGCGAACAGAACCCCTTTTAAGGCGACACATTGGATATGAGGTCACCTTCGGTTCACCCTCCTAGCGAGCCTCTGGCAGACTGTCCTCCGGTTCGAGACCGCAAAGGTCAACGTACGGAGCCAGCTCCTGTATCACCGCTACGTGTTCCTCCTTCCTGTTGGTTGTGGGGTTCCTAGCGGCAATCCACAGCGCTTCTAGTGTTTTGCGCGCCGAGATCTCGAACTCGCGTGCCAATATCGTCACCGCCACGTCAATGCCCTCGCCATTGTGACATCATAGCCTCAACGGACCGGAGATGTGACTTGAAATGGCTCTTGGACGGATGATTTTTCAAACTCAACTTGACTCTTCCAGACTCTTTAGAAGGCGGTTACGCCGAAACGTTAGCCGGAATAAAGGATCTGTACTAATCTTGGTTCGTCAGCTACATCACTTGGGTATTCATATCAATGTTATGCCAAGATTCAATGACAGCCGAACATGGAAAATTCTACGAGATGTGTAGTTCTATTGTTACAAACAGCTGATGGGGACTGGTTTCCACAATTTTTTCAGAACTTCTTGGCCATTCAACTTTATGACAGAGCTTCGGGTCTTATCATGGCTACGTAAAATTCTTGCTTAATCTAAGGATTTAAGATGTTGATTCTAGATTGAATAATTCTAGATTAAGAAGATGGATGCACTACGAATTTATAAAGTTTGGGGCGATTTTTGAATTCTGGCAAAAGTTCACTATGACGGGATAATACAACACCCTTGTTTTAGGTTTGCGCGCACTGCTTCGATGGTATTACCTGCTCTTGGGGTCGTCTTTCTTGCGGCGTTCTCTTTTGCGGACATCAGCCGGTGCCCGAAATTCAGTGCGGTCATCTCTCCAAGTCCTGTAAAACCGCATTCTGGAGTTAAGCATATACCTGTGAAGCAGGGAGAAGATACGTGGACCATTCACAAGGGACGAGAATACAAGGTGAGTGAGTGCATTTAGCACTGTTCACCACGCAGAGCTAAGGCCTCATTAATTCACTCTACCTCTTATCAACATCTACAACAGTCATCCGCTTGGTGTACCGCAGCTAAGTATCATAATCTACATATAATAACGCGCTAAGCGCTGAGTCATCTATCGATTGGCGCCGCCGCAGAAATTACAAAATAGGAGGGAAAATTACGACACGAAAATAGCGAAAAATGCCTAGACGCCTTCTCCCTGCCTGCCAACTTCGGCCCTGGGGCAATAGAGGTCGCTAAACACGAATCTGAAGTTTATTTTTGAAGTATCGATCGCCATCAATCGATATAGATCTGATTACGGGTCGTGAAAATAGCGGAAAATACGTTGACGTCTTCTACCTGCCTGGAAACTTTAGCACTGGGGGTAGTCGAGGTCCCACAGCACGAATCTGAAGATTGTTTTTGAAGAATCGATCGCCATCAATCGATATTGATCAAATTCTGGGTCGCGAAAATAGCGGACAATACCCAGAGTCTTCTACGTGCCAGGGGATTCGGAAGACGTGCGGAATACGTCGCATGACATGTCTGGGACTCAGAAGACGTGCCAAAGACGTCGTACAATGTGCCTGGGGATTCACAAAGCGTGCTGAAGACGTTGTACGCTAAGAGTGGATCATTGAGGGGGACTAGTACCAATAATGGGAGACTGTTTCACTAACGGAGGACCAGTAGTGAGGAACCAATAGATCGCCCTATCGTACTATACACTGTACGTACTGCGAGTCTTTTGTACTCTTAGGGAGGGAAAAAAGCTGTACATGTAAAGCAGCTAGCTCGATGTGATTGTCCTTAGCTTAGTGATACTGCAACATCGCGCGAAGCGCGCAATTGCGAGGCACACTGATAGGCGTGACGTAGCACTTGTTGAGCAGTAATGCAGATTATTAAAACTTGAAAGGCCAATGAAAACTTGAAAAAGGGAGTCCTCCATGCTTGCCTCCTAAGTGATTTCCAATTCTGCACGCTCAATCGTAGCGCCCTGTGTATGTTTCATCTGGAAAAGCCGTCTGCATGTTTCATCTGGAAAAGATATAAGTTATACTTCCGCGTCCCGTCGGCGACGCGGCGATCCGTCGCCGACAACCTGTCGCTTGGGAGCCTTCATCAAGGATGAGAGTGCGCGCGTGACTGCTTCTCGCTCGCGCGCGAAAGAGCGCCACATGCGCGCGCTGCGCCCTCCGCCACCAAAGGGCCAAGGCCAAGAGAGGTTGTCGGCGACGCTGTCCACGTCGGGTTGCGCTGGTTGCTACGCACTGCGAGAAAATATAACACACGAGTGCTCGCGCCAATTGGCGTGCCCGCACTTGTGCGCTTCGCGCGATTCTGCAGAATTACTAAGCTATGGACAATCACATCAAGTTAGCCGCTCTAATTATGCAGCCTTCTTTCCTCCCTAGCAATGTAAAAGGCAATATTTCAAAACTTTCTAGGTTCTAACCTTGCTCTACCTTCCTTAAGACCTTTGTTATGCCACCGCTCACCCCGAGCGACGCCTAATGATATGCTCTTATATTGATCCCATCGCGCCGCCCGACCGATATAGGTCTATAGCCGCGTGCACACTCCGCTGCGGCAGTGCGGCAGCCACGCTGAACATAGCGCGGAGGGGCGGAGTCACACTGCGGCAGCGGAGCCCGCAGCGAGGGGGTGTGCACATTTCGCTGCCGCAGTGCTGCCGGCAGCGGCCGCAGCGACAGTGGCAGCGAGGAATGATCCGGGCATAGCTCACTGTCGCTGCGTGCGGCCGCGGCGCAGTTCAACAGTGCCGCAGTGTGCGAGACCAGCTCCGCCCACATTCCACTGCCCGCTGCCCGCTGCAAAGTGTGCATGCGGCTTATGTTATACTTCGGCGACGCTGTGTTGCGCAGCTTCTACGCACTACGTAGCAGTCCGCGTAAGGCCTTATGCATACTTCCCGTCGCCGCGATGGAATCGCGACGATGAGTTTTGCAGAGCGACGCGAAACAATTTGAACTTCTCTGTGCTCGTCGCATCGCCCATCGCTCTGCAAGGAAGCGCGACGACGATTCGTCCCGGACCAACGTTAAACTCCGCGCGCGACGCGAAAAAGTATGCCATGCCCGCGATGGGCGCGGGAAGCCATCGCGCATGCCGATCGTCACTGTTGCGGCGGCTGCGGCGAAGTTTCCTTTAGCTATTCAACCGCGTGCGGCGGAATGGCCATGAATTTAGCGCCGCGATGGCATCGCGGCGATGGAAGTATGCCCCCGAGCTAACACTGTCGCCGATTTGCTGACAACAGCGTCGCCGAAGTATAACATAGGCCATAGGAGCATGTCATTGGCCGTCGCTTGAGGGGAGCGATGGCATAAGAAAGACCTAAGCTCAGTTGCCGGATTCATAAACGACTTAAGCAATTTAACAGAGAAAATTACAGCCGAAATCCCTGATAGCGCGGCTTATCAAGCGATACGTTGAGCGATAAGACGCGTTATCTGAATTTTCCGCTGTGAATTCTCTGTTAAAGTTATGTAGGTCGTTGATGAATCCGACCCAAGGTGAGTAGCTTTGTGATATGAAGCCATCCAGACCCCCTCTACAACCAACACGCTCAACGATTTAAAGATGTCGATGCTTGTGTGGGTAGAAGATGGGTGGGCATTTTCCGCTATTATGACCCATCGTTCGGCGGATTATTATACAACACGGTGCTGATAGTGATAGCGTGCTGCGCACGCGAGCAACACGTTATCGTGAACGATCGATCATTGTCGCTTAACACCCACCCTGATCGGTTTAATCTAGGAGAAAGTCGATACTATTGATCGATATTGATTCGTTTTGACTTGACCTCGGATAGTTCAGGGCTAAAGTTTCCGGACACGTGGAAGACATCTGGGTATTTCCCGCTATTTTCGCGACCCGCAATTTTCCCAGATTTTACCCGATTTTCCCCCTATTTTATGACTCATCGCTTAGCGGATTATTATATAGTATGATACCTAAAGACCCTATACAACAGGGCACTAGGTAAATAACTCGTGGTTAGCAAAAGATTTTAGTTGTCATGTAGACTTTCTAGCGGATAAAATATTCGCTTGATTCCAGTCCTGACCTAAGAAGCTAATTTCGACAGCAATCGATAATATAAGTTGATATCCATCGTGTAATAAACGATGTTTAGAGCAGCCTAGATGAGTGATCAAAGACCCCAACTATCGTTTTTACGATATGTCTGTGTTTATATAACATGTTGTTAAAAGGGAAATGATGCAACGCTTCAACTCAAATCATAATCTTCTCAATTATCGCTGACATTTCGTCATCCCCCAAAAGGGAGCAAATGTCTCCACACAAAGCGATTCGTGGTTGTCACCTTGACTGTCCATCCTCGTAAAGGCACTTGAATGCTCATTTACATATGAAATGGCCAAGCTTAGTCCGTCATAGAGGTATACCACACCATTGCTGTCTAAGTTCTTTTAACTTAGTGCAACACAACATGTTTTGTAGGGTTGACTCGCATGTCGATTCCCTCTGAGTCACTTTGCACCGATCTCCTTACAGAGCATATCGTAGACGTGGTCAATAAAGAAAGGCACAAAGTCGGATGTCGTGTCGAAGCATTTTAATCTCTTCAGCTAAAACATTCTGCATCGGGGAGAGTATGTTATTGGTTGTCCTATGCCAATAAAAGACAAATAAGGATATGAAGGAAACAAAGGAAAATAAAATAACAAGAGAGAGAGAGAGGAGAAGAAAATAGAGAAGATTATAGAAAAACATGAGAAAGGTTCGTTTCGCCACTTCCTTCAGACGAACCTTTGTTTAGTGCTCCTCCCGTGGCTCTTCAGTGAAGAAGAGGAGCATTAAATAAGGCTTTGTTTAATTCTGTCATTAATTTTAAATTTGGTAATTTATTATAATTTTTTATTTGTTCAATAATATGTGTTCAATTATAACTCATATAAATATGTTTTATATAAACATGTATTATATAAAAATGTTTTGATGACTGGTTTAATCTGAGTTCTTTTATTTTATTTATCTATTAATTTTATCTATTAATTTTATTTATTAAAAATTAAATAAACAGATAAGTTTATATAGCGTATATCTAGGATTAATTTATTTTTATTTTTAATTTAATATTATTATATAAATTTTTTATTTAAAAATAAAAATAAAAATAACTCACATGTAATTTCGGTGCACCACCATTTTGCGTGAATGACCATACAAGACCAAGACCATACACAAGTTGTTAAGGCAAAAGTTAAAAATATTCCAGTGTAGGTTGCCCGCTTCACAGCGATGTGCTAGGATAAAGGATAAAGGACGGCGTTACTCAACCCATTCTGGGATGCGCCAGCGCATTCTACTTCTACCGGATGTCGTGGAGGCGACATGAATGCGTATTTGGCCATACAATGACTTGCGGTGGCCAGCCTATGAACAAGTCAGCGCTTTATCCTTCCCAGACAAGTTTGGTACCAATTCACCGACCCCGGAGGGATGGAAGGCTAGGTTGGCCTGGGCGGGAAATCCGAACCAGGAATCTGGTATGGGGTGCATGCGACAGTCGCGCCTCCTCCGACTGCGCTACACACGCCCTGCGGTGTGCTAACAAAGGAAGAATACCAGTTCTCCATCATTCACAGATGAAATATACACCACGGGATGTCGTTTGGAACGCTGATACCAAAAATATGTGGCATGGGGAGACGAGGTGGTTTGTGGTTCGTGATGACTCCCGTGTGATGCAACACTTTTCCGCTTTTTAAAGAAGAGTCGACGAAATAAACCGAAGCACTGTGTAGAATCGACACGAAGAAGATCACCAGGAAGGAAACCTGGTTTGGAAGTACTATTGTACTTTCACGGCGGCAGAAGTAGACAATTTCTTCGCCTAGAGTTGTTATTTAATCCGCTGATCTCAACAAGGAACATGATGGTGATAATAGGGTGAGATGTGATGTTCGCTGCACAACGCGAACACCACGTAAGGACGAGACGCGACGTCGCTTGATCGACATAGGAAACCTTACATAAATGGTCAACGCCTTACATAACCTCTAGCCTATGTTTAGAAAGAGAAGCCTTTCCACCTCCAGTCGTGGAAGATGAACACGACTTCACAGATCAGGAGGTGACCATTCAGTTTCCTTTCTGGTGACCTTCTCATTGCGATTTTTCATAGAGATTGTGGTAGCTCTTTTTTAAGAATCGCATAAATGTTGCTACACAGAAGAATCGAACCACAAGCCTCCAAGTCGTAACCGCGCCATCGCTCCTCTGTCCTGTGATTGGCCGGGTGCGCTCCCAAGGTCGCTGCCGATGAGGCGCTTTTCCCATGGCATGGGACAATAGCTGACGTCAGCAGTGGAGCGGTGCATGCTCCGCTTTTTCGATTCAGCCAGCCCACATCGATCGTCCCTGCGCTCCTGAGCCGAAGTTAGCCACTCTCTCGTCTATACTCCCATCTGCCGGATTGCCATCGTGTGCCCCGGTTCTGCAATAAGTCTGCACTGCTCACTACGTGGTAACAGCACCATGAGAGGATCGTGGGGTCTAGCGAGCCCGTGGGGTCCCGTGGGGTGTAGCGATCGAGGATTCCTGTGCCTATTCTCTATTTTCGTCTGGTGTATGGTATTTACTGCTCCTCACATATCGCAATACATCTCATGGAGCTGCCGTGCGTCCGGTGAGAGGAATTGGGTGAGTCCCTCACACATGTTCAGGTGACAGAACGGACGGCACCCGGCCACCGCTTGGTTAGAACGTGGCGTCGCATGTGCATTGTGTGGGTGTTGACTGTGGATATGTCCCTTATTTATTTATATTCTGGGTTTTCCTACCCTGAGCGTATGCGGAGGCATAGACTCGGGTGGCAGGAGGCGGAGGGATGACGCGCGTCAGCGGGAATTCCATCAATATGTCCGACAGGCAATACAGTTCAAGCAGAGAGCTGGTCAATAGGGCTCCCTTTGCCACTAGACCAGGTTCCATCTGGGTGTCCATCGCATGCCCGTGGGACGGTTAGGAGCCCTAATGATAGGGAATCACCTTTGTCTGTGGAGCCACCCACCGCAACAATCTCGTCTCACAACGCTGCTCTCTTATCCACTACATCACTATTACTCGGTCCGCTATTGTTTCCGGTTCACTTGAACTCCCCTGTACGGATCGTACCAGGCCTTTATAGCGAGTCCGACACCGAATACGCAGACCGCAGCAGAAACTGCTCTCGTGCACGACAATGTATTAAAAAATATTTATTTAACAACAATAAACAAGGACAGGGGATATGGTGGACTCCGTCGTCCGTAGCTGGCGGGCAGGCTTGGCGATGACGGCGTCGGCAGGCAGAGCAGGATCTGGTGGCGACGACGGCTGGCGGGCTGAAGACGACGGAGGCTGGCGCTGGCGGGATCGGGAGACGACGGAGGCTGGCGGCGGCGGGGTCAGGAGACGACGGCGGCTGGCAGGGCAGGGTCTGGAGGCGACGGCGGCTGGCAGCGGCGGACCCGACGTCAACGGTGACGTGGGCCAATGACGACACAATGACGAGGGCCCGTGTCTACCGGCGGCCTTTTATACCAGCCGGTGGCCGCCTAGATCGCGCCTCTTGACCGGGCGGCCTCTTGGTCTATCGCACCACATGCCGCCCCCCTCTGGAGCTGCTGTCCTCGGCAGCTGAAAGGTCTTCTTCAGCTCGGGCAATGGCAGCAAATCGAGAGTCCTTTTCCTTATGTACTCGTACAGTATTTTGGCACATCCCACGGTGGAATCAGTGCCATAAAATGCTAGTGCCGACTCCGGAGCACCCACTTCACAGAACACTCGAACGTTCTCAATTTTTGAACTAGCAGTTCTAAAATACTGCCCTGCTCCGGCACGCTTCGCGACAGTCTCTTCAAGCATTTGCCAGATTTCTGACATTTTCTTCCAGGCGCCGATGCTTTTTTCCACTACAGGGGGCCACGCCGTGACAATGCGGCCTCCCCCTTCAAAGTGCCTGTCGCAGACCTTTACCACATCGCATATGTTGCTCTCACTGAATTTTAGATCCATCGGCCACACAATAACCCATATTGAGTATGCTCTCCACTCGTCCAAAATGTCGCGCAATTGTTTGAAGTTCCCGGCGACTCTGGTGGCAACTCCTCGTTGTGGACCATCCTTTTCTAGTAGTGCTGCGCAGGGCGGTGCCGCAAATGCTGTGGGCCCTTCTCGGATAGCCCTTTTCGCCTTTTCCTCTTCCTCCAATTCCTTTTTTAGACCTTTCAACGCTGCGTCATATGTGGCCTCGAACCCGAAATCATCGATTTTCTCATGCTTTTTTATTTCCTCCGTAACACAAATGAATTCGGTCCACTCAAGGCATTTCTCGTAGGCCAGTCGCAGCACCTTCTTCAAGGCTTCTTCGTCAAGG
Source organism: Heligmosomoides polygyrus bakeri (assembly GCA_947359475.1). Taxonomy (NCBI): domain Eukaryota; kingdom Metazoa; phylum Nematoda; class Chromadorea; order Rhabditida; family Heligmosomidae; genus Heligmosomoides; species Heligmosomoides polygyrus. The sequence continues at coordinate 96,580,004 of OX375868.1, read as the reverse complement.
CAGACGGCTCCATCCTTCCAGAACTTGATCTTCGATGCCGTATCGATGTCTGTGCGGATAAATATGGACGCTGCTCTCCAGGCGTTCCATAACGTGCCGAACGGCCTTCCTGAGAAGGCGCCCGGCAACTGGATTCCTTTAAGCTCGCCAAGCTTCGTTTCCTTGAGACATCCATCACGGCAGACGAATTCGAGGTGGCCCTTCTCCTTCTTCGAGCGAATGTCCGCTCCTCTGAAACCAAAACACGTTATTTTATTTACCACAACCTTGGGTTTTCTACCCCTTTTATTTCTACTCGTCACCGTGTCTATTCGATCATCTGGGATATAGCCCGGTACGACCCTTAACATGTCAAACTGCACTCTTACGGGTTCTGCATTCTCACCGATCCTACTTACTACGGCCGAGTTCTCACTCGTTTCTAGGACTCGGAACGGACCTGCCCATTCGCATACAAGTTTTGGATGAGCGTTCCTAGCTTTTTCTCTAGGAGAGTACATGTACACGCGATCTCCTACTTTGGGATGCTTACTCGGATCCACTCCATTGCGACTATCGTACTCTATTTTCATTCTAGCACGTATGCGCTCATTATAGTCTCTTACACGTCCATGAACTTCAGCAACTGACTGCAGTAACTGGGCTTTATAGTCCTCCATTCCCTCATCCATAGAATACACAGAAACTCCTCCGTTTGGAATTACTGCCGAGGGAAAATTCGGGTCTATGCCATGCAAAATAAAATAAGGGCTCTCACCCGTCGCATGATGAGGAGTTATATTATAAGCGAGCATGCAAAATGGGAGTCTTACATCCCATTCCATGGGAACTGTCGTACTACGCCTCAGCATGGCCACAATGGTCCCATTCAAACGTTCGGTTACACCGTTTTCTCGCGGATTATAACCTTTTGTGGTTATATGACTGATCTTAGTTATCTTGGTAAGCTCCTCCATCACTTTATTCTCAAATTCGCCTCCTTTATCGGACAGAATTGTCCTTGGCCAGCGGCAGCCCTCTGCTGTCCAACGTATGAAAATTGTTTTTGCTACGGTTTCAGACGTTTTGTCTGGAACTGGGTAGGCCGCTGCGAATTTGGAGAAATGGTCAATAACCGTAACCGCATAACGGTTTCCACTAGTCGTTAGAACTAATTCCAGGACATCAACGCCTATAATCTCGTAGGGCATCGTTGTGACTATCGGCTTCAGGGGAGGTACCATCTTCTGTCTTGGGTTCTGAACAAAGCACCTTTGACATTCTCTGGTCCACCTTTTAATATCCTGAGTCATGGTTGGCCAAAAAACTTCCTTTTTTAGCATATTCAGCAATTTGTGTGCGCTGAAATGACCAGCAAACGTTCCAGCATGGACTTCATGAAAAATCTCATAGCGCGCACTCTTTGGAGCCACGAATGTTAAACTACCGTCGGCCTGATACATTTTTAGATCTCCTTCTTCTATCACAAAATCTGCTACTCGCGCCGGTTTCGCGGCACCAGCCCATGTAACTTTTCCCTTATCATTACCTGTTCTCAGGGCCTCTAGAATTTGCGCAAAATCTTCATCCTTTTCAAGTTCCGTCATCCATTTAGTTTTCTCCTGCGGGCGTATTGCGTTTACTACCGCATCATCAATTCCTCGCATGGATTCAACGCTTGTCCATTGTACCGCACCCCTACTCAAGGCATCTGCCACCACATTGGTCTTGCCTTTTACATACTTAATCTCAAGATTATACCTCTGTAGCTCCAGTGACCACCGTAAAACTCTAGAGGAAACATTGATACGGTTGAATAGAGCTATGAGGGGTTGGTGGTCTGTCAGAACGATAGTAGGCAGTCCATAAATGAACATGTGGAACCGCCTCACTGCGAAGACCACTGCCAAGGCTTCTAGGTCTGTAACATGATACCGGCGCTCCGCTTTGCTTAAGCTTTTTGATGCAAAATACACTGGGTGGAGTTGTTTGTCATCACCTTCCTGTGAGAGGACAGCTCCTAGTCCGATTGTCGACGCATCCGTACAGATAACAAAGGGCCTCGACCCATTTCTAGCCATCTCTATATCCGGTTGCGTCAATACCGGGGACATCGAAATCATCTGCTTTACTTTTTCAAAAGCTGCTTGGTGTTCGGAGGTCCATTGCCACCCTGATTTCGGGGACGTAAGCGAAAACAAGCATCCTGTTACCTTCGCAAATCCGAGGCAAAACTTGCGGTAGAACGAGGCTATACCTAAGAAGGTTCTTAGTTCTTTGCCATTTTTAGGCACCGCGTAGCTCTTAATCGCCTCTACCTTCTTTGGGTCCATATGGATGCCGTCCCTGTCGATAACATGACCCAAAAAGCTCACTCTTTGTTGCATCAGTACACATTTTTGAGCCTTGAGTCTCAGTCGTGCGTCCTGCAGCTTCCTACACACCTCTTTTAGCAGCTCGATGTGTCTCTGGCGTGTATTTGTGCAAATTATTATGTCATCAATGTAACAAAACACCTCAGAGCCTAGAAGGTCACGCAACACCGCGTCCATGAGTCTCTGGAAAACCGGTGGGCTTGTACTTAATCCGAACGGGGTGACTCTAAACTGAAACAGTCCCTCTGTTGTTGTAAATGCCGATTTTTCTCGTGCCTCAGCCGTAAGAGGGATTTGCCAGTACCCACCGCAGATGTCAAGCGTCGAGAAATATGACTTTCCAGATAGGCTCTGCAAGACTGCATCTATCGTGGGTAAAGGATACGAATCTAACTTAATTTTCTTGTTTAACTCTCTGTAGTCCACGCACAATCTTAGACTACCATCCTTTTTTTCCACCAGCACTATTGGGAACGCCCACTCAGAACTGCTTCTTTCAATAATTTTTCTGCTCTCTAGGTCCGCTAGCAATTCCCTTAACTTGCTCCGTATCCCCAACGGCACTGGTCTAGCCTTCATTTTAACCGGTTTGTGCTCTCCCGTATCGATATCCATTTCTATTCTAGTAGTTCCCGTCAGTTCTCTATCACACACTGAGAATGCATTGGGAAATTCGTCTAGAACAGTTTGGGTATCTTCATCCAATTCGTCTACTCCCGAGCTCTCTCTCACTTGCCCGTGCAGTAAACGTCTCCTCTCCTCCCCACTAATATCTAGCGTTCTACTGTCCATCATTAGGGGGTTCAGATCCTCCCAACCTTCTCGCCACTTCTCTGTCCCCCATTGCCCAATTTCTTCGCCTTCTCTCATGATCACTGCTTGGTCGCTGTCATTTATCATGGGAACTTCCACTTCCTCGTTTCGAATCCTGAATATCCCAGCTGCCATCCCGTTTCTACTTGGCCAAACCACACAGTCCTCTTCTCCTCTACCTCCCTCACATCGCGCTGGTAGCAAAGCTTTACCGTGTGGCGGGATGTAGATTCGTCTAGTTATAACTACCTTTTTAGCGGTTTCCTCTTGTCCTGATGCCTGCTCAGGTGTTAGAGATACTTGCACACCAAGTTTATCCAGTGCATTGGTCCCTAATAGTATTTCCTTGCCTTTCTCGTCCGAGATATGAAAGACTACATCGGCTTTTCCACCACCTTCTAGCTTTACCACCACCTTAACAGCTCCTAGAAAGGCCATTTGATTGCCCGAGGCATCATATACCGGCACCATTGATGTCTTAGGTAGTAGCTCCAAGCTGTCCACATCATACCCAGCCTTCTGAGCTTGAGCTAGCAATCCCACAGGTATGATGCTTATCATGGAGCCTGAATCTAGAATTGCCGGGACTCGCGTATCGACCAATTTCGCCCAGACTGTCATAGTCTTCCCGATAAGTGGAGTCTCTTCGATCGCTTTTTCATCACATCTCAGCCCTAGACTCCGCGCACTAGTGATTACCTTTGAAATCCTTTCACGTTCTTCACCTAATGCACGCTTTCCGCCGATTTGGTTAACCTGAGTTCTCTTAACCGGACAATCTTTACCTATGTGTCCGAATTTATGGCAGTTATAGCACTTCCTTTGCTCATTACTTCCGCCACTATGTGATTTATTTTCTCTAGCATTACCACTGCCACTCCTTTGACCGCTGCTACCACCTTCATCCCGGAAACTCGGGCGTTCTGGCGGCTTAAAACAATGGTCTTTCTTAAAATTCCGCTCTACCGTAACACTATTATTAGCAGTCGGTCTCTCTAACCTTTCGTTATCGCTGCTAACTGGTCTTTCCTGGTACCCCATTGATCTCTTTCTCCAACTATGCCATTCCTCCCTCGACTTATTTTCATTGGTAGACCACATGGTTTTAGCCTGTTCGATCGAAAGAGCCAGCTGCTTTACCGATTCGTACGCCTCCTTCGAGTCTACCCTATGTAACGTACTGAGCAAATGAACGTGCTCTGGCCAATCGGTGAGGTTATCCAAGAGTATCTGCGCATACTCCAATGACTTGTCCCCTATACTACATGAAGGGTTAGCTTGGCTCCAAGTTTTTCCAACACTACACAGAATTCTGCTACACTTTGACCCTTTCGTCGCCTTAAATTCCTTAACTCCGTTAGCGCTCTAAGCCGACCCGCTGTGGAGTCACTTGACAAGAGTCTCCTTAACTCCTCAACAACCACTTCGAACCCTTGCTCCCTTACGGTAGTGGGTAACGACACGAAAACACTCTTCGCCCTGCCGTCAAGATGGTCATCTACAAGTATATCCAGCAATGTCTGATCATCCACGATTACTGCTCTATACTTCCTTACGAATCGTCGAATGAACTCATTAAAATTTTCCGATCTATTTCCCCTAAATACTCCGGGGTTCCCGCACGCATTCGACTGCATCATTGCCATAAAGTTTACAAACTCCTGACCTCTTTCCATGTGGGCCGCTTCCTCCGAGATCCCCGAATGCTGCCTCCAATGCTGCCCGAACGGTGCTCCAGTCCGCGGCCTCGATGTGTTCGCCACCCTGGTCTGAACATCGTTTTGGTTAATTGTGCTATTTCCTTCTCTTAGTAGCTTATGCAGCCTACCATTATCTCTGTCGGTTTCCATTTTCTCTTCTTCGATCGCTCGTGGCGCCCATCCCGTCTGCTGTCGAACATCTGACAGTACACCACGCATGTCTCGCACGTTCGTCTGAAACATGTCGAAGACATCAGCTATTAGCTCGCCATCACTTTCTGTCGTTGCAAAATAGTCATTCAGATCCTCCAGACTTTCTATTCCTTTCCGCTCAAGCGCTACAAACAGTTCTCTGCTAAACTGCTTGTACCCTATCATACTTGCCCTCAACTGCTGCAAACTTTCACACACCCGCTTTGTCTGCTCAGCCAAAACCCTATCGATCTGTAATCGACATTTTCCCGTCAATCTGATATCGCCTAATTCTTCATTAATCCGACCTGGTAGCTTTTTGATGTCTTCTATCGTTTTTTCCAACTCTTCCGCTACGTCCACTGTTGAGAATTCCTTGGGATCATTGCTCACCTGAGTGGTCGGATCTCTCTCCATTCTCGAGTCCGCGTGATCTTCTGCACTCTCTAACACCATGAATCTGGAATGAGATTCATTAATTTCCATCGATCTCTGCATGACAGCGACTCAATCGGCTCGAGAATTGTAACACAATACGACCAATTCACGCGGAACACGATGCTACTTATTTGGACTCTTCCAAAACTTTAGCACTCCACACTCTTAACACTCTCACTCACTGAGTATTTCCTTAGGCGACTTACTATGCGCCCTCACCTCCTTTTCACTCAGTCTTTTCCACAGGCGGCTTACTTTGCGCCTTTTTTTCTCCCTACTGGACTAAGTACTTAATGGCACGCTCTCCTGTGCCTTGCTTCTCTGCCTTGGCTTCGCTCTGAATAGCTGTGGCGCCTATCTCAACGCCTTGGCTTCGCTCTGCACGGCTCTGGCGCCTATCTCTGCGCCTTGGCTTCACTCTGACAGCCCAGTGATCTGTTAGCCTCGATCTCAAGACCTGCTCGGTCGATCTCTTCCTTCTCCCCACTCACACTCAAACCTTGTCGCGGCTCGAGAGCAATAGCGCTGTTAAGTCTGATCTAGTACTCGGCCGGTTCGGCCCCCATGTAGGGATCGTACCAGGCCTTTATAGCGAGTCCGACACCGAATACGCAGACCGCAGCAGAAACTGCTCTCGTGCACGACAATGTATTAAAAAATATTTATTTAACAACAATAAACAAGGACAGGGGATATGGTGGACTCCGTCGTCCGTAGCTGGCGGGCAGGCTTGGCGATGACGGCGTCGGCAGGCAGAGCAGGATCTGGTGGCGACGACGGCTGGCGGGCTGAAGACGACGGAGGCTGGCGGCGGCGGGGTCAGGAGACGACGGCGGCTGGCAGGGCAGGGTCTGGAGGCGACGGCGGCTGGCAGCGGCGGACCCGACGTCAACGGTGACGTGGGCCAATGACGACACAATGACGAGGGCCCGTGTCTACCGGCGGCCTTTTATACCAGCCGGTGGCCGCCTAGATCGCGCCTCTTGACCGGGCGGCCTCTTGGTCTATCGCACCACACGCCTTCTTGTCATTAGTGGAGTTTGCGCATGGATAGAAGGCTAAGAATGCAAGCGGAAACTGCTGCACAACTACGTTCCCTTATGCATTTAGCAGATATCTGAAATCAGCGTTTGAAGGAGCACATCGTGGTGTAAATCTCTTCTGAAAATGACATGGCATCTTTTCCTTGTGAGCTAGATTTCAGCGCATTGTGTTGATCTTTCATATCCCTTGATGACACATAAAGTCGTGCACTCACCTTTTTCGACATTTCAGCCACATCTAACAACTGCACTCACCTTTTTCGACATTTCAGCCGTATCTAACAACTGAGCATCTAACAACTGAGTTTTCTATACATGTTTGTGATCCACTACACATACGAGGGAAATAGAAATGGACACACATTGCTCTGTCTTTGAGTAGCAGCAGTCCGTTAATCATAACTGTGTGTCGCTTTGTTAACGACAATGAACGTTTACGCCATCAACCTTTAAGCTAATTGTAGGCGCTTTAGGATGGTCTTGTCACTCGGTAAAGGCTCTGTAAAAGCCTGCAAAGACCTCAGCATATCCAGGTCATTTATAGATTCTAGAAATATTATACAGGCAGTATTTCCTGACCAAAAGCGAACACACACAAACAAAAACCCTGGTCTGAAGCGGTAGCCTCTGATCTCGACTTGTATAATTCCTTTAGTTGTGGGTACAGCCAGTAGAGATTCTGTTTTAAGGCGCTTTAAGGCGTGAGGTTTACAGCATAAGACGCTTTAACACAAATGCTTTCCTATCTTGGCATTGCATGGGTGCAATCCCAAGGCAGTGGGGGCACTCCATACTCAAGTCCAAACACTAAATGGATTTGAACACTTGCAACATAACATGCTTACCTGAACCCCTCCTGTGGCTATTGCGGTCTATTTCTTGGAACAAAGAGGAAATTTAAACGTAAAAACACGCAAAGCCTCCAACGACCTCCGGCTGCCTCTTGCCGCAATGCATGCGTGTGCGTCGACATGTTCTCCATGGCGATGCGTACAGGAACGCCTGCGGGCTCGACGTATCGACCCACGGCCACTGTATCCCTGCACGTGTCGCTACGGTGAACCTGCCGACGCGCACGCATGCGTTGCGACCGGAGGGCGGATTGAACCATTGCATGTTATAACGTCATGTGTTGGTGAATGTGCTCAAAATTGCACATTTCAGATATTTAATTCATCCGAAGAGGTGGACTGGAATAAAGCCCGAGAGCTTTGCAAATCAGTAGGCGCTGATCTGCCATCTGGTGAAGATTACTCTCTTCTTCAAAAGCTTCGAAGTGGGTTTGACAAATTTAATAGTGGCGATCCACTTTTAGCTTTTTCTTTCGATTATCCAAGTCGTCAGAATGATTCCGTAAAATTAGTAACCAATGTTTCATATAGCATCGACCGCATCGCAGCTCTCTTCATAGCGTTCGAGATCTGCCAGGACTTCAACTGCATCGTAGCTCTCTTTACAATCTTCGAGACATGGTGCTCTTTTCAACACAGCCTCCAACGTTGTGGGGGAAGGGGGGAGCAGGAAGGAAACTTTTAAGTAGGCTATTCTGGACATGTTAACACTGAGCGGCGCTATCCCAGTTGGTTGGGTGTAGAGATTGTTGGGTGGGTGTATTGGTTTGGATAGGTCACCTAGGATGTGAGATAGCGCATTCTATGTGGACCTAAAGTGCAAAAAGGTGCGAAAACACAAAACCTGAAGAAGAAAAAGGAATGAAGACTCACCCACAGACGTCGGCAGGATACCTAGTCCTTGAATCTAAAGGGCTCATCCACCGTATCGAACACTGGCCTCGCCACGCGGAGCCGCAAAACACGCGCGACGTGAGCGGTCTTGAGCCATTTCAGTCGATTTTGTGCCCGCGACCCGAAATCGCTTAGGCCTCGTGCATAGTTCCCGTCGCCGCGATTCCATCGTGGCGATGAGTTTTGCAGAGCAACGCGAAAGAGTTTGAACTTCTCTATGCTCGTCGCATCGCCCATCGCTCTGCAAGAAAGCGCGACGGCGATCCGTCCAGGACCAACGCTAAACATCGCTCATGGCGCGAAAAAGTATGCCATGCCCGCGATGCGCACGGAAAGCCATCGCGCATGCCGACCGCCACTGTTGCGGAAGTTTCCTTTCATTATTCAACCGCGTGCGGCGGAATGCCATGAACTGAGCGTCGCGATGGCATCGCGGCGATGGAAGTATGCCCCCGCCTTAATATCGCGTCGTCACTCGGCTCCATTTGGCAGAACCCATATTCGAAAGAGCGCGTGTGCCCTTTAAATCTAACAAGGGAAGCCCCTGAAATTCCACCAAAGGTTCTCAACGGCACCTATATGGTGTTGTAGGGCGTGAGACGTAGAACACAGAAGTGTTTTTCTTTTTTTCTACGGGCCATGGTATGAACCAAAAATAGCAGAAAAGGTATCGCTTCAATGTGGGCTTATAAGGCAAGAGTGAGCCCGGAATGGCCTTGGCGTGCTAAGACATTAACCTAGAAAAGGCTTGGAGCTTCATCTACAGCTATTAGAGTCCCATAATTTTCTGGGCTATTTGAACCATGACTGTTTGGCGCGTTACAACTTCTTTATACATGATCCATACGGGATGTTCTCTTGGCACAACAAGGCGATTCGAATATATTTCGCAATAGCATACCACCTTCACCTACTGCTCGCACTTTGGCAATTTCTTTAAAATGAAATTGCCGACTGTCGAGATCGCGACAGCTTCTTCATCACTTTCGTTCTGGACTGTCTGCGTACGAGATCGCGACAGCTTCTTCATCACTTTCGTTCTGGACTGTCGTTGGTTGGTTAGGTTCAGACGTTTGCGGCAAGTCAACGTGTGAAGTTTGGTTCAATCGTTTCCGAAAGGGAATGTACAGCATTTTGCTGCTCAAAGAAGATTTTGGTTTCATTTTGGTTCACGAGTCGGAGATTCGTGCACTACGTGCTTTTAAAGGGTAGACAGACAATTTCAGCAGACTTACTCGTTGAAGATATGCTGGAAGTGAAGCGTAAGCTGCTCGAGAGGTATCCAGAATTCAGTACTATTTGTGTGTTGATCGAAACGAACGCAGAAGACCATGAAGAAGTCGAAATTGTTGCACATCTTGCGTATTCACCAGATATCAGGCCTTATGTGATTATGCAGCACTCAGAAGTCTTCCTCCTTTTCCCATGAACAAACGATGCTCGCAACGCAATCGACGAATGGATCTGCAACAGGTCGGCTCCTTCCTAAGATATAGCCCCACAGATGAATTTTGGAAAATACGCCACGTTTGGTAACAGTTAGAAGAAGAATTAGTGAAAGTTGAGAGAAGAAGAAAAAGCAGTCTATGAAGAAATACGCAGAAGGATGAGCATGTCTTGCTGATGGGTTAAATCAATGCTTGTCGATTGTGTTCGCAAGTGAGGTGACAGCGATGAACACTTCCAAAACTAATACGGAACATTACAAAGCGGAGAGCGGGAGAGCTTCACCAGCGAGACAAGCGTGCTTTAAAGGACGCGAGGACGCGCAACATAACTCCACACTATAAAACTTGCCTCCTCCACATCTGGCAACATGTTGAAAGAAGGGTTAGGAAGCGAATACCCTACCGGAGCCAAAATGCACTCTTCCTTTGCAAAAATTGGAACAGTCCGCCTAGCAAATCGCGGATCCACCTCTGGAATCGAGCCTTCGAATCCACTCCTGTAAACTCGCATCGCTATCCACTCAGTCATCCAGTCGCTGCCGCAGTCGGCTGCAACCTGTCGAATCAATTGAATGAACGAATGCACCCTTCAGCTTCATATAAGAAACCCATGAAATAATCAGATTGCAATGGCCTAACTATAGTTGCAGCTTCAAAGTTTTTAGGTTTAATTCGTAGCACGCCAAGGCCATTCCAGGCGTCACTTTTGCCTTATCAGCCCGCACTGAAGTGATACCGTTCCTTGCCATTTCTTGACCACAGTAGCCGTAGCAGAAACAAAAAACATTCTGTGCTCCTCTCGCATGCCCTAAAAAATCATATAAGTCTCGTTGAGAATCTTTAGAGGAAGTTCATGAGCTTCCCTTGTAAGGCCTATGTTATACTTCGGCGACGCGTCGACGACGCTGTGTTGCGCGGGCTGCTACGCACTGCGTAGCAACCCGTGTAACACTGACGCCGACGTCGCCGGTAACAGCGTCGCCGAAGTATAACATTGGCCTAAGGCAAGCTCTTCTATCGACGCCTGCTGGTGAGTGTTTTCATTTTTCTTGCTTAAAATTCATGTTTCCAGTTGATTCTCTGTGTTCTAGGTCCACCTAGGGGTGACTCAATCACATCCTAGGTGGACCCAGCCAAATACCTCTGTACCCGCCCAACTCTGATAGCGCCCATGGTGCTGTGACAAAGCAGAGGAGAAGGGCGTTCGCTTTACGTAGATTATCACATAGGTATCGGTAAAGGTCTCTGAACACTGGTACACTGTTGTAAGGCTGTTGAGCCAAGATTGTTATGAAAGCTTTATTCGGCTTACGTTTCGGCGTAACCGCTTTCTTCAGAGCCTGCAAAAGACAAAAGTGGTTTGAGAAACTTTTCGCTCAAGGATCATTTCAAGCTAGAACAGTCTCGAAAGTTAGTGAGGAATAAAACGAAAGGGAGTAAGGCAACCCGACTTACCTTATGGAAACAGCAAAGGCTGGTTGGTCGCCCTCGGATGGAGAACGACTGGGTGAATGAGCTCTCCCTTCGGGTCAGCCCCTCAGCAGAACACAGTCCCGCACTTGGGTAGCGAGTGCGCGTTATAAAGGGCACACTGAAAAGGGAACCTTATTACGCTCTTGAGCGCTACGTGTCCGGGCTGATCGCATTTCCTAGCTGCCGAACTTGGTTCTTACGCGTTCTTAAAGTTCGTATTTGGCCACCTTCCTAACACTGCTGCCTTTATGAGTAAACTCAGGAACGCAGTCCTGGAAGGTAGCTCTGTGATGGAGTCATCTGATGTCACATCACTGCACATGAATGTCTCCAATGACAATGCTATGCAAGCTGTCCATGAAACTATCGTCAATCATCAAGACCAGATTGTACTTTTTGAACTGTGTGACTCAAGTAATAACGCTCATAAATGAGCGCCTTTAGTGTAACATCTTCAAGTGGTCCAATGAGTACTACAGGCAGGTCAGAGGGTTGGTCATGGGTCAGCGTCTGGCTCCTGTATTAGTCATAGCTTTTATGTCTAAAATAGAGAGACCGGTTCTGGAACGCAGACCCTTACTGTATTGTCGGCATATTGATGACTGCTTTATCGTATGCCCCACGCAAAACGAAATGGACATCTGTTTTGATTTGCTCAATCACCAAGCGAAGCACATTATGCTCACAAGGAAGAAGCCGACAAATCACAGGCTGCCGTTCCTGAACGCTGAAGTCCGTCTCTCTCAGAGCACCTTGCAAACTAGGTGGTACCGGAAACCTACAGTGTAGAAACAAGAACATCATAGTGCACTTGCGTTCTGCACATCCCCGCACGACTAAAAGGGCCATTGTTCAGAGCATGTTCCGCATAGCTGCATTAGTGTCTTCCAATGACGACTTGAAGTCTTCATCTTGTCGAATGAGTATGTGCCCGACAACATGCCTAAGAGTGGTCGTCGACCATCAGCAGCTCGAAAGCGTTGCACTCAAAAATGTAATAAGGTTCACTTTTCAGTGAACTTTATGACGAATCCACTCAGCACCCAAGTGCGGGACTGTGTTCGCAAGGCCGCGTTAGACGACCTCGTAAGGGTCGTTGAGATACCTCCCGCCAACCTTAAGGCGCAGCTTGTCAGAAACCGTTTCTGTGACAGCGCATGTACTACTCCTTCCTGCATGGTCTGCCCACACGGTAGGGATGACGATTGTAGAGTCTCGGGTACGGAGTACCTGATAACATGCAGCCAATGCAACGAGGAATACGTGAGACGGGCAGGCCTCTTTGGGTCAGAGTGAAGGAGCACGTGGATGGACCAGAATAGGGCAAGGTCTCCACGTCTCTGGTGGAACACAGACTGCGAAGTCCTAGTGGCGCAGTGGTTGGGATAGCGGTGACGAGCCTAGCGCGTAAGTCCGATATCGCAGCGCGCAAAACCCTGGATGCGTTGTGGATTGCGTTCAAGAATCACGCGCTCTATAGGAGAGAGGAAGGGATGGCCGCAATACAGGAGCTGGCCCCATTTGCCGACTTCTACGGGCTTAACGCGAGAGGGCGCCAGCCGGAGTGCTGCTGAGGGGCTGACTCGAAGGGAGAGCTCACTCACCCAGTCGTTCTCCATCCGAGGGCGACCAACCAGCCTTTGCTGTTTCCATAAAGTCAGTCGGGTTGCCTTACTCCCTATTCGTTTCATTCTCTCACTAACTTTTGAGGCTGCTATAGCTTGAAATGATTCTTGAGCGAAAAGTTTCTCAAACTATTTTTGTCTTTTGCAGGCTTTGAAGAAAGCGGTTACGCCGAAACGTAAGCCGAATAAAGCTTTCATAACAATCTTGGCTCAACAGCCTCACAACATCCTACACCACTGTTCAACGACATGCCAAGATTCAACGACAGTCGGACATGGAACATCTCTGAACACTTTTGCGTAAAAGCGGGGTGCAGGGGTTGGGAAGGGGCGGCAGACGGCAGAATTTGTGGAGCGCCATTCTCACGTACACTCGATGCCGGTGGCACATGCATGGAGCGATGAGGCAATGTACTCTTTCCGAACCGGTATCTGTCTGTGCTGTAGCCGAAGCCAACCTCTACTGGCTAGAGCGCAAACGGAACTCCTGCGACGGCAGCAAATCATCGCGGCGGAAGGAGCTATGTAATTATTGCTGCTGTCGCTCTTAGCGGCGCCGCCAGCGCCCAAAAACGTCGCAGAAGTGTGCTGGCGCGGCACGTCAAAGTCGCACCGGTACTTCACAGTCCTATGTGGAGCTGTCGATGAATCCGCATTAATAACGAAAGATGGCTATCCGCGGTTTGCGATCAACGATCCAAGTGGAAGCCTTGGTTCTGTCTTACTTGAGAAGTGCGGCTGGTACTTGGATCGTGCATCACAAATGCTCGTTATTCTGGGGTTACAATGTGTTAGTTCGAGAATGTTTTAACAATCCTACACGTTCTATGACAGACCAGTTGGCAACTCAAAACTTCGCCGTTTTCAACATGGCTTGGTAGTTATATATATTCTTGCGGCGCACCGGCTTCTCTTGGCTCACCTTGAAAAGTTGTAGAGGTCTTTCTGCAACGTGAAATCCGAGGATTCAGTATCATCATCCTACTGCAATATCGAGCAAACTTTTTCAATTAAAAAATGACGAAGATATTTTACTGCAACAGAAGTAAAGTCTTGTACAGAAATAGTAAAGACTTGCCTAATCAGTGCAACCATCTGCACGCTTGGTTACTGAATACCAGTATCTTTTCCGTCCCGGTGAACGTTTGCTGTCGTGGTGCTTTCGGTTTAGAGATGTTTGATCAGGAATAATTGTCGTTGTCGGTGCAGTATAAAGTAGGCATTTGTGGTTTGCACCATCTTTTCTGTTTTACACATTTCATTTTCCTTCCATTTCATTTTTCGAATCGTTTCAGAAAAATACAGAAAGATAGCAGATTCACCATACGATTTGGGGTTGACATGGTATGGCTTGCATAAGGAAGCCGGCGGCAAATTTAAATACACTAATGGAAAGTTGGCCGTTAAATACCAATTCGCTAAATATGAGGAACTAGAGGAGTGTGTTAGTGTAAGTTTTAAAAAATTTAAAAAAGTTTAAAATGTCGTTTTTAGACTCTATGAAATGCTGTAAACACATGCAATTACTCCAAATTACAGTTTATTACTGTAGCACAAATGCACTTTCGCCTCAGAAATGATGAAATGTCGCTCATCCGAGTTTTGGACAGAGAGACATGGCCAACTAAAGCAGAAGCGCAGCATTCGCGGAAATGGTTTTGTTTCATGCAGGCGTATGGGACCGGATATCGAATAATGTAGTTAGCAGCTTGCAAACACGAGAAGGAAGGCTTGAGTTTGCTCGCTGGATCTCTCTTTTGCAGACCTCTATAAGAGTGGTGCAAAAATAATGACCTTTTTGTAGCAACTACTTTGAAATACTGTAACTCTCTTCAGTGGAAAGCTTTTCTTGAAGTAACTGCCATAAAAAATAAACAAGTTCTGCCAACAAGAAACTTGTTTAATATTCCAGCATAAAGGATGAAATCCTGGTGGAGTCGAAATCGGCGACAATCCTTTTTTCATCGTCTTGGTATCAGAAGCGTTTCTTACGTAGAGAAATGACTAGATGCTTGGAAAGCGATGGTCTGTAGCAGAAAGGGATGGCGCGAGTGGAGGATGGGCGACAGTTTCATATCCATCTCAGTCAGCCCTTCTGTTATCATCAACCAATAAAACGTGCTGTCCTCGGGCGTTGTCATGGATTAGGATAATTCTTTTGTGTTGATCAATACCGGGTAAATTCGATGCAATTTTTTATGCATTTTGTCGAGTTTCTAGAAGTAAAGCGAGCAGCACCCACCCTGCGAAGTAGAGCAGGATTTGAGTCTGCTTGAAGCATGAGCTTTGTGTGTATGGTAGCACAATGGGAGCAGGCGCCGGCTCTCGCGTGCACTTGATTCTTGTATCTTGGTTTGAATTTCGTGTCCAGACTAACCAAGCACTTTGCTCAAGCGCGAATCTCTAAGATATCGCGTTTTTGGAGGCCAAATGATAGAACAACGTGAGTACACAGTCTAAGGCAGCCGTTGTAGGGCATTTTATTCTGTGAACAATTAACAACAATGAAATTAAGTGCCAAGCGTGAACGTGTGGAGTAAATCAGTATAAGTCTGCAATCTATCAACAATTTGTTTGTTTATTCCGAAATCCTCGCGTCTTTGAAGTGACGAGGTTTAGAGACTATTGCGAATGGCATTTGTAGATCTACGACGGCTCATATTGCAAAAGCTGGGACATATAACGAAAACTAATCAATGTAAACTGATTACAGCTGATGCACTCGCGCTCTTTGATATAGTCCTTCCCTCCCTGGTCTTCCCTCTCCTTTGTAGGTAGTGCAATAACTCGATATATGCCAGTTGGTCTTTCTTCCACTACTCAGAAGAGTACCTTGGGGGGGGGGGCAGTCGTTCGGTACACCGTACTGCCCGCCGCCCACTTTCCGCCCTGCCGCGCCGCCCTATTTTGACAAGTTTGCTGCGCGCGAAACCGTCGTTAACTTGCGTGACGTCGTCCAAAAATCTAAAGGGCCCCACAGAGTTCTGCGGCAGCGCCGCGACCCTATGCTTAACCATAGGGCAGAGACGCAGAGCTCGCCGCCGGCGGGGTCCCTGCCCTATCCTTAACCATTGCGGCAGGCGGCGTTGCCGCAGAACTCTGTGGGGGCCTTAACAGCTGGTAGGAGGCGATTGGGAAAAGCATCGCGGGGAACTCTGAAGTCATTTTCCAGTCGGTTCTGGTATGGATACAGTTGGGAAAGGAGAACGTCGCTCTTTTCTCTAGATTCTTTCAATTTTCGCCACAATTCTCCAAATTTTCGCCAATGTGGCGGGACCTGAAGAAAGCCTTGGCGCTGCAGCTGAAAACTCCTTTCTTCCAAATAAGGTGAACAAGCTTCTGGCTGTTGTCTTAAGAAGGAAATCAGTTCAGGATATAGCTGCAGAGCCAGGGGAAGTGATTAGAAATGAGATGCCTCCATGTGAAAGCAGGGACCCGGACATCTTGTCCTCGATGCGCCCCTCGCCCCGCCCCTTTCTGAGTCCGGTGTATCCAGCAACTGTTAGCCGAGTACCTTCGAGCCATCATCTTATGAATGGCGACGGGTCACTGTAGGATAGCGAAGTTCGAAATGCCAACACCGCATGGAGAGCACAGCTCGATCTGGGCGCCATCGGGGACAGACATAACTCCAACGCCACGCGAACCCCACGCACGGTGCGCAAGGAAATTGGACGAGTTGTCGCGTTCCGACGGCTTCCGACAGGACGACTAGTGACTCGCGCTAGAGTCTGGCGACGTCGAAGAAGGAAGGAGACGGGAGATGAGGATGAGACAATGTTCGAGAGGAATCAGACTCTATTTCAAATGAGAAGAGAAATTGTCAAGGATCTGATGAGGGAAAATAGGAACAAGAACTGGGACGAGATTACTAACTAGAAGTTTCGGAAGCGAATGTTTGTAGGTTTCTATTGGGGGAGGGAGATGTCCACACTAGTCCACAGCTTTTTCCTTAATTCTAACTTTACGCTACACTTGAACGTCACCAACTCACTTGTCATAATTCACGTATAATGCCGTTGCAAGCACCCCTTAGCAAACGCTAAGGATTTCCTTATTTCTCCAATCTACAAGCAGAGGCAGAGGCATTCTACTGCTTCTTTTTTCCTCCAGGCACCTCCACCAAAAGTTTCTCTCCCATTCCATTTGGGGCTCCCTGTAGTAAAAAAAGTAGTCGTGGAGCTGGAGCTTGGCTGTTGACGTGGATTTCGAGAATCATTTACGCGTTTTCAAAGGGGACGAGTGGATGAAGCTGGACGGATGGAGGCCGAGCGGCCTGACGATGTTCACACTTGTCCTATATACTACGCCCTGTTTCCAGTTCGTTGTGCAGTCGTAGAAACCGTAGACATGTGTTCTGTTTCTGAATGCATTATGGGTTACTGGAGGGATTCACCGTCACTTGTGAGCGTGAGCCCTGTTGGATGTGCAATCTGCAGATCAGAGATATTTGTGCTTCTTCCTGTTAACTGACTGCACAATGATGTTTCGAGAGAACAACATAGGCCTGAGCGATTACATCAGAAGATTCTCAACAGAGGCCGTCATCGTTGGAATATCATTGGGATCTGCCAGTACTAATAGCGTGTATAGTGAGAAATCTATTCGACCTTAACGACCTTAGGATTATGTTTCGACAGCGAATACTCTTCATCGCGTTCGGCAGTTCCGTGCTCAGCGGCTAACGATGCGCCACCGAGCGCAGGTCGTCTCAGCGCCGCGACGTCGCATGCGGCTGGCGCGGGGCGTTGGAGATACGTCCTGGAGCCGGGTGCCACCACAACCAATGGATGCCCCAGCCGTTCTCGGCGCTGTCAAAGAAGGTCAGGAGGTTAGTGTACGCTGTTTTGCGAAAAGACGTGGGGCCGGATTCATCAACGACTTACGTGACTTTAACGGTGAATTGTAAGTGAAAAGCTGAGATAACGCGGCTAACCGCCCACCATATCGATTGATAAGGCCTATGTTATACTCCCTCGGGAGCATCCGCGGATGGGCGGAAATCGCGCCGGGACCAAGCGCCGCGCCACTCGCCGCGGCCCGCCACACCCGCCGTCCGCGGAACGCCGCCGATAGACGACGAGGGGGCTGTTATACTTCCCGCCCGCGGGAGGGCAGCCGTCCGCGATGCATTGCACAAATATAACAAATGAAGTTTCCCATAGACCACCTTGACCATAGCTAATAGTGGAGTCATTGATTAAATTTGTACTATTAAATGTGTAAAAATTTTCCATGAACTATTTTTATATGGTGTCCGACGACATCGTCAGACAATGTCGTGAAAGGGTTAATGAATCCGGCCCCAGAAGCGACCTGACTGGTCGTACGCTCTAAAAATTAAATACTACTCAAACACTTCTTCTCATAAATACTGTAGACCTCGTCGTGGACATAGATTAATGGAGCTTGACGAAACTACAAGTTTTTGGATTATCGCTAGACACTATTAATGAGAAGATGAATAATGAGAAGCAGGCGTAGTTAAAATGCAATAATTTATTAGGTTGTAACGAATTAAATGGCACTGGCTCGCGTCATTTTTGGCGCGTCTTTACGCACTTGATCAAGAACAAACCGTAACATGTGGCATATCATTTAGAAGCGCAAACTTTGCTCTACCGGTGAGTACCAAATTTTCTATGTAAAAGTGGGAAAACTTTAGAGTTTTATTGACTTTTTGCAGACGGACAAAAGGGTAATCCGAGGCATTTACTTGTATGAATTCAAGCAGGGCACTACAGCTAAGGAGGCGGACGAGAAGATCAACGCCGTATTCGGTCAAGGATGTTCCACAATTCGGACGGCGCATCGTTGGTATCAGAAGTTCCGGAATGGAGATGAGAGCTTGGAAGAACATGAAGGTCGTGGGAGGCATACTGATGTTGATGAGGACAAGCTGAGAGATGTGGTAGATGGGGATCCACACAAAGGTACCAGGGAGATAGCGAAGGTTCTTGGCGTCAGTCACAACACAGCTGCCCGGCATCTGAAGGAAATTGGAAAGAGCAAAAAGCTGGAAAGATGGGTACCTCACGAGCTGTCTGAGGAGCAAAGAAACCGACGATATGAGATTTCGTCCGCACTGCTTCTACGGAACGAAACAGACCCATTCCTTGATCGCATCGTAACCTGTGACGAGAAATGGATAATGCACGACAACAGGCGACGATCGGCACAGTGGGTGGACAGCGATGAGAGCCCCAAGGTTTTTGCGAAGCCGGAATTGCACCAAAAGAAAGTAATGGTGACAGTATGGTGGTGTTCGCTGGGAATTATTCACCACAGCTTCCTCCCTCCGTGAATCCATCACGGCAGAGAAGTACTGAATTGAAGTTGAAGAAATGATGAAAAAGTTGAAGGATATCCGGCCGGCCCTGGTAAACCGAAGGCGAGTTCTCCTTCTGCACGACAATGCTCGCCCCCATGTAGCACGAATGACGTTGCAGAAATTGAATGAGCTGAGCATTGAAACTCTACCACATCCTCCGTTTTCTCCCGACCTCTCCCCAACAGACTACCATTTCTTCAAGCATCTTGGCGACTTCTTGGTAGGGAAAATATTCAAATACCAACAGGATGCCGAAAGTGCCTTCGAAGATTTCGTCAATTCCAGAACTTCGGATTTTTATGCTACTGGGATAAAAAAGCTTGTGTCACGTTGGCAAAGATGTGTAGAATCAGATGGTTTTTATTTCGATTAATAAGCTTGCCTACAAGCCCAGATATTAACTGTTTAAATTTACAGTGGTTCAGTGCCATTTATTTCGTTACAACCTAATAGTTCCGTTGACCGAGGACTCTTAGCTGGTCCAAAATGCTTCCAATGTGTTTGGAGCTGAATCGCTCTCGTGCTGGAATCGACGTAAACGCCTGCATCACGCCTGTATGGCGCCGAACTCTGTATTCTCCTCGAAAAGGAAACATGCTGCTTTTTCCATCCAAGTGCTCCATACTCTGCTGCTAAGGGGTCTTTCCATTTCCCCTATGTAGCCCTCCCACTCATTATATGGCATCAAATAGACCATGACAGGGCCATGCCAAATTTCAATATTATTGTTTGCGAGTTCAAATATGTTTTTATAAATGCGTAGTACACATCGGACGGTTTCACAACTCAAATCCTCGACCTCATATTATTGAGTCCGTCACGTATTCAGCGAGCCACCGGAGCGCGGATCCTTAGCGCAAAACAGCGGTTTTCTAGCTTGAATCGGCGACAACTTTGCTAGATGGCGACAAGGTCGAGATTCTTACACGTCGTCACTTCTGAAGCGGAGGTGCACTTGTTCTGACCTTCAAAACGACTGCGTCCCATGGATGAGAATAAGAGAAACATCGAGCAGAGCATAAAGAGTACCGTCAAAAGCACCTTCACCGTCGTTGACAATTTTTTAAACCGTTGAATAGCTAAATCTAGCCTCTGCGTTCCACCAACAACGATACTTCAATCAGCTCAAATTTGTTTTCCTAGAAAACTAGCACCGTGAAAACACGGTGCTACTAAATACGTAAAACGGAAGGTGGTTCTGCATTTAAATAATTTTAGGCGATGCTTGGAGCTTATGATGGAGAAGAAATCTTTATGATACCTGTACCTTGTGACGCAACTAATCAATTGTACATCTGCGGAAGAAAGCCTGCGTAGAATACACTTGCATTTGTGTTGATTTATTAAAGCGTTTGTTTCGCTGTATGAAGTGCACTGTGTTCATTCTCAAACCTCAAGAAAAACAGGGCAACCACTTCATTGTAGAACGTGGAGAACGATCCACTATTCTCAAGGATGCGCTCTCGCCCAGGGTTGAGCGTGACCTCTGTTCTCTGATTTTCTGATCATTTTGGTCAATTTTTTTTTTGTTTTCTGGTTTGTGGGAAAATGGCCAAAATTGGAGAAAAACAGGTAATGAGGCTTCACACAAAAATTTATCACAGCAATCCAACAACAAGAATTCAAAGAATGTCATGAAATCGTGAGTTTCGTCGAAAGAGAACGTTTTGGAGTTATTAAAATTTCAAGACAATGGCGCTTTAGGTGGCCTAAAGTAGAGGTTACGCCATGCGCTCGCTTTCTTTGTTTGGCTGATGGTGTAAGCGCTAGTGACACGAAGTTTCCTCACGGCAGCTTCATAATTTCGCTTCTTTCTAATTTCGCTAGTAAACCAGACAATCTAACCCTACGCTCAAAACGATGTACTGAGACTAAAAAGCAAGTGCATAAGTTACATTTAATTATTGATTATCACCTGCATCACCTGTCGTCCCGTTGCTCACGGAATTTCTCGTGCGAACGCCAACAGCGTCTCCATTCGTCCCTGTCGCCTGCCAGAGTGCTTCAATGGGTCCTCCTCGCTCGAGGGACACGAAGAGCGTCATATCGTTCGTCGAGGACCTACACGAAGAAGTCACCAGTCGCCCTGGTAGCGTCCTGAACCCGGACTCACCAACACGTTACCGGCCGGTGACGATGGGACTAACCGCCATTTACCGCGATTCTTCAACGCTAAGCTTCGGGTGAACGACGCGGTGAAGTACCATTGACGCCCTACTCCTAACATCTGACCCTGTGTTGAGTTGAGCGCGCTACGATTTTGTGGACGCATGCGCGGCATCCACCGCGTCCTCGTGAATCACAAGGGCCGGTAATTTTGTGGCAAAGAGCCGGTTAGGTAAATCTGTGGCAGCAACTTGCTGAGTCCTTCGTCGATGTTTGGTGTCTGGTGTTCTCTTGCCATCCAGGAAACCAGTCAATGACGTTCCTAGTCCAGCGGGTGTCTGTGAAATGCATTACCTGGCCTGCCTACCTAATTTTCGACACACGAACGACGTAGTAATCACACGAAAATTCTCCACCGAAAGGGACGTTCATAAACGCAAGACTGCTCCAAAAGCTCTGCTAGATATGTAGACGCACTAAACATCAAACCAGGACCGATCGTAACTCCCATACTGGCACTACAGTCTTACGCATATGTTATATATTGGCGACACGTCGGCGACGCGGCGACCCGGCGCCAACAACCTGTCGCCAACAGCACAGGAGCCCCAGTATGAACAGAGCACACGTGCACTCTGCCGAGCGGCGCGCAAGAGAAAGAGGGTGCGATGTGCGCGGGTTGCTGCGCACTTATATTATGCGGCGCCGCCGACGTGCCGCCAAGGTATAACATCTGCATTATCCTAGGTTTTGGGATCCGGGTGGAGTCATAGATGCGATAATGCTTTTTGAATACAGATCATTTCCAGGAGGTCACAAAAGAACAGAGAAATGAGAAGATTTTTATGTGATTTTTAGGAGCAGCTGTGCTGTATAAAGCTGTCATTAAACCTAGACTGTACACAACCTTCAGCTCTTAACCTAGAGGTGGTGAATTATCCTATCCAAGTTATTCTTTATCAGAAGGTGTACACGGGAATGCCCACTAAAATTGGTTGACCAGCGAAAAAGACGCTTCTGCGAGCTTCATTCAGCGTGTTTCATCGTCATGTTAGCGAATGGTGGTTAGGTTTGGAGCAGGGGTGTGCGTAATTACGATTTACGATTTACGACATTTTGGGTCGTAAATCGTAACTTTTCGTAAATGTGATCTTTGATCAACAACCAACTGGCGACCAAATTTATGTGGAGTTTGTTATAAAGATGTGCCTACTCTAATGGTCCTCTATTATATGTAGCTCATTCCCACTTCCCTTTAGGGTTGATTTCTGATGATGTGTTCTAATGTGTTACAGTGTTAGACAATATCGTCTTGTGCACTGGCTTCTCGAATCCGACTTTTCTCTTCGCTTAACTAACTTTCCCATTTCACTGACATTGTAAGGGCTCCTGTTTGGCCGGACAGGTCCAAGAGGAGAAGCAAGTGCAATACAATAGAAAACAGGTGCTCGGTCACGCCAATCGGCGTGCCCTCGCGCGATATTGCAGTATCACTAAGCTGAGCAGAATCAGATCAAGCTAGCTGCTCTGCGTATCCAGCCCTCTTTCCTTCCTAGCAGTACAAAAGGCACTATTCGAATTGATCAGATTGACTACGAACACCTTCACTTCTCGTCCTCAAACGGGCAACCTCAGGCAAAAATCTACATTTTCGATAGATCTGATCGATTTTGGCATCGCGGCGAAACGCCTTTTTGTCAGAACCGAGGATTCCCACCGCTTCTAACGCTACGGAATCCCCTGATTGGGCCTGGTTTCCCATTGCTGGTACTGATCGATGATTTGATCAATATCGATTGATGGTGATCGTACCTTTTAAAACGAACTTCAGACTCGTGTTCAGTGACCTCGATTACTCCCAGGGCTGAAGTTCCCATGACACGCAGAAGTCGTCTGTATATTTCTCGCTATTTTCGCGGTCCATAATTCTGCCCCCCCCCCCCCTATTTTATGACTAATTTATGAGCCATCGGTTAGCGGATTATTATATAGTATGATAAGCTCATGTCTAGAAGGCAGGGGAGGCTGGGGTCCTCCGTTACTGGTCCAGAGCTAGCAAGGCGCATCGCATTCCTACTGGCGAAGGTTATTCCATTCCAGCCCATAGAAAGCCATTGGAGGCAGTTTCTTAGAGAAAGAGAGGGAGCATTCTTTATCCGCGCCCTGTTTGGTTATATTCATGTAAATCCCATCGAATAGAATTGACGCAAATCCATGATCGAACATCATTCGTGATTGCAAGCGGGGTCTAGAGGGTTGCTACACTTATGTTGAAAGGATAAGCCACTAACGTTTCGTTATATGTCGCGAGGACGGGGAGCATTGTGAGATGGGAACTCCTCATCGAAACAGACCGCATTGAATGGGCATGTCATTCAGAGAGGGCGTTATGTACAGTTGGAACCCTGATCGGCTGACATGTGTTCGGTCTGTGCTCTGGTTATTATTGGCTGGCGCGCTACCACCTACCAATACTGCTCATATTCGCGACATGCACCAATTGTTCTATCGGTTTGCATTGTGCCTTATGAGCAAATTGATATAAAAGGTGCAGTAAAATCGACCGCGTAGCATTTCTAGAAAAGGTCGAACTGGTTTTGACAGTCTTGATCTTCAATTTCGGTTATGTGATGGAGTTTATCGTATTCACCCTATCTAATCCGCTTACGATGCTGCAGGCTCTCGGAGAGCAAACGTTCGTTACAGAGCTGGCGAAGGGTAGCCCGTGCAAGTGCTGGGAGTTATTAAATAGTAGAGCAATATTATCCCTTTCTCGACATTGTCCGACGATGTCGTCGGACACCATCACAAAAATAGTTCATGGAAAATTATCACACATTCTATAGAACAATTTTAAGCAATGAGTCCGCTAATAGCTACAATCAAGGTAGTCCATGGAAAACTTCATTTGTTACTGTTTTTTCATACCTAACGAATCAGTAATACAAATAAAATAATAGAAGTAATCAGCGCGAGGAAAAAATGCGCGCTATCCCAGGCGGCAGACACCTGAAAACCTCCTCGCGCGTGTCGTGAAAGCGTTATGAAGTTTTCGAAATCTTGCAAGTGCAGGAGCAGGAAACCGGCACATCACATTAGTCAATGGTGAAACGTTTTTTTAAATTTTAATTTATTTTTTTAATTTTTTAATTTTAGTTTTGAAAGCGATTTTTCTGCTGTTGTTTCCGCTAAATCCTAGATTTAAATTCAAGCTAAAACGTGGGTAGTAAGTTAGGAATTTAATGAATCGATGCAAGCTTTTTGTTGGAATGCCATGCATAGGCTTGAGTGAAGTTTTTTAAATCTACAGTGTTTTCGACTTTCCTGAAAGGTGTAAAGTTTGGTTCGGACTATGTTTTACTATCAGGAAGCCGTGGCAAGAGAAACAGTTTGGTAAGAAAACTGTTCAGATTAAGCTGAAAGCTGAAACTAACACGATGGTTAAATAAATATTGAATCACATCTGATTAACATTAGCAGAAAAAGCCTCTGGAAATTTAGTTGTACTGCACTACAGTTCAGGTGACGCTTACGATTTACGATTTACGACGGTTTTTTCGTAATTACGATTCACGATTTACGAAATTTCAAATTTCATTTACGCACACCCTTGGTTTGGAGCGGGTGCCAGCAACTTCTCCACTCGTCGCTATCTCGAGTCAGAGTGGTCAGGCTTAGTTGGCCGTTCGAGGTACATAAAGATCACAACATTTCTCGTTAGACTTAGCGTAGACGGCAGCACATTGAATTCCCAAACATCCCCGAATCTCAGACTTCGGAGCCCTGTTAAATACATGCATGAGCTGAAACCACAGACTCACTACGATGGTTAGGATAATTTTTAGTTGGAGGAAAGTTTGTTATAACTTTTTTGCTTTTTTCGTTATATTCGCCTGGCGCAGTAAGTGTAACAATTTTATAGAATCTTTTTTTCGAGGAAAAATATTAGTTTAATTTTGTTTTAAAACGCAGCAAAAAATTCACTTAATTTCTCTGAGCTCCAAAAGCTGTGTCTCTCAGATCTCTGTGAACTGTTCACCTTGTATATCTATATTGTTTTTGTGAAGACAGACATTATTGCTATTTACTTATTTATTGACGATGTGCATGAAGCCCGAAACGCGAAAAAAAACGAAAAATCAAAGAAATGATCAGGCGGAGCTTCATTATTTATTTATTTATTTATTTATTTATTTATTTATTTATTTATTTATTTATTTATTTATTTATTTACTCAAATTACATTATTTTGAAGAGCGAACCACCTGCCCGCCTCCTCCCGCATCGATCCATGGGCGGAGTGCAATTAATTCAAGCGGTTGCCAGCGCCCGGCGCCCAGTCGGCTGGCATTCGGCGAGTGCACCGACCGGAGGCGCACCTTTGAGGCATCGCCCTCTCGCAGCTTCCTCCAGTCAGTCCAGCCGGAGCTCTCCTGCGAGGCCTATCTACTTCATCGGAATAATCAATACACCGACCGCCGGCGGATGGAGCGCGATCCTGCCAAGAAGGACTGCTGGGGTTCGGGACGCCGATCAGTCAATACATGGTGTGCCTGTCTCTCTGCGTCTCTATGTCATCACATTGCCACTTCATCTTACCCGTCTATACTCTGTATGGTAGCCGGCGTCTAATTAATCTGGATTGCTATGGTGTGGACAAGGGAGGAGTGTGGTGTGTCCGGTTGCTGTATGGTTGCTCGGTATGGTGTTGGCATTGGTATTACGTTGTAGACGGGTTGTTCGGATATGGGCGCGTGAGCCCTACACGGGATTTGGAAAGGGGCATAACACTCACACGCGCGTGGCCTTCCGTGTGAACGTCGCGTTAGCAGTGTCAGTCTGTGCCAGAAAATCAATACAAATGAGTCGTAGGAGTCGTAGTTCACACGATGTCTGTCGGCTGCGAATCAGGACTGAAAGGGCTCATTGCAATCGAGAGGGAAGAGGCGAGCTGAGGCTGTCTAAGCTACAGAGGGCGCATGGCAAGGGCATAAGACCATTTCACCTCCCACGTAATTGTCATTGGCACCTTCGGGTGTACCATGGGGCAGGTTGAGGTGACACATGTACGCTGCACAGCCGCTGCACTGGGGCCATCGACTTGCAACACGAATGTTAGGTATTTCTAGATCTTCGAATATTCCTTCGATTTCGAACATCGGTAGTTTCAAAAGTGTTAGAACATTGTTACTAGTAAGGTCTTCAGCTTAACCGGTTCCATGCTGATATCAGCGACCGGCCCATCCCATATCACGGGTGGGTGCTGACAGGCCTCGAGGATATCGCGGATGTTACGTGCGGTCAAACAGCGCCGGTGGTGTAAGGCGAACATCGCTGCCCGGAAAGCAGAAGGTGCGGGTTCGAGTCCCGCCTGGCGCAAGAGTTTTGATCGCAACAAAACATCCTGTAACAACATATAGCCTCTCTACCAGCCGCTCCAGGCTTAAGCAAATGTGTTAGAACATTGTTCCTAGTAAGGTCTTCAGCTTAACCGACTCCATGCTGATATCAGCGACCAGCCCATCCCATATCACGGGTGGGTGCTGACAGGCCTCGAAGATATCGCGGATGTTACGTGCGGTCAAACAGCGCCGGTGGTGTAAAGCGAAAACGCTGCCCGGAAAGCAGAAGGTGCGGGTTCGAATCCCGCCTGGCGCAAGAGTTTTGATCGCAACAAAACACCCTGTAACAACATTGTAATATATTTATTTTGCACAACTTTTCTCTGAAGTGCTCAGAATTCCTACATGAAATCAATCCAGTGGAAGTTGATTAAGCCATATAGCGGTTCGCATAAAGAATGAATTAAACGCAATGTTTCCGATGGGACGGTTCAATTTACGGTGTTGTATTGTTAGCACTAATGTTATTCCACGAGTTGACTTAAATATTCATTGTTTACTTGCAATCAGTTTAACTTCTATGTGAAAAATGCAAAAGGAAAATTCTACATCTTTAGCTATCCTTCGCTATAGTAAATGGAGCCGATCTCTATAGCATGGTAAATTTCGCGGGTAGTTTGGATCGGGAAATGCTCTATAGTAAACTATTCTGGTGAAAGTTTTCTGAACTTTTCCTAGTTGCTGCAGGTATTTCTTAACGCAAGGACTCCAAATAGTAGAGCCGCACTCCAAGTTTGATAAGTCATACATTTCATACAATTTGACCAGAAAAGGAGGATCGTTGCACTGTGCATTTCTTAGAATTAGAAAAAGCGATTATAGTGCTTTTCTTGTAACGGTTTCTATATGCTTGATGAACTTCAAGGAAGAGTCAACCATAATACCCAGATCTCTAACATATTCGTCTGCCTTAGTACAAATATATTGAAACTGTATCTGGGTATTGGAGGAGGTCCTTAGTGTAACTGAATTGTTTTACTGAGGTTAACAGGAATTCCTCACAATGATCACAACAAATGAAGCACTTCATTATGAATCTCACATTGCACGGCTCGATGTAGCTACAAGCACCACCGTGCAAATCGTGTTAGAAGCTCATGCGATCGAAAACCAAGCGGGAGATCATTCTTATCAGCTGCTATATAAATCAATTGACGAGTATAGGATACTCATTCAACTCGCCAGT
Source organism: Heligmosomoides polygyrus bakeri (assembly GCA_947359475.1). Classification (NCBI taxonomy): domain Eukaryota; kingdom Metazoa; phylum Nematoda; class Chromadorea; order Rhabditida; family Heligmosomidae; genus Heligmosomoides; species Heligmosomoides polygyrus. The sequence continues at coordinate 96,552,148 of OX375868.1, read as the reverse complement.
CGCTTGATATTTAAACATCGGAGAACGGTTGCTCGTCGTCAAAGTTCCGGTTGCAGCTAATGTAAGTAAAGTTTACGATAACTGCAAACATTAAATGAGGATGTATGCGTACCTTGGCTTGAGATCACCGTCAGGGAAAGCTTTGAGCGCGACGGGATACCGGGCCTCACCCCTCCGGGAATGTGTCGCACTCGCTAATCCCAGTGAGGTCGTAGGCGGGGGCAGACATAACTCCAACGCCGCGCGAACCCAACCTGGCGTTGTGCATCGTGCACGACGAAAATGGACGAGTTGTCGCGGTCCGACTGCTTTCGAATGGGACGGCTAGTGACTCGCGCTAGAGCGCAAAAGTGTGTACCGGCGACTGTCGACTGGGTTCTTTGCGAGGAGGTTGGACATGCAAGGGTAATTAAGATGTTTGATGGAGTAGAGCGCAAACCGAAACCAGTACCCACTTTAAGATCTCTAAAGATACCATGCGAAGCCTTCACCATTTTTCCCTCTATGTAGGCATCGCATGCCCATCGCTAGGTGAAAGAAAGAAGTTGTAGATTTTGTCTATTAGAACACATATACTAGCGAATTGAGATGCGTCAACAGCTATGCGACGACAAAAGAACTAGTTGAGGAGCTTAAACACCGGGAAAATTTCCTGCTTCGCTGCTAAACATGCGTCACCGAGCGCACGTCCGCGTTCCAGCGCCGTGACGTCGCATGCGGCTAGCGCGCGTCGTCGCGTTGGAGTTACGTCCTGGAGCCGTCGGAGGCCACCCTTCTACAAGGGTCGCGGCTCTTCCCACTCCGCGCAGCCGCGTGCGGGCGCGTCACGTCATAGTAATGAGCCGTAGTCTTCTGCTGTCAGCGCTCTCCTGGCTTAGAGATCGCACATCGGCGTCCACGTTGACATTCGATCGATCTCTTTCCATCACTTGCGAGCCCGCGATGGCTCTCCGGGGCCAGACGGCGCAAAGCGGCTCGGAGGGGGTGATCTTGTGAGGCAGCCCTAGTAAACACTTTGTACGGTACTAAATTCAGAAAATTTACACAACACTGACATGGTCTACCGCTGTGCTAAACTGAGCTAGGCTACTTCTGTTATACCTGAGCATTCATGCACCTCCTTATGAAAGTGGCTAATTGCTGAATGCAAGGTGACCCCCTGCGAGCCGCTTTGCGCCCGCCATGCTTTTCACACACATACGATAAGGATTAGTATGTTAGTTTAGGGCTGTCCGTACATCCAAAGAGGTGTATACTTTACATATTGCTCTAAAGCTGTAAGCACCCATAGATGACTCATATAACTAAAATACCTCAAGCAATCGCGATAACAAACATATTGTAAAAATTGTACATTCAACAGAGAGCATAAATGTGTTAGAAGTGTAACGACCCTCTCGAGAGATATAAGTGGCCCCACTTTGGGATTGCACCTTGATATTCAACATTGATAACAAAGCTCCGGGTCTTATCATGGCCGCACATAATTCGATAGCCATTGGACCTAACCAGGCGCTGACGTGGCAAAGTGCCAGCGCCCGCTCACGCCATCCGAGTCGTTGCAATTGTAGCACGTTTTCGTCGTCCGGTGATAGTTGGCAGCGGGTTCTGCACTCTTCGAGCGCAGAACCAGGCTAGGGAAGGGTCTCCAGGGTGTGTACCACCAAAGCTGCTCGTGTAGAAACTGCTTTCGTTTCCCAGTGAGAGTCGGCGGCTGGGTTCTGCGCTCGAAGAGCGAAGAACAAGGCTAGGGACGAGACTGCAGGGTGTGTACCACCAAAGCTGGTCGTGTGGAAGCTCACGGGCAGTCCGCTACTGAGTTCTGCGCTCTTCGAGCGCAGAAATGGGCCAGGGAAGGGACTCCAGGCTGTGTGCCACCAAAGCTGCTCGTATGGAAACTGCTTTCGTCACTCAGGGGGAGTCCGCGGCCGGGTTCTGCCTCCTCGAGCGCAGAGACAGGCTAGGGAAAAGACTCCAGGGCGTGGTGCATCCAAGCTGCTCGTGCGAGAACTGCTCCCGTCTCCCAGGGCTCTCCTGTAGCGGCGGTGAAAGAGCCGCGACCGACCGCTCAACTGACCGTGGTGTCGATGGATATCGAAAATGGCCACGTCGATATGGCGCGTCCGCACGCGGCTTGGCGGAGGAAGAAGAGCCGCCACCGAGTGCATCGGCAGAATCTGGTTAGGTCTAAGTAAGCTCCATAATTCTTGCTTAAACGCAAAGCGGCTCACCTGGTATAACGCAATTTTCTGCTTTGGTAAGAAGGCACACCAATGTCCAGTTACATCAGAAGTGGCCTAGCTCAGTTCACCACTGTGGTGGAACACACCAGTGCTGTGTGAAATTTTTGATATTGTGCAACACAGAATCTCGTACAGTTCGGCCCTACAAAGTGACTCGGCGCAATGATACCACGGGGGGCAAGCCCATGGGCTTCGACCGACTTAAGCGTAGCAGTTGGATATTGTGACGTGGACTTTCCCACTTCTGACGCACACTGACGCGTACATACGTGTAATGCAAGTTGCAGCAAGAGAGGCCTTTTTGTTATTGAACATATTTCTAGATTATTGAAAGCCCTAAGAATTTTTAAAATTCAGGGAGAATTCTGCATTCTTTCAAAAGCTCACCCTGACGGGATAATCCAACACCATTTTTTAGGTTCGCGCCCACTACTTGGATGGTATTACCTACTCTTGTGGTCGCCTTTCTTGCAGCGTCCTCTTTCGTGGAAAGTAGCCGGTGCCCGCGTTTGAATCCGGTCAAAGGTGCAATTACTATAAAACCGCGTTTAAGCGGCCAAGTTGATCATAGTGGCAAAGGAAGCGGAGACACTGAAAAGCCGCCTACAAGCAGCCAAGGAGAAGTTGGAGGCGGCACTGGAGTAGGAGGCACTGAAAACCCGCCTACAAGCAGCCAAGGAAGAGGTGGAGGCGGCACTGGAGTAGGAGGCACTGAAAACCCGCCTACAAGCAGCCAAGGAGGAGGTGGAGGCGGCACTGAAATAGGAGGCACTGAAAAGCCGCCTACAAGCAGCCAAGGAGAAGGTGGAGGCGGCACTGGAGTAGGAGGCACTGAAAAGCCGCCTACAAGCAGCCACGGAGGAGGTGGAGGCGGCACTGGAGTAGGAGGCACTGAAAACCCGCCTACAAGCAGCCAAGGAGGAGGTGGAAGCGGCACTGGAGTAGGAGGCACTGGAAACCCGCCTACAAGCAGCCAAGGAGGAGGTGGAGGCGGCACTGGAATAGGAGGCACTGAAAAGCCGCCTACAAGCAGCCAAGGAGAAGGTGGAGGCGGCACTGGAGTAGGAGGCACTGAAAAGCCGCCTACAAGCAGCCAAGGAGGAGGTGGAGGCGGCACTGGAGTAGGAGGCACTGAAAACCCGTCTACAAGCAGCCAAGGAGGAGGTGGAGGCGGCACTGGAGTAGGAGGCACTGAAAACCCGCCTACAAGCGGCCAAGGAGGAGGTGGAGGCGGCTCTGGAGCCGGAAGCACTGAAAACCCGCCTACAAGCAGCCAAGGAGGAGGTGAAATTGGCACTGGAGTCGGAAGCACTGCAAACCCGCCTACAAGCAGCCAAGGAGGAGGAGGGGGCGGCTCTGGAGTCGGAAGCACTGAAAACCCGTCTACAAGCGGCCAAGGAGGAGGTGGAGGCGGCTCTGGAGCCGGAAGCACTGAAAACCCGCCTACAAGCAGCCAAGGAGGAGGTGGAGGCGGCACTGAAGTAGGAGGCACTGAAAACCCGCCTACAAGCAGCCAAGGAGGAGGTGGAGGCGGCACTGAAGTAGGAGGCACTGAAAACCCGCCTACAAATAGCCAAGGAGGAGGTGGAGGCGGCTCTGGAGTCGGAGGCACTGAAAACCCGCCTTCAAGCGGCCAAGGAGGTGGAGGCGGCTCTGGAGTCGGAGGCGCTGAAAACCCTCCTTCAGGTGCCCAATGTGGTCAAGGCGGCTCTGAAGGCACTGGAAAACCGGGAGAAGATACGTGGTCTCAATATAATGGAAGGGAATACAAGGTGAGTGCATTTAATATTGTTCTCATTCACAAATGTTGAGATCAAAGGCTTCACATCCAGAGGCTAGCCATGCGTGAAAAATTTGTTCTCGCTGTCGGTACTCCGAGGGCCTATCATTTGGTACACATACTTAAGGGGATGGCCTTTGCATTGGCCTATATTGTCTGATGGTCCGCAGCGCTGCAAGTGGGAAAACGAGGCCTCACTTGGCTCTCTTTTCACTCTCCCCTAATCATTTTTCCATATACCTCAACGATCAGACGGTTTTACTGGCTGGGAAGCATGGACGTAGGATTGTGTTAGGCTCTGAAAGTCTCAAATTCGACAACGTAGTGTCAACAATTCCAGCAACTGGTGACGGAAAAAACCAAACGACACTGAGTAAAGAAGCCCTTCTACCAAACTCGTCGCTGAGTTGTACGACAACCCCAAGGTCTCTCGATATATTGATACCAGACGTTCAACGACCTGCCGCCCCCCAAACCTCTGGTTGGAGATTCGCCCCAAACTCGGAGAATAGAACACCGGAACGTCTTCTTCTCCTCTTTAGGCCTTCTCTCATTCATTAAAAAACTGGTTTTGCTATATAGAATGGTATAGCGGAATAGGGCAAAACAGGTCCATCACCTTCACTGGTCCCTTATCACTGGTTCCCCTTTATTGTCAGCCCTTTTCCGGTTCACCCTTCACTGGTCCCCCCTTCCCCTTCGTCGGTCCCTATTGCTGCTCCCACCTTCAATGGACCTCCCTTTACTGGTCCCCGCTTCGCTGGTCATCCTATCCTTCACCGATCCCCATTACTGGTCCCACCCTCACTGGTCCTCCTTTTATTCATCAACCCTTTTCCGGTCCCCCTTCACTGGACCCCTTCCCCCATTCACCGGTCCCCATTATTGGTACCTTCCTCACCGGTCCCCCTTCACTGGACCCCTCCCCACCTCACCGGTCCCCATTACTGGTCCCTTCCTCACCGGTCCCCCTTCACCTGGTCACCTCTTCACTGGTCAACATTCAACCGGTGCCCCCTTCACTGGATCCCCCCCCCCCCTCACCGGTCCCCATTGCTGGTCCCACCTTCACTGGTCCCTCCTTTATTGTGAATCCTTTACCGGTCCTCCTTACTAGAACCCCATACTTTACCGATCCTCCATTACTGGTCCCACCTTCACTGGTAACACGTCTTTTGAATCCAGAACCCTGGCGCAACATCGGTGACACGTCGTCTGAATCTGGAAGGCCTTTTGCGACATTGGTGACTCCTCTTCTCAACCTGAACGATGAGGCACCTGATGAGCGACGTCGGTGACATGTCTTCTCAAGCCGGACGTGCTTTGCGTGACATCGTTAACAGGTCGTGTGAATCCGAACACCCCTTGCGCGACATCAGTGACACCTCTTCTCAACCTGAACGTCCTTTGCGCGATATTGGTGACATGTCGTCTGAACATGGACGCCTGTCGAGAGCTACAACAGTTGACAACTGGTGACAACATCCCCCGCCCCTCCCCTTCACTATACTTCCTCCCAACACACTCCTTAAGTGGTCCTACCGTGCTCACCACACGACGACGGCGAGCGAACGCCCATTGCGTGACAACGGTGTTACATCTTCCAGATCCGGTCTCCCTTATTGGTAATGGTTCTCCTTGCTGACCCTCCTTACTGTCCTACTGTACTGTTTTAGTGGCGCAGTGGATAAAGAAACGGCGCGGTGAGGCGAGACGGTTTATGGTTCGACTTCCGCGTGATGCATCACTTCTACGCTTCTTAAGCAAGATTCAACGCAATCAACCAAAGCAGTCTATGGAGAATCGAAAGGAAAAGATAGCAAGAAAGGAAACCTAGTTTAACGATACGTTTGCGCTTTAGCGACTCGAGGTGGAAAATTTCTTCGCCTAGGCGTAGCCTAGAGTGGTTAATTCATGCGTGGACCACATACGTGAGGTCTTGTACCATGGACTTTGGGGGGGGGGGGGCGTAGTGTCAGGAGGCAGGAGGGGAAGGAGGGTCGACGCTTGTCAGCTGGAGTTCCATCAATACGTGTGACGGTTCAAGGACAATGCTAGTCAGTAGGGCTCTATTTCCCTCTGGTCGGGTTCCGTCTGGGTTGTGCTCGGTGACCATGCTGCGGTGACGAGGTCCAATGACAGAGGATCTTCTCTGCCTATGGTTGCACCGACCGCAACAACATCACCTCATATCGCCGCTCCTTTATTCACTGCGCCAGTACCGCTTGGCCCGCATTTTTTTCAAGTCCACTTGAGCTCACATTCTAATTGATGGACTCTGCCGGCAGAGAGGCGCCTAAGAAGGCAAACTGAAAGTGGTGCACAACTCCGATCCCTTATGGTTTAGCAGTTATTTGAAATCAGCCTTTGAAGCACCGACCCGTGGTGTACATCTCATCTAAAACTGCCACGGTAATATAGTATCTTTTCCTTGTAAGCTAGAATTCGTCGAGATTGGCATAGTTTGCAAGGGACGTGATATAATATCATCACCACCTATATATAAAAGAGTTTGTCCGGCGAGTGATCTAATCTAAATGAGATACGCCGCATCACCCACAGCGAGGGCGGTCGAATGATCTAACCTAAGTGAGGTACGCCGCATCACCCACAGCGAGAACGGTCGAATGATCTAACCTAAGTGAGGTACGCCGCATCACCCACCGCGAGAGCGGTCAAGTGATCTAACCTAAGTGAGGTACGCCGCATCACCCACAGCGAGAACGGTCGAATGATCTAACCTAAGTGAGGTACCCGCATCACCCACAGCGAGAACGGTCGAATGATCTAACCTAAGTGAGGTACGCCGCATCACCCACAGCGAGAGCGGTCGAGTGATCTAACCTAAGTAAGGTACGCCGCATCATCCACAGCGAGAGCGGTCGAGTGATCTAACCAAAGTGAGGTACGCCGCATCACCCACAGCGAGAACGGTCGAATGATCTAACCTAAGTGAGGTACGCCGCATCACCCACAGCGGGAGCGGTCGAATGATCTAACCTAAGTGAGGTACGCCGCATCACCCACAGCGAGAACGGTCGAATGATCTAACCTAAGTGAGGTACGCCGCATCACCCACAGCGAGAGCGGTCGAGTGATCTAACCTAAGTAAGGTACGCCGCATCATCCACAGCGAGAGCGGTCGAGTGATCTAACCAAAGTGAGGTACGCCGCATCATCCAAAGCGAGAGCGGTCGAATGATCTAATCTAATCGTAAGTGAGGTACGCTGTATCATCCACAGCGCGGTAACAATTTCCCATTGAACGTGGGAATTGTTGCAGCATGGAAAGCGCATCCTTTTACTGCTTGACACAACAGCACCTATGCGCGCTCCTGAGCGTCCAGATTCAGAAGCCGTGCCGCCGACTTCGTGCCATTAGCATAAGAAGACCACTAAAGGGGTAAGAATATAAGGGAGACTTTGAGGGTGGAGAACTGACAGTGACCAGGAGGTAGCGACTTGGAGGAAGCATCGGGATGGGGGGGGGGGGCGATAGGGGGATCAATGAAGCAAGCCAGGAGGTGACACTAAGAAGGGTTCAGGCATTAAGGAGGGACCAGTAGGGATTCACAATCAGGGTGTGGGGCAGTTAAGAGGATCAGTAAGGGGATCCATTACCAGTAAAAGAGTACGGATTTAGAAGATGTGACATCGATGACACGCAGTGGGCGTTCCTCGCCGTCGTCGTGTGTGAGCGTGGGAGAGCTACTTAATTGAGGAGAGTAGTAAGGAGGATTCGGAGGTGGAGGGGTTCTACCTGGAAGAAGGGACCTGGAGTCGGGACCAGGACTAGGAACCAACAAGAAGCGAGTCGTAAGGGAATTCATACGGGGAACAAGGAATCTGCCATATGCATAGCCTCATCAGGCTCGACATTGCGGCGACACCGCGCCATTCTGGGCTTCTTAGTTCGGAAGGCGGGTCTTCTGAGCTTCCGGATCCAGAACATGGGCCCTCTACGTCGCGCAACAAGCGTACTGATTCTGAATATGTGTCACCGACGTCTGCCGTTAGCATGGGAGGTCCACTAAGGATGTGGTGGAGAAGGGCAGTAATGGAACCTCTAGGGTTTACCAGGAGAGCGAGCAGGAAGGAAAGGGACAACCTGGAGAAGGGGCCAGGACGGAAAAACGAGCAAGAAGAGACCAGTAGGGGTTAAAAATGGAAACAAAAAAGTGGGCCAGGAGTTGGGACCAGGAGGGTGGGGGAACTAAAGAGGGAAGGGAAGACCAGTAAAGGCGGACCAGCAATTAGATCCAGTAAAAAGAAACGAGTGAGGGGTGGCTTCGGAAGAGATGTCAACGATACCCGAAAACGCTAGATGTTGAACATGAGAACGATTGCGGAAGAGCAACCTGAGGGACAGAAGTACTGCACAGAGCAAACCAATAGACGGTCCGGAGAGAATGTCTATGATGAAGGTACCGAAATGACGAACGACTTGATGCCGATAAAGCACGCAGTAGGTCCTAGATGTTAGCGAATTTTAAGTTTTACAAAAACTACTTTCCATAGGCCAATGATGCTGCAAAGTCGCGCGAAGCGCGCAAGTGCGAGACACGCCTTTAGGCGTGTCGGAGCACTTGTACTATATATAAGCGAGAACGGTCGTTTGTCTGTGGGTGAGTGAGTGCGTGTGTGTGTTTGCACGGAAGTGCTGAAGGAGTGTGTTGGGAGGAAGTATAGGGAAGGGGGGGGGATGTTGTCACCAGTTGTCAACTGTTGTAGCTCTCGACAGGCGTCCATGTTCAGACGACATGTCACCAATATCGCGCAAAGGACGTTCAGGTTGAGAAGAGGTGTCATTGATGTCGCGCAAGGGGTGTTCGGATTCACACGACCTGTTAACGATGTCACGCAAAGCACGTCCGGCTTGAGAAGACATGTCACCGACGTCGCTCATCAGGTGCCTCATCGTTCAGGTTGAGAAGAGGAGTCACCAATGTCGCAAAAGGCCTTCCAGATTCAGACGACGTGTCACCGATGTTGCGCAGGGTTCTGGATTCAAAAGACGTGTTACCAGTGAAGGTGGGACCAGTAATGGAGGATCGGTAAAGTATGGGGTTCTAGTAAGGAGGACCGGTAAAGGATTCACAATAAAGGAGGGACCAGTGAAGTGGGACCAGCAATGGGGACCGGTGAGGGGGGGGGGATCCAGTGAAGGGGGCACCGGTTGAATGTTGACCAGTGAAGAGGTGACCAGGTGAAGGGGGGACCGGTGAGGAAGGGACCAGTAATGGGGACCGGTGAGGTGGGGAGGGGTCCAGTGAAGGGGGACCGGTGAGGAAGGTACCAATAATGGGGACCGGTGAATGGGGGAAGGGGGTCCAGTGAAGGGGGACCGGAAAAGGGTTGATGAATAAAAGGAGGACCAGTGAGGGTGGACCAGTAATGGGGATCGGTGAAGGGTAGGATGACCAGCGAAGCGGGGACCAGTAAAGGGAGGTCCATTGAAGGTGGGAGCAGTAATAGGGACCGACGAAGGAGAGGGGACCAGTGAAGGGTGAACCGGAAAAGGGCTGACAATAAAGGGGAACCAGTGATAAGGGACCAGTTAAGGTGATGGACCTGTTTTGCCCTATTCTGCTATACCATTCTATATAGCAAAACCAGTTTTTAATGAATGAGAGAAGGCCTAAAGAGGAGAAGAAGACGTTCTGGTGTTCTATTCTCTGAGTTGGGGCGAATCCCCAACCAGAGGTTTGGGGGGCGGCAGGTCGTTGAACGTCTGGTATCAATATATCGAGAGACCTTGGGTTGTGGTACAACTCAGCGACGAGTTTGGTAGAAGGGCTTTTTTACTCAGTGTCGTTTGGTTTTTTCCGTCACCAGTTGCTGGAATTGTTGACACGTACGTTGTCGAATTTGAGACTTTCAGAGCCTAACACAATCCTACGTTTAGCTCTGTTAAGGTATAGGACATCTGTGTTACTATTATTATTACTTGTGTTGTTTCTTGCTATAACGATAAATAAATAAATAAAATTTGAGCTCAACAACCCACCCATTTCTCCATCAGTTGCTTAGCTGACAGTTCATCGCATTGTGTTGATCTTTCATATCCCTTGGTTTGTGCACTCGCCTTTTTTGACTTCTTAGTGACGGTGACACAACTGAGGTTTCTATACGTGTTTCTGATCCAGCACACATGCAAGGTGAGATAGAACTAGACACACTGTTGCTTTTGCCTTTGAGTAGGTAATACAGTAAATAATAATAGTAAAATAATAATATTCCGGTAATTACCTTCTTGTGTCACTTTGTTAACGACAATGAAGGTCATCAACTTTTCCAGTCACTTGTAGGCGTCCGATGATAGTCTTATCACTCCATCTATCCATCTATTGCGAATATCAAAGCATGCCCAGGCCATTTATATGTCCTTCTAGAACTATCCCATATGTAACATTCCTTGACGCTATAGCAGCAAAATTTGAAAAGCAGATCTTCCATTAGAGTGCGCCCTTGTGATACCGTTGCAAGAGCCACCAAAGCTTTTCCACAAACAAGTCGTAGACATGTTTATCTTCTGGAGTGAGATTTATCCATGACTTACAGCAATCTAACCGAGAAGACACCGCCAAAATTCCTGATAGCGGTAGCTTATCAATCGAAATGGTGAAACATTTCACCATATCGCTTGTTGATATGCCGTGCTAACAGGAATTTCGGCGGTATTTTCTCCGTGAAATTGTTGTAAGTCGTTGATGAATGCGGTCCGTGGTCTGAGGAGGAGCCTTTGCTTTCGACTTGTGTAATTTCTTTAATCGTTTGAAAAGCCAGTAAAAATTCTCCTGCTAGCACGGCATAAGCCCTAGTTTATACTTTCACCGCTGCGCGGCGCGGCACGATGGTCGGAATAGATAGCGACCGGGCGGCGCGAAAAATCGATATCTATGACGATCGTAGTGCCGCGCCGCGTAGCGGCGAAAGTATAAACTAGGGCTAAGGCGCTTTATCGCGAATACTTTCCTATGTAGGCATTGTATGTTATAACGTTAGAATGTGTTGGTGAATATGTTTAAAGTTACAAGCATTTCAGATATTTAATGCAACTGAAGAGGTTAACTGGTATAAGGCCCGAGAGCTTTGCAAATCAGAATGCGCTGACCTGGCTTGTGGATTTGACGACGATGACACTCTTCTTCATTTCCTTCAAAGTGGGTTTGACAAATTTATTATTAGCGATCCACTTTAAGCTTTTCGTTCGATTATCCGAGTCGTCAACATGAGCCCGCAAAGATGGTAAGCTTTCTTCATAGCGTTCGAGAGCTGTCACGACTTCAACTGCGTCGTAGCTATCTTAACGGTATTCGAGGCATGGCGCTTTTTACGACATAGCCTCCAACGTTTTGGGGAAGAGACAGCACATAGCCTCTCAACTGCAAGGAAACTTTTAAGCATGCTACTCTTAACGTATTAACATGAGGCGGCGCTATCCCAGATGAGTATGTGGAACGATTTCGATAAGTCCATCTATTATGTGACAGGGCGCATCCTAGGTGGACCTAAAATACAAAAAACGACAAGTGGAAACATACAGTTTGAAAAGAAAAGACGGAAGACACTCACTTACAGACGTCGGCAGGGCCTGACCCTCGAACTTAAAGGCTCGTGCTCCTCATGTTTCCCACGATTCGCGCCATTCCGCGGCACTTCCGCGGGAGTACAGGGTGGCCGATAAGTATTGTGGCCGCGAAAAACGTCATACTTTCAATAATGCGCGGTTTTTAAAATTTATTATTCTTCAATATAACCAACAACATGTAGGTTGGGTTTCACAAGAATGTTTCGAAGTGACCTGCCTTGGCTTTTACGCAGGCTTCAAGTCTCGGTTTCACTGTTTCCACGTTGCCCCATGGGTAGTTGGCATCGATTTCTGCCCAGGCTTGATTAAGTTTGAGGTGAGGCTGGTCCAAGTTGGTGATGGTCCTCTTCTTCAGCTTCTGCTCTAGGTATCACCATATGACAAAGTCCAGGGGATTTAAATCCCGGCTGTTAGGTGTCCAATGGTCCTTCGGTATTCATATAAATTGGCGTCCAGATAAGCAATCGTCGTCAACCTCCTCATGGTAAGTTTCGTCGTTGACTTCCACGTTTCTTTCCACGAAGAGCGGCGTCTTCTGGTTTGGTGTGATACCAGCCCACACCGTGAGCCCTTTGTGAAGCCACGACTTTGTGACGATCTTCCTTTCCTGAATATGTCTTTGATCAAGTCTGAGAAGAAGGCGATCATTCTAACCAGGATACTATCTAAACGGTAGGTCGGAACGGCCCAAGTGTTGTATACGGGCAGAACCGCCTCTTCCTGGGAAGTAACAAACTGCAGGTATCTCGACCCCAATACAATTCTGCGCAGAGTTAGGGGCGACGGAAGTCGCCTGTTGGCGCCCTGTTGATTCACGTGCTCCCAGCTGACGGGCGCGCGCGGGATGAGGGCTCGTATCGCAGAATCGCGCAGTGCACAGGTGGTCTAGTAGGGAGGCGCTCGGGCTCGTGAGCGAGGGGTCGGGGGTTTGGATCCCACAGACCGCATTTGTTTTGCACTTTTGCAAAATCCATGTTTGTCATATAGGTAATCCAACTAGGGGTACTATAGTGTGTTATAGAGCATGTTTACATATAACATATGCTTCAAACTACAGATTAGCTAGAATGTTCACTTCTGTGTGTCACTTGTTTGAAGCCTATTTTGTGTGACCGTAGTTATGTAACGATAGATATTTTGTGGCACTAGTTAAAAGTTCTGACTCCACCGACAAGACTTCGGTCAAAAAAAATCCGCTGAAACTTCGTCTAGGGGGGGGGAGGGTTATCTGGGGTGCTGATCACGAATCTGACATCCGCTTTTCACAATTCTGTCCACCTGCCGTCACCGACAGAAGCTTTAAGAATGTAATCCTGTGCCTTCCTGTATCTACATTATCCAGCCGAATCGTGAAGAACGGATGTCAGATTCGTGATCAGCACCCCAAATAACACCCCTAGACGAAGTTTCAGCGAAATCGGTGAGCCTGCCTGGACCACCCTTGTTAATGGCATGGGTGGTCTCCGACCGAATCGTGAAAAACGGATGTCAGATTCGTGATCAGCACCTCAGATAACCCCCCTAGACGAAGTTTCAGCGGAAATTTTTTTTGACCGAAGTCTTGTCGGTGGAGTCAGAACTTTAACTAGTGCCACAAAATATCTATCGTTACATAACTACGGTCACACAAAATAGGCTTCAAACAAGTGACACACAGAAGTGAACATTTCAGCTAATCTGTAGCTTGAAGCATATGTTATATGTAAACATGCTCTATAACACACTATAGTACCCCTAGTTGGATTACCTATATGATAAACATGGATTTTGCGAAAAGTGCAAAACGAACGCATTCTGCGGGATACAAACCCCCAACCTCTCACTCACGAGTCTAGCGCTCTCCTACTAGGCCACCTGAGCACTGCGCTGACCCGCGATACGAGCCCTAATCCTGCGCGCGCCCGTCAGCTGGGAGCACGTGAATCAACAGGGCGCCAACAGACGACTTCCGTCGCCCCTAACTCTGCGCAGAGTTGTATTGTGGTCGAGATACCTGCAGTTTGTTACTTCACAGGAAGAGGCGGTTCTGCCCATATACAACACTTGGGCCGTTCCGACCTACCGTTGAGATAGTATCCTGGTAAGACTTGTGTGCGATTTCGATCGTGAACATTTCTTCACCTGTCCACTGCACATCTTCGACGTGGCGCACCGTTAAATCAGTCAAGCCTAGAGTTGAAGCATGCGTAAAAGCCAAGGGAGGTCACTTCGAAGCATTCTTGTGAAATCTGTTGATTATACGAAGAGTAATAAATTCTTAAAAATCTAGTGTATTATTGAAAATATGAAGTTTTTCGCGACGGTAATACTTATCGGCCACCCTGTGTACCATAGGCCTAAGGCAAGCTCTCCTGTCGACGCCTGTTGATGAGTGCTTTAATTTTTTTCTGGTTTAAAATTCACGTTTCCTGTCGGCTTTTTTGCGGTCTAGGTCAATCTAGGATGCACTCAATCGCATCCTAGGTAGACCTAACCAAATCTCTGCATCCACCCAACTGGGATAGTACCTGGGGTTCTGAAAGAGCGGAAAAGTACACAGAGGTACCGGAAAAGGCCTCCGAACACTTTTGCGTAAAACAGGGGACGGCGTACAGCACAACTCGCGAACCGCCACGCTCACGCCCACCTGAGTCTTGCCGGCGGCAAGAGCACAGAGTGGTGAGGCATTGTACCCTTTCTTATCAGACCTACTGCTGCTACTCGCTTTCCCCCTTTTTGTCTGCGCTCTATGCGATCGTCTAGAGCGCAGACGAAACGATTGCAGCGGCAAGTCGGCAGGTGATCATTGGCGGCCGAAATATCTAGTCATGTGAGCTGCTGCTAATCGTTGACCCCTCTCGCGAGGGAACTATGGCCCTGCTGAGCGAAGTCCCTCATTTCGCGAGGTAAACAGAAACCCAAGACTCAAGGGATGGTAGAGGCTCCGTGATGTGAATAGGCTACGCCCTCTTCCTGGCAAACGGGGGACACGCGCGGTAACCTTTAAGGCCCTCGCGCTGGACAGGGTTTGAATTGAAAAAACCCGCACCACACGCTAGCCGTGTGGGCCTGGAAGCATGCTGTAGTGTACCGTCGCTGTAGTGAAGAGACACAATCCCCAATATTAACCGGCTTCAACACTAATACCCCATGACAGCCAACAATACCCAACATGGCACACTAACAACATTAATACTCAATACCGACAATACATATACTACTATTGGACTCATCACCTTCCCCGACATGTGCTGCACAATATAGACATCCATGGTTTATTCCATACACCAGCATCGCACAACCATAGCAGAATGTAGAGGGTGAATACTAGATGATATGGAAGAATATGGTATGATGATATGGAATATATACTGATGATACTACTATATACAAGCGAGAACGGTCGTTTGTCTGTGAGTTTGTTTGCTTGCAGAGAAGTGCTGAAAGAGTGTGCTGGGGGAAAATGTGGGAAAAGGGAAGGGGGAAGGTTGTAGTTGTGCAACGTGTCTGGCGACTCAGTAGAACGTGCCGAACATATCGCCAAAGGCGCCTGGAGATGCGGTGCTGGAGAAGTGTTTTGGAAGAAAGTGTGGGCATGGGGAGGGGGTTGTAATTGTGCAACGTGCCTGGCGACTCAGTAGACGTGCCGAACACGTTGTCCAACATGCATGGCGAATAAGCGTTGGCGCGAGAGTTGCATGTGTTAGGCGTATCGGAGCCCTTGTGTGGAATATACGGGACCGCTCCGGCTAGGATTGTTGAATTGGCAATCCCAGGCTTGGCGAGTTCCATCTGAGTTCGCCGTCCTCTCTTGGTGCAGCCGGCTGTAATGAGTGTTGAGGAGCGGCAGGGCTTCGTTCGAGTAGTCCCCGGAACGGTGACGTAACGTGCGGTGCCTCGGACCCGCGCCCGCGCAGCCGCTTGACGTGACGACGGAAGTATAGGAATACACCCAGCGGGGGCGGCGCACAGCCGGTTCGCCGACCAATAGCGTCGAAAGGCCTGGCCTCGGGAGCGCCTTACGGGTCCCGAGCGGATACGGCAGCCCGCGGGAGTTTGAGTTGAAAAGGAGCGAGTTATCGCACAGGAGCAATTGTTGCTGCTGTTGCACCGCCGCCGCAGCCCAAAACTGTGTCGCAGAAGTGTGTTGCGCGGTACGCAAAAACTCGCCATACGGCACCGCTCGGCAGCACATGCGTCCCCACACTATACTTAGGGATACGCCTGCTGCTTTTCAGCAATACTGTGCCGTCACCGCTTTTAAGTGTTCAGTACCCAGAGAAATTATCGACTCGACGGCGTTTTGAAAAGGAATTGATGCGATTTCGATTGTTTTTGAGCCATCTTCTCAGAAAGTGATCGAGATCAGGCGATTGATAGGCATCAACATTATTATTCTTTGGCAGCATCTGACTATTTGAATAAGGAAAGAAGAGGTGGACTACACTTTTTCTGGACGCTAGTGGGAGGTGGAAGTTCGTGATGTGGACCTCAAGTGCGCAACGAAGCAATCTAGAAGGCGAGGGATCCGCATATTTAATAAAAAGCACATTGATCTGCTTTCCAAGATTATCTCCAACTTTGTATTACCGATCACTATCTAATGCTTGCACTCAATAGTCTAATTGGAAACCTTGGTTTTGTCCTGCTTGAGAAGTGCGGCTGGTACTTGAACCGTGCATCGCAAATGCTGCTTATCCCAATGCTGAAATGTCTAGATTCGAGAATGTGTCGTGTGTCCTAAACATCTTACATGTTCTACGACAGTCTAGTTGGCAACACTAAACATGACCATTTTCAACATGGCTTTGCAACGATTTTTCTTTTTTTTTTCAAGTATCGATTCCTCTTTTTCTTTTTTTGCACCAATTTTTTGGTTCCCGCTGAAACGTTGTGAATGCCTTTCTGCTACGTGAAATCCTAGGGTTTAGCGTCATCACCCTATAGTAATATCGAGCAAACGTTTTCAATTGAGAAAAGACGAATAGTTTGTCCTTCTATAGAAGTGAGTAGTGCTTAATGCCTAGCACAGATATAATAAAGACTTATCTAATCAGTGAACTATCTGCACGCCTGGCTACTAAATACCAGAATCTTTTCTGTCATGGGGCTTTGGGCTTAGAAATGATTGGTCAAGATAATTGTAGTTGCAGGTGCAATATAAAGTACGCTGACGTAAGCATTTGTGCTTTGACCACCTTTTTGAAAAAATCTCTGTTTTACACATTTCATTTTCATGTTATTTCATCCTTCGAATCGTTCCAGAAAAATACCAAAAGATGACACTTATGCCATTCGATATGGCGCATTCATGGCTTGGCTTGCATAAGGAAAGCGGCGGCGAATGGAAATATGTTGATGGAACATCGACCATTAAATACGCATACCCTACAAAGGACGACCGAGAGGAGTGTATTAGTGTAAGTTTAAAAAATTAAAAAAATTAAACGTTTACTGAGTGCGTGGTCATGATGACCAACGAAATGTAAAAGGCATCGGAGTAAGAGGTATCCCGAAGGTATGGGATAGAGTAGTGCGGCGGAGGAGGCAGAAGCTCACAACTTGAATCATTAATTTTTCGCAGTGTCCGTTTTGCACAGTGCGGTCTTGCATTATCTTGTTGTAGAATGACGCCCTTTCTGTGGACGATCGCTAATACTTTTGCACTAAGGGTTGATTCGCAGTTGTTCATAGTGGTTTGTTCCAGCTGTTCACAGTGATGATCCGCGTCAATAGTTTGTCCAAGTTCAAGCACTTCAAAATGACCAATTCCACGAATATTCCACCACACACACAGAGGCGTCTCTTTGGGATCTAAAGTCGCCTTCACAGTACTTCTTCATCATTCATTTGGAGACAGCAACTGCTTTTGCGCTTCGAATTATAATACAAAGCCTTTGCGTCGTCATCAACCAATTGAATGTGCTGTCCTTGGGCGTTGTCATGGAGTAGGATAATTATTTTATGTTGATCAATGCCGGGTAAATTCGATGCAATTGTTGATGCATTTTGTCGAGTTTCTAGAAGTAAAGCGAGCATCACTCACCCTGCAAAGTAGAGGAGGTTTTGAGACCGCTTGATTCATGAGCTTTGTGAGCCTGGTAGCACAGTGGAAGGAGGCTCCGGCTCTCGTCTACACTCGATTCCTGTATTTTGGTTTGGATTTCCTGTCCAGGCTAACCAAACACTTTGGTCAAGCTGGAATCTCTGAGATATCGCGTTTTCGGAGACCATAGTCGAGCACAGCCGTTGTAGAGCACTTTATGTTGGGAAACTACAATGGAACTCTCTAAAAATGAAATTAAGTGCCAAGCGCGAACGTCTGGACTAAATCAGTAGAAGAGCAACAAATTGTTTGTTCATTCCGAAAACCTCCTTGCGTCTTTGAAGTGACTAGGTTCATAGACTATTGCGAATAAAATTTGTAGATCTACGACGGCTCATATTTCAAAAGCTGGGACAGATAACGAAAGCTAACTCAATGTCAACTGTTTACAGCTGACGCACTCACGCTCATTGATATAGTCCTTCCCTCTCTGATCTTCCATCTCCTTTGAGAGGTAGTGCAATCACTCGACATATACCAGTAGGTCTTTCTTCCACTATTCCGCAAGACTACCTTCGAGCCATTATCTTATGAATGGCGACGGGGCACCGTAGAATAGCGAAGTTCGAAGTGTCAACACCGCATGGAGAGCACACCTGGATCTGGGCGCCACCCCAACAATGGATGCCCCGCCGTTCTCGACGCTGTCAGAGGTATCTGGCATATCTCCGAACCGCTCCGAGTCGGGAGCGTTTGATCGGAGCGGGAATCGCGCCGGGATCCCTCACCTGGTCAATCGCCGACCCCACCACGCCCGCCCTCCGCGGACCGACACAGCTGCAGCGATTACAATCGTTGTGCAATGCGCAGCGATTCAGACAATCGCTGGAGAGACTCGGAAGTATGCCAGATGCCAAAGAGGATCAGCAGGTAGCGTCCGTAGTTTTGCGAGGAGACTTGGGTGTACTAATTTCACAGCCTTCAGTTGCCAGTCCTTTTCTGTACAACCTAATATTTTCACATAGCAAAAGCTCAGAATTCATAACGACGTACGACTCTACAAAGAATCTTTCAGTGTGCTATTCCAGCACCTAGATTATTTGGCCTATTGCTAACAGTGCATGGATTTGGCCAGTGGTTCGCATTGGGAACTTTCTAAATGTTTTAAATCGACATCTTACCTCCTGAAAGACAGCTGCTTATACTCTAGCTCCTGCCAGCAGGAGGAATCCGTGGTTTTAGGAAGGTCGGCAAGATAATCGATTAAACAACATTGTTCTTCACCTTTTTCAATAAAATCAAACAATACAGTTTGGTACAATTTAGACAAATTCGAAGCCTCTTGGCCAACATTGTTAAATCCTTCACTTTTGCGGCAAGGCGGAGGGCGATAGACTCGTGAAGCGTGCCGCTCACGCACATTCGACTCTTGCCGGCGTCAAACGACATAAGCACCGTACCCATTCTACTCGGGACCTATTGCTACTATTCGCTTTCCTGCCTTCCGCTTGCGCTTCAGCCGATCCCTGGTCGGCTAGAACGCTGCGGCGGCAAATCTGCATCGGATCAGCGACGGTGGCAATAATGATATGAATCACTTCCGGCCCATAATCGTGCCGCAGAAGTGTGGAAGTGTGCAGACGTGGCACGGAGGGCTTAGACTCTTTCGTTTGGCTTACGCTTCGGCGCATTGGACTTCTTCAGAACCTGTAAAAGTCGCTAACATTTACAATTCTACTCCCTCAAACATCATTTCACCGTACTGAGTACGCTTACGGAGTCCTAATCCAAGGTAAACAAAGCGAATAGTCACAGTACATATAACCTCAGTAATATAGCTACACTAATCGTATAGGCCGAATACAGTCACCGCTCACCAGCAGATGGAGTAGGCGTGGTTAAACAAGTGCAGGCGCTCAGGAGGTCCCTGTTAGTCCAGAAACCACCCGACCGCTTGAAAGCTCTAACGAGGGAAGCAATAAAGTTTCCCAAAAATTCTTAACGAGGTCTACATGGGTTTGTAGGGCATCGGATGAGAATCGCAGACCATGGGGTGGTCCAAAAATGGCAAAAACGATACCGCTTCAGAGCGGGCTGAAAAGGCAAAAGTGACACCTGGGATGGTCCTGCCGTGCTCATAACGTGACCTACAAAAGGTTTGGAGCTCAAATTAAAGTTAGATTATAGTAAAATGATAATTTCCACTCACATCTATCGTAGCCTGCCGTAATCGACTGACACCCCAAACAATCCCCGTGGACGATTGGGCAAATTTTTCTTTCGTCCTCTTCTCAACCTCTGGAGTCGTGAAAGGCAGCATTGCCAGTTATTCTGCGTATACTCCTTTACTTACACGTACCCGTAGCAACCATCTGTAATATATCGTTTCACCAAAAGTGGTTGGTGATCTGCCTCCCAAATAACCTGTAGATGAATTTGGACGAACATTTTTTCAATCTCTAGAGTTGACGGAGCGCAAGTGTTCCTAACTGCAGTGCCACCGACGGCCTCCTGTAAGTGTATACGAGAGTGAAGAGGAAGAAATATACAGCAAGGCGTCAATTTACTCAAGGTGGATAAACTGTACTTGGTAACAGTTAGTTGAAATAATGGAAGTTGCAGAAAGAATAAAAAGCGGTCTGTAAAGAAATCCGAAGAACGATGCGTGTCTTGATGATGGGTCACACTAATACTTGTTGATCGTGTTCACAAGTGAGGTGACAGCGAGAAATACTTCCAAAGCTAATTGAGAACATTCGAAATGTGCTCTTTAGTTGCAAAAATGGGCGCAGTCTACAGAGAAAATCGCATGGAGAGGCCCGGAATCGAACCGTCGACCTCTCCAGCAAGGCCGCTTCGCTATCCACTCGGCCATGCACTCCCTTCCACCGCGCTGCAAATGAATCACTTGAATGCAAACAGCAGCAATTATCATATTACTATAACCCAACTTTAATTTGAGCTCCAAACTCTTTGTAAGTTACGTCTTGAGCACGATAGGGCTATTCCAGGTGTCACTTTTGCCTTTTCAGCCCGCACTGAAGCGATATCGTTCCTTGCCATTTTTGGACCACCCAGTGGACCGTAGCAAAAACGAAACATAGTTCTTGAGTTCCTGAGTTAAATCATAGTTTCTTCTTGTTCTGTGCTCCTCGTCCGATGCCCTTCAAGGCCATATCGGTCTCGTTGAGAATCTTTGGGGGAAGTTCGTGGGCTTCCCTTGTAGGAACTAAATACTCCTCAAAAACTCCTACGCATAAATGCTGTAGGTCTGGTCGTGAACATAGATTAATGGAGCTCGACCAAACTACAAGTTCTTGAATTACCGCTAGACACCATTCCTTCCGTTGACCGAGGACTCTTAGCTGCTCCAGAATGCTTCCAATGAATTGGGAGCTGTTGTATCGCTGTCGCGTAAAAATCGACATAAACGCCTGCGACCCGCGCCTGCATGGCTCCGCAATCTGTATCCTCCTCCCTAAAAGGTCTACATGTTGCTTTCTCCATCCAACTGCTCATGACTCTGATGCTAAGGGGTCTTTCCATTTCCCCTATGTAGCCCTCTCACTCATTATTTGGCATCAAATATACCATGACAGGGATCATGCCAAATTTCAATACTATTGTTTGAAAATATGTTTTTATAAGTGTGTAATACGGCTCCAGGACGTAACTCCAACGCGATGTTCGCGCCTGCCGCATGCGACGCGCTCGGTGACGCTCGGTTAGCCGCGGGGCACGAAATTTTGCGTGTTAAAGCAGCAATTGAAGTACGAGAAGTGAGTTGGAGAAAGGTGACGGTCAAGTGTGGAACAAAGGTAGAATTATGCAAAAAGCTATGGATTCGTGCGCCCTTGATCTGTATTTGAATCTAGCAAAAGTCTCACGTCTAAAAGAACCCTGATAACTTCAAACGCTTGGTAGTAAGTACAACTGTTCAAAAGAAATTTGTGGAAAATTTCGGGGACTTACGAGCACTTGCTTCTGAAACTTCTCCATAATAATCCCTGCCCAGCCCTTGTCTCGAATTTTCTTCGCCTGTTCCTTGGCCGTATAATCCCCTACCAGTACGCATAGAATTCCCTTCAAGGAGACATCAGGCGAGTCTCACCCAACTACTTTCTTCCTCTACGCGTAAAATGCGTTCGACTGTCGCCGATACACCCTTTCGTGCTCTAGCGCGAGTCATCAGCCGTCCCTCTCGGAAGCAGTCACACCGCGACAACTCGTCCAATTTCGTCGCGCACCGCGCGCGGCATTGGAGTTATGTCTGCCTCCGGTATAGTACACAACGAACGGTTTCACAACTCAAATCCTCGACATCTTGTTATTGAGTCCGTCACGTATTCAGTGAGCCACCGGATCGCGAATCCTTAGCCGCAAAATAGCGCTACTTTCTACCTTGAATCGGCGACAACTTTTCTAGATGGTGACGAGGTCGAGATTCTTACAATTAATCACTTCTGAAGCGGAGGTGCACTTGTTCTGACATTCAAGACGACTGCGTGCCAAAGATGGAAATGAGAGCAACATCGAGCATAGCATATAGAGCATCACCAAAAGCAGCTTCACCGTCGTTGACAATTTTTCAAACCATTGAATAGCTAAATCTAGCCTCTGCGCTCCACCAACAATAATCCGTCAACTAGCGCAAATTTGCTTTCCTAGAAAAATGGCTGTTTTCTTACATACTTGAAGAGGAAGTTTGGTGCTTAATTGCTTCTGTATTATATTTAAACAATTTTAGGCGTCGCTTGGACCTTTTGGAGGAGCAAACATCATTATGATACATTTACCTTGTGACGCAACTAGGCAATTGTACATTTGCGAAAGAAAGCCTATGTAGAATACATTTGCATTTGTGTTGTTTCATTAAAGCGTTTGTTTCGCTTATGAATTGTACGGTGTTCATTTTCAAACCTGGAGAAAATTAGGGCAACCACTTCATTGTAGAACGTGGAAAACGATCGACTATTCTCGAGGATGCGCTCTCGCCCAGGGTTGAGCGTGACCTCTGTTCTCCGATTTTCTGTTCGTTTTGGTCAAATTTTTTGTGTTTTCTGGTTTGTGGGAATATGACCAAAATTGGTGAAATACAGAAAATGAAGCTTCACACAAAAGTTTATTACAGCATTCTAACAACAAGAATTAAAACAATGTCATGAAATCATGTGTTTCGTCGAAAAGAAAATGTAATGAAGTTTATTTATTTATTTATTTATTTATTTTGACTAACATAAACAATGGCAAATATAGGCGAAATGCGGATGATGTCAGATAATGGTTGGTTCTTCTCAAAAAGCGATAGAGAGAATGGGGAAAATAAGAGAAAGCAAAGAAAAATAGGAGTGAAAATCTGAGAGAAATACGCCTGGTCGCTGCGAGATTGTGCACATGAGTGAGTCGTGACAAAAAAACGTGTAAGCTTGACTGGAGCACATGGCAATGTCTTGACGGAGGCGAGCTGAGCATGAGTATGTACATTAGCAGATGCCTCACGATACTACTATCAGTAGGCAGGAAGTACAAGCTAACTTTGGGGAAGGCCCTGTATCTCAAAGGCCTCTGTAAACTGGTACGCACCCCGAAGACTGCCTTGGGAGGTCGTAAACATCTAACAGCATTCTGCTAAATACCCCCAAACAGTGTCATGGAGCGATCAAGTGCAAAGTAATTTTCTATTGACACCCTCAATGTAGCACACGCAGCGCACGAGGGTAGCCAGTAAGGTGTTCGGGAAGGTGACTTTTATAAAACAGAGAGTTTAGGGATCGGAACAAATTGTCTGCTTTCTGTGGATGAACGGCGCCTATAGGCAAATCCATCGACTACGCATTGGGAGGCCTCGGTCGAAAAACAGAAACATTCCTGAAATCCCCTGTATCGTTACAACGTAATGTGCACGACAACACGGTACGTAGACTGATTCCGGTGGACTACTGGATGACTGATCTTTCTAGAACCGTCTGTACATCTATATTAGGTGCTAGAAAGCACTTGCTATACCTTCATCGCTCGTCAGCCCTACCTGCTCTGGATTTGTCTCACCGAGGACAGCCCACCGACGGCCACGGACGTAACCGACTCAAGGACAGCCCACCGACTGCCATGGGCACACTCAAACGAAGTGAACAACCAGCCAGGAACCAGCGCGGACCCGCAACCCGAGATCGACCAACAAGCGGAGAGAATCACCATTTGGTAGAAACAAGGAGTATTTATAGTGCAATAAGTATTTCGCAGGTCGCTACCTCATGCAGGGTCCGAACCCTGGTCGTCTCTCTGCAGGACGCGCTCGAAGACGTTGCACTACCACCGACAGTGGCGCGCTCCAATGCACGCGCACAACGTGCACGCATAACGGATGCGCATAATAGAGCTGCCATATGTAGACAATGGACCAGCAATTAGGTCAGCGCTCTGAGTTGTTGAGCTAGACGATGTCAATAGTTTGGAAAGCGTGGGATTTTCTATGTATGTATAAGTCAGGGCGCATACTATTCCACTCAGCAACCCGGCTTGCCAGGAAAGAGTGCTCATAGTTAACCGTATTGGGTTTATGCGGCCGAATACGGAATAGTGACCCCTTAGTCTGCCAACACTGGTCTCTGGTTCGAAACGGTTGTAGATATTAAGGCAAATCTCAACCGTTTTCAACTCGTACATTAAAGTGAAGTCGGATATTTTGCGTGTGAACTCCAGAGAGTAAGCGCCAAGTCTGAAAAGACGTTCTACGTAGGAAAGATTAGGCAAACCGCAGCGACAAAAACAGCGATATGTGAAGCTCTTTTGGACTTTCTCAACTTCTTCTATAAGAGAGATATGGGCGGTACAGTATTCAAGTAATGGTCTTACGTAGAGAACGAATAGTCGGAAGAGCATAGCAGGATCTCGCATTTTGAAGGATGTAAGAACAAAGTATGAACACTTGAGGGCATCTCTTACTTTTTCTTGGATGTAGCTATTGAAATTGAGGAGGGTATCATATAAAACCCCCAAATCGCGTATTTGGTAAACACAATTCAACGCTGTTCCTCGTAGAGAGGAGAAATCCGGATGGCCTCGTCCTATGTAGTTTTATGACAGGGGTTTTTTGCACGGATATGTCTAAGTCCCACATTGCTGACCACTGTGCGACAGAATTTATTACATCTTGAAGCTTTTGGCAATTCTTTACTGTCAATATTTTGGGGACGTCGGCATATATACTACATATGCAGTCAGGTGGAAGGACGCACGGCAAATCATCAATGGAAATTACGAACAAAAAAGGTCCCATACAGGTCCCCTGGAGAACGCCACTTAGTGGCGGATAGGATGGAGAAATGCTATCACTTAGTACAACAGACATTGAGGGTAAAGGTATGGAAATTGAGTCGGAGGCTTTTGCAGTCGAAGGCTTAGTCAAGCTAGCAAACAGAGTCGTAATTTCCCTTGTCGAGTTCTATGTGCCACAACGGAATAGCAGAAAGTAGAGCGGATGTTGTTGACTTCTGTTTAAAAAACTATGCTGTTCCTTTCAAAGGAGGTTATTGATCCTAAGATACTCAGTAATTTTTTGTTTGCATAAAATGCGTTCCATAACCCTAATGGTTGAGCTTGTGGGCCGGTAATTGACAACCTCGCTTTTGGGTCCCTTTTTGTGAACAGGACCTGCAAAACCAACCATCCAAACTCGGGGAACATCACCTTGGGGTAAAAATCTGTTGAAAAGGATTTTCAAAGGGCCAACTAGATCAAGTGCTGCTCTCTTCAAAAAGGCATATGGTATGTTATCTGGCGATGTGGAAAATCTGTTAGGTAGTTTGTTAGTACGTTTGTTGTTAGTATGTTAGTTTTGTTAGTACGCTGTAAACTGTTTCTTTAGTGATGCCAACCCACTTCAGCTCATTGTCGGTCATGGAGGGCAGATAGGCGCTAGGGTATCGCGTGGATGTTTATAAACTGATTTGAAGTAGTCGGCAAAGAGCCTACACTTATCGCTATCATCTCTAATTAAAGTACTACTTAACCAAGCCATATATCTTGGGTTCCTAATAGACAACGTAGAGTAGTAAAGCCAATCAACTTTGAATTTGAGATCAAGTATTTTTCTTGGATATCTATTATGAGTATGACTGCGCTGTACTAAAGGCACGTATTTTGCAATAAGGTTGTGACATATCTCAAGAGAGTTGTAGAGTTTGTACAAAACGTCAACAGGGTCAGGTGAGCAGTTGTTTACTTCAACCCAGTCTATTTCGGCTAGCGAAGAAATTATCGCATCCTAGTCGCCCCTAGAAAAGCTTCTAATTAGATTGAACCCCTTAGTGGGCTGTTGCTTTATTTCAGGAATTTTGAACGAAATGGAACTGTGATCTGATGTATTGAATGGTGGAAGGACGTGAACTGCTTCAATTATGGTAGGCTGGGACACTGAAAGTATATCGAGTATATTTAGTGGATTGGGATACCAACTGCTTCAGGTTCAGTGATGGGGCAAAATCTATAAAAAGAAATGAAGAAATTGTCAAAATATTTCCTCTATGCGACATGTCACACCAGTCAATTGTTGGGGAATTGAAATCGCCTAATATAAGAATGTGACCACTCCATTCATCACAGATGCTGTGAAGAAGGTCAGTGAATTCTGCAAATGTAGTTGAAATACAGGAGAGGCTACGGTAACCAAGCAGTAACAACGCACTACCATGTTCAGTTTCAACACTAAGAGCTACTGATTGAATTTCGCTGTGAAAGTCTTTCTGTGTCACTAGATTGTAGGTGAGATGCTTGTTAATTAATGATATTATAGAACGCCGCCTCCTACTCTATCACTTTGGCGATCACAGCGATGTACCGCATATTGGGAGTTACAACATAGAATGACATCACGAACAGTGTTCGGTTTGCACCAACTTTCAGTTATGAAAATACCATTAGGGGATCAACGCATGATAAAGTTCAAATCCTGAATTTTGTTCACAATCGATCTCGCATTGAGCAGAAGAAACTCATGAGACGAGGAGCAGAAGCGGCTTCGGGCACATATGGACCTGGTATTATCTAACCCATTGGCCGATCTTTTATCTTAGTGCTGGAAAGGCGAGGGAGGCGAGAGAGAAGCTGAAACAGGTGCCGGAACAGGGAGGTGGGCCCGGTCGTTACGATTTACTGACAACTCACGGTGAGTGTTCAGCTTATGAATGGCTAGGTCTCTTACTATGTATACAAGCTTACCTTCTTCGGTATTCATTGTACCTGCTTTACTTCTCAGTAGGCGGTCATATTCAAGCTCTTCTCTCGTATAATCACGTGTCGCGTACGGGTGTACGAAGTCCTTCGTGAGTGATTGTCTTCCAGCTCTCATGTGCTCCAGCAATATACCTCTTAGCTCTTGACTAGCTAGACATACAGAACCGGACGCGTCTTTTGGATAGACGCCGAAAAAACCGCACTTTTGCGGTTTTTGCGTCTTTTTGCTATAACTCACCCAAAAGTCATCCATTTGAAACGAGCATGTTTGAGCTCAGGAGATCAAGCTCCATCGTTTGGTATATACAGTTCTTATAAAAGATCAAAAATGGCCAAAATTGAAAACTTGCGCTCCATTGAGAAGGCCGGCCGCGGACGAGTTGTCGGCCGCAAGGCGTCGAAAACGGTTTCATGCTTACAATTCCTCTAATTTTAGGTTTTTTGAGAAACGGTTGGTACCGTTCGATTCGTCTCATAAAGATCTACACAATCATAGGAAGAAAGTGTCTTTCAGGTAGCCAATTTTTTATGGAACCCCTGGTTTCCGACGACTTCTTCGGAAGCAATCGAATTTGACGCGCACGTCCTGAACAGCTCGTCCAGCTTGACGCGTTACAGAACGTATGTATATTAAGGCAACTGGGACACTTCCTGGTTTTCCATAGTAATCCTTTGTCTGCGAGGTAGCCATCGAATTCCTCACACGACATACGATCTATCTCCCCCAGCTAGGAATAAGGGAAGCTCAAGACTGCGATCAGTCATCTGGAAAAGTACTTTTTGATTTATTTTTTCTGTTTTTTGTTTGTTGTATTGTAGGTATCCGTATTGTATTTATTTCGATTTGTTTATTTTTATATTCTCATAGGCTTTTTTCAATACATTTAAATTTTGTACGTCAGAGATTCTATTGGATTAATGATTGATCGTTTTGTGGCATTCGTCAAACCCTCTTCCCACAGATATGAGATTCGTCGAAAATCTAGTGGCTGTCTTATGTTTCATAAAACAGCCACTAGATTTTATTCAATTCCAGCTGCCACCTCCAACCTCTCCCCCCCCCCCCCCCCCCCTCCCGCTTCCCTCAATATGAGATTGGTCGAGAATCTAGTGGCTGCCTTATGAAAACATAAGGCAGTCACTAGATTCTCTTTAACTCCACCTCCCATCCCCACCAGATTCATTAAATACTAATAAAAGTATTCATGTATTCAAGTACAGAATACAATAAAGAAAAAGCGACCGGATCCGAGCCACGCAGAAGCAGAACTAAGCCGTGTGCCACTGCGTCGTGGTCGTAAGCGCTTTTCTACGTATCGCCACACGCATCCACGTTAAGGGAGTCGACGCGCACACATACAGGCACGGTGTGGCGGTAATTCAAATGGGCCAAGACGCTGCAGCGTCTTCATGCCGCCTTTTCCTAGTTCTCTAACGAAATAATCTTTATATTTCAGCGTAACGGTCGAACATTTTTAAAGGAACGTACCAGGTAAGGTGGTCTAGTTCTGCTGTTGGCTTCATGGCTTGGAAGCTGGTCGGTTTTTCTTTACTATGTTCTGTATTTATATTGTTACCCGTATCCTATTTGTATTTTCTTAATTTTGCGGGAGAGATGTGCGAGGAAGGAGGTAGCTTAGCAGAATCTAGGGGGTGCGGGAGAAGGTCCAAGGGAAGTTGAAAAGCGCAGCCACCATTAACAGTTGATAATTGGGTGCCCCCCGTTGGGATTGAACCGAGCGTTTCATTACGAGCCTTATATTGCATAGCTGGCTGTGGGTGCAAGCACCACCGTGCGAGTCATGTTAGCAGCTCATATTATCCAGAACGATCGTTCTTATCAGCTGCTATATAAACCAGTTAACGAGTATAGGAAACTCATTCAGCTCGCCATTCGCTTGTCACTTAATCGTCGGAGGACGCTTACTCTCGTCAAAGTTGCGGTTGCAGCTAATGTAAGTAGAGTTTACGTTGCTCACCTAAACGGGGATGTATGCATACCTCCTCTCAAAATCTCCGTTGGGGAAAACATTAAAGGACGGTAGGATCCCGGGATTCACACCTCCGGGAAGAAATCGCACTCGCTAATCTCAGTGGAGTCGGAGTGCTCCCTACCCCAAGGTTGGAGGAATACTGGGGGAAGCGAAGTAAAACACTATTTGCGCGAAATTGTGCTTGCGAAATAAACAAAAGGACCCGTTTGCCGTACTTCTCTACAATTCGGAACTTTTATATCTTTTCGATTTACTGAGAGCCACTGGCGGCGCAAAGCGGCTTGGGGAAGGAGGGCCATCCCTTATTAAGTGGTTGGCTGCGTTACTAAGAAGACAAATGTCCAATTCACAGTAGTCCAGCTTCGTTACCAGTATGATAAGACACCTCGGTGCTGTGCAAAATGTTTAGGCGCCGTGATCGTTGGGAGGGGAGGTCTAGCCTTATAAAAAGTGTCTCCAACACGAATCTGTGCTCTCCTACGCTGACTAGGAGATAGAAATGACTCTACCATACGGGATAACTTCTACATCGTAATTTCGCGGTCTTTTGCGGCAACGCGGCACACGGTAGGAAGCAGCAAACCTGCCTTATAGGGGGCAAAACTGCAGCGAAGGAGGCGCTTATCTTCAGCTTTGAACCCTACTCCGTCGCCAATGCGGTTTCATTATCATTATCATCATTACATCATTATCAGTTTCCATGGCAAAGCGGCTGCAGCGGCAATAATGCCTTGAATAATCATTGACAGCCGCGTTGGCGGCGCATCAGCTGCTATCTCTGCGCCTCTGCCCTATACTTATGGATACTTATAGAGGTACGGCTGCCGCGTTGCCGCAAAAGTGTACTGAGGCCTTAACGCACACGAGGCGCAGTGGAGAAAAAATGAGGGTGCAATCCCAGTTGGTGGTGGCGGTTAGAGCTAATCGGCGACTGCCGTGGACGACCATGGCAACCGCTGTCGATGCGTCACGGATCGCGTTGCGATGCCTTATATGTATGCCGGCGATGGCAGGCGACGCACTACATTATCACTGCCCCACGACCCTGGCAGGCGGGTCGTGGGGCAGTGATAGTGTAGTGTGTCGCTTCATACGAGGGGGGTCGGGGACTCGGTCCTCCGGCGGTGCGTGCTCTTTGCGTTGCAACTGAGTAGTTGAGATTTGAAGGATTTTGACGTCTACACAATTTTCTGGTGTTTTGTGCGCATTTTTCAAGCTGTGTGCGCTCTTGCTCTCGAAGAGCGCAGAACCAGCTGTGGATTCCCACTGGACGACGAAATCAGTTTCCACACGAGCGGCTTGGATGGCTTGAAGAGCGCAGAACCCAGCTGTAGACTCACTGAGCGAGGAAAACGAGCTCCAACGACAGCGGCTCGGGATACTGTAGCAGGCGCTGGCATATTGCCACGACAGTGTTTTGTTAGGTCTAATGGCTATAGTGATGCCCTACCCGACTTCTAAAGGCTCGAGCACACTTCGCTGCTTTGCTGCGGCGGCAATGATGAAGAATATCATCGAGCTGCTGCCGCGTTTGCTGAGCGGCAAAGGCAGCGCGGCAGCCATGGACACACTTTGCTGCGGCAGCGAGGGCTGTTTTGCTGCCGCAGCAGGAAATGTCGACCGACATTCCTTGCTGCGGCTGCTGTTTGCTATCCTTATCATTATCCGTATCATTTGCAAAAGCAGCGTGCACCCTCATTTGCTGCTCGAGCCGGGTTTGCTGCGGCAGCGAAGTGTGCTCGAGGCTTAAAGGCTCGTGCACAGTTCGACAGCGCAGTGAACCACCCATGTTGTAGCATAGGCGGTTCACTGCGCTGTGCCACAGCGCGGAGCCACCGCGCGGTGAGGGGCCGTGCACACTCACCGCGCAGTGGCACCGCGCGGTGCCACTGCGCTGAGGAAATTGGAGCTCCCATTTTCACCGCGCTGTGCCGTGGTGTGGCGTGTAGCCTGCAGGATTGCGTACCATGCGCGCCTCTGCTGGCAACCTTCCAGCTACGCAGCGCTACCGCACCGCGCCGACGTGGGGGATGTGGCAAAAAATGAACCCCTCAGCGCGGTGCCACAGCGCAGTGAAACTGTGCACCAGCCTTAAGCTTACGATGTACTCAGACACTGGTTGAGTTCATCTGCAGGTGAAAAATGGGTGAACTAAACCGGATTGCAGTATCTACACGGAAATTTGAAAGGGGTGGTTCAATCCTAATGAGTGGGGCCACTCTATACTCACGTCGAAACACTACACAGAGATGAATACTTGTAACATAACACACCTACCTGAACCCCTACTGTGGCTACTGCAGTCTTCCTCCTGAAATAAAGAGGAAATTTAAACGAAAAACGCCGGTCGAAAAGACGAGAAAAAGGCGCGTCGACAGGCTCACCGTGGCGATACGTACAGGGATAGCCGTACACTGGCCGTGGGTCGACACGTGGAGCGTGCAAGCGTGGGTCGATATGTGGAACCCGCAGACATCCCTGTACGTTTCGCTACGGTGAACCTGTCGACGCGCACACATGCGTTCCGGCCCGAGACCGCCATGCCCCCCCCCCCTCACTGGGATTGAACCAAGGGGTTTTTGCAAAGCACGCCACGCTTTCCGCGCGTACTGTATAGATAAGGTT
>OX375868.1:96460124-96520456 GCA_947359475.1 Heligmosomoides polygyrus bakeri | reverse complement strand
TTATTACAGCATTCTAACAACAAGAATTAAAACAATGTCATGAAATCATGTGTTTCGTCGAAAAGAAAATGTAATGAAGTTTATTTATTTATTTATTTATTTATTTTGACTAACATAAACAATGGCAAATATAGGCGAAATGCGGATGATGTCAGATAATGGTTGGTTCTTCTCAAAAAGCGATAGAGAGAATGGGGAAAATAAGAGAAAGCAAAGAAAAATAGGAGTGAAAATCTGAGAGAAATACGCCTGGTCGCTGCGAGATTGTGCACATGAGTGAGTCGTGACAAAAAAACGTGTAAGCTTGACTGGAGCACATGGCAATGTCTTGACGGAGGCGAGCTGAGCATGAGTATGTACATTAGCAGATGCCTCACGATACTACTATCAGTAGGCAGGAAGTACAAGCTAACTTTGGGGAAGGCCCTGTATCTCAAAGGCCTCTGTAAACTGGTACGCACCCCGAAGACTGCCTTGGGAGGTCGTAAACATCTAACAGCATTCTGCTAAATACCCCCAAACAGTGTCATGGAGCGATCAAGTGCAAAGTAATTTTCTATTGACACCCTCAATGTAGCACACGCAGCGCACGAGGGTAGCCAGTAAGGTGTTCGGGAAGGTGACTTTTATAAAACAGAGAGTTTAGGGATCGGAACAAATTGTCTGCTTTCTGTGGATGAACGGCGCCTATAGGCAAATCCATCGACTACGCATTGGGAGGCCTCGGTCGAAAAACAGAAACATTCCTGAAATCCCCTGTATCGTTACAACGTAATGTGCACGACAACACGGTACGTAGACTGATTCCGGTGGACTACTGGATGACTGATCTTTCTAGAACCGTCTGTACATCTATATTAGGTGCTAGAAAGCACTTGCTATACCTTCATCGCTCGTCAGCCCTACCTGCTCTGGATTTGTCTCACCGAGGACAGCCCACCGACGGCCACGGACGTAACCGACTCAAGGACAGCCCACCGACTGCCATGGGCACACTCAAACGAAGTGAACAACCAGCCAGGAACCAGCGCGGACCCGCAACCCGAGATCGACCAACAAGCGGAGAGAATCACCATTTGGTAGAAACAAGGAGTATTTATAGTGCAATAAGTATTTCGCAGGTCGCTACCTCATGCAGGGTCCGAACCCTGGTCGTCTCTCTGCAGGACGCGCTCGAAGACGTTGCACTACCACCGACAGTGGCGCGCTCCAATGCACGCGCACAACGTGCACGCATAACGGATGCGCATAATAGAGCTGCCATATGTAGACAATGGACCAGCAATTAGGTCAGCGCTCTGAGTTGTTGAGCTAGACGATGTCAATAGTTTGGAAAGCGTGGGATTTTCTATGTATGTATAAGTCAGGGCGCATACTATTCCACTCAGCAACCCGGCTTGCCAGGAAAGAGTGCTCATAGTTAACCGTATTGGGTTTATGCGGCCGAATACGGAATAGTGACCCCTTAGTCTGCCAACACTGGTCTCTGGTTCGAAACGGTTGTAGATATTAAGGCAAATCTCAACCGTTTTCAACTCGTACATTAAAGTGAAGTCGGATATTTTGCGTGTGAACTCCAGAGAGTAAGCGCCAAGTCTGAAAAGACGTTCTACGTAGGAAAGATTAGGCAAACCGCAGCGACAAAAACAGCGATATGTGAAGCTCTTTTGGACTTTCTCAACTTCTTCTATAAGAGAGATATGGGCGGTACAGTATTCAAGTAATGGTCTTACGTAGAGAACGAATAGTCGGAAGAGCATAGCAGGATCTCGCATTTTGAAGGATGTAAGAACAAAGTATGAACACTTGAGGGCATCTCTTACTTTTTCTTGGATGTAGCTATTGAAATTGAGGAGGGTATCATATAAAACCCCCAAATCGCGTATTTGGTAAACACAATTCAACGCTGTTCCTCGTAGAGAGGAGAAATCCGGATGGCCTCGTCCTATGTAGTTTTATGACAGGGGTTTTTTGCACGGATATGTCTAAGTCCCA
The DNA here is from genome assembly GCA_947359475.1 of Heligmosomoides polygyrus bakeri. NCBI lineage: Eukaryota > Metazoa > Nematoda > Chromadorea > Rhabditida > Heligmosomidae > Heligmosomoides > Heligmosomoides polygyrus. Next base: position 96,518,461 of record OX375868.1, on the reverse strand, counting down.
CATTGCTGACCACTGTGCGACAGAATTTATTACATCTTGAAGCTTTTGGCAATTCTTTACTGTCAATATTTTGGGGACGTCGGCATATATACTACATATGCAGTCAGGTGGAAGGACGCACGGCAAATCATCAATGGAAATTACGAACAAAAAAGGTCCCATACAGGTCCCCTGGAGAACGCCACTTAGTGGCGGATAGGATGGAGAAATGCTATCACTTAGTACAACAGACATTGAGGGTAAAGGTATGGAAATTGAGTCGGAGGCTTTTGCAGTCGAAGGCTTAGTCAAGCTAGCAAACAGAGTCGTAATTTCCCTTGTCGAGTTCTATGTGCCACAACGGAATAGCAGAAAGTAGAGCGGATGTTGTTGACTTCTGTTTAAAAAACTATGCTGTTCCTTTCAAAGGAGGTTATTGATCCTAAGATACTCAGTAATTTTTTGTTTGCATAAAATGCGTTCCATAACCCTAATGGTTGAGCTTGTGGGCCGGTAATTGACAACCTCGCTTTTGGGTCCCTTTTTGTGAACAGGACCTGCAAAACCAACCATCCAAACTCGGGGAACATCACCTTGGGGTAAAAATCTGTTGAAAAGGATTTTCAAAGGGCCAACTAGATCAAGTGCTGCTCTCTTCAAAAAGGCATATGGTATGTTATCTGGCGATGTGGAAAATCTGTTAGGTAGTTTGTTAGTACGTTTGTTGTTAGTATGTTAGTTTTGTTAGTACGCTGTAAACTGTTTCTTTAGTGATGCCAACCCACTTCAGCTCATTGTCGGTCATGGAGGGCAGATAGGCGCTAGGGTATCGCGTGGATGTTTATAAACTGATTTGAAGTAGTCGGCAAAGAGCCTACACTTATCGCTATCATCTCTAATTAAAGTACTACTTAACCAAGCCATATATCTTGGGTTCCTAATAGACAACGTAGAGTAGTAAAGCCAATCAACTTTGAATTTGAGATCAAGTATTTTTCTTGGATATCTATTATGAGTATGACTGCGCTGTACTAAAGGCACGTATTTTGCAATAAGGTTGTGACATATCTCAAGAGAGTTGTAGAGTTTGTACAAAACGTCAACAGGGTCAGGTGAGCAGTTGTTTACTTCAACCCAGTCTATTTCGGCTAGCGAAGAAATTATCGCATCCTAGTCGCCCCTAGAAAAGCTTCTAATTAGATTGAACCCCTTAGTGGGCTGTTGCTTTATTTCAGGAATTTTGAACGAAATGGAACTGTGATCTGATGTATTGAATGGTGGAAGGACGTGAACTGCTTCAATTATGGTAGGCTGGGACACTGAAAGTATATCGAGTATATTTAGTGGATTGGGATACCAACTGCTTCAGGTTCAGTGATGGGGCAAAATCTATAAAAAGAAATGAAGAAATTGTCAAAATATTTCCTCTATGCGACATGTCACACCAGTCAATTGTTGGGGAATTGAAATCGCCTAATATAAGAATGTGACCACTCCATTCATCACAGATGCTGTGAAGAAGGTCAGTGAATTCTGCAAATGTAGTTGAAATACAGGAGAGGCTACGGTAACCAAGCAGTAACAACGCACTACCATGTTCAGTTTCAACACTAAGAGCTACTGATTGAATTTCGCTGTGAAAGTCTTTCTGTGTCACTAGATTGTAGGTGAGATGCTTGTTAATTAATGATATTATAGAACGCCGCCTCCTACTCTATCACTTTGGCGATCACAGCGATGTACCGCATATTGGGAGTTACAACATAGAATGACATCACGAACAGTGTTCGGTTTGCACCAACTTTCAGTTATGAAAATACCATTAGGGGATCAACGCATGATAAAGTTCAAATCCTGAATTTTGTTCACAATCGATCTCGCATTGAGCAGAAGAAACTCATGAGACGAGGAGCAGAAGCGGCTTCGGGCACATATGGACCTGGTATTATCTAACCCATTGGCCGATCTTTTATCTTAGTGCTGGAAAGGCGAGGGAGGCGAGAGAGAAGCTGAAACAGGTGCCGGAACAGGGAGGTGGGCCCGGTCGTTACGATTTACTGACAACTCACGGTGAGTGTTCAGCTTATGAATGGCTAGGTCTCTTACTATGTATACAAGCTTACCTTCTTCGGTATTCATTGTACCTGCTTTACTTCTCAGTAGGCGGTCATATTCAAGCTCTTCTCTCGTATAATCACGTGTCGCGTACGGGTGTACGAAGTCCTTCGTGAGTGATTGTCTTCCAGCTCTCATGTGCTCCAGCAATATACCTCTTAGCTCTTGACTAGCTAGACATACAGAACCGGACGCGTCTTTTGGATAGACGCCGAAAAAACCGCACTTTTGCGGTTTTTGCGTCTTTTTGCTATAACTCACCCAAAAGTCATCCATTTGAAACGAGCATGTTTGAGCTCAGGAGATCAAGCTCCATCGTTTGGTATATACAGTTCTTATAAAAGATCAAAAATGGCCAAAATTGAAAACTTGCGCTCCATTGAGAAGGCCGGCCGCGGACGAGTTGTCGGCCGCAAGGCGTCGAAAACGGTTTCATGCTTACAATTCCTCTAATTTTAGGTTTTTTGAGAAACGGTTGGTACCGTTCGATTCGTCTCATAAAGATCTACACAATCATAGGAAGAAAGTGTCTTTCAGGTAGCCAATTTTTTATGGAACCCCTGGTTTCCGACGACTTCTTCGGAAGCAATCGAATTTGACGCGCACGTCCTGAACAGCTCGTCCAGCTTGACGCGTTACAGAACGTATGTATATTAAGGCAACTGGGACACTTCCTGGTTTTCCATAGTAATCCTTTGTCTGCGAGGTAGCCATCGAATTCCTCACACGACATACGATCTATCTCCCCCAGCTAGGAATAAGGGAAGCTCAAGACTGCGATCAGTCATCTGGAAAAGTACTTTTTGATTTATTTTTTCTGTTTTTTGTTTGTTGTATTGTAGGTATCCGTATTGTATTTATTTCGATTTGTTTATTTTTATATTCTCATAGGCTTTTTTCAATACATTTAAATTTTGTACGTCAGAGATTCTATTGGATTAATGATTGATCGTTTTGTGGCATTCGTCAAACCCTCTTCCCACAGATATGAGATTCGTCGAAAATCTAGTGGCTGTCTTATGTTTCATAAAACAGCCACTAGATTTTATTCAATTCCAGCTGCCACCTCCAACCTCTCCCCCCCCCCCCCCCCCCCTCCCGCTTCCCTCAATATGAGATTGGTCGAGAATCTAGTGGCTGCCTTATGAAAACATAAGGCAGTCACTAGATTCTCTTTAACTCCACCTCCCATCCCCACCAGATTCATTAAATACTAATAAAAGTATTCATGTATTCAAGTACAGAATACAATAAAGAAAAAGCGACCGGATCCGAGCCACGCAGAAGCAGAACTAAGCCGTGTGCCACTGCGTCGTGGTCGTAAGCGCTTTTCTACGTATCGCCACACGCATCCACGTTAAGGGAGTCGACGCGCACACATACAGGCACGGTGTGGCGGTAATTCAAATGGGCCAAGACGCTGCAGCGTCTTCATGCCGCCTTTTCCTAGTTCTCTAACGAAATAATCTTTATATTTCAGCGTAACGGTCGAACATTTTTAAAGGAACGTACCAGGTAAGGTGGTCTAGTTCTGCTGTTGGCTTCATGGCTTGGAAGCTGGTCGGTTTTTCTTTACTATGTTCTGTATTTATATTGTTACCCGTATCCTATTTGTATTTTCTTAATTTTGCGGGAGAGATGTGCGAGGAAGGAGGTAGCTTAGCAGAATCTAGGGGGTGCGGGAGAAGGTCCAAGGGAAGTTGAAAAGCGCAGCCACCATTAACAGTTGATAATTGGGTGCCCCCCGTTGGGATTGAACCGAGCGTTTCATTACGAGCCTTATATTGCATAGCTGGCTGTGGGTGCAAGCACCACCGTGCGAGTCATGTTAGCAGCTCATATTATCCAGAACGATCGTTCTTATCAGCTGCTATATAAACCAGTTAACGAGTATAGGAAACTCATTCAGCTCGCCATTCGCTTGTCACTTAATCGTCGGAGGACGCTTACTCTCGTCAAAGTTGCGGTTGCAGCTAATGTAAGTAGAGTTTACGTTGCTCACCTAAACGGGGATGTATGCATACCTCCTCTCAAAATCTCCGTTGGGGAAAACATTAAAGGACGGTAGGATCCCGGGATTCACACCTCCGGGAAGAAATCGCACTCGCTAATCTCAGTGGAGTCGGAGTGCTCCCTACCCCAAGGTTGGAGGAATACTGGGGGAAGCGAAGTAAAACACTATTTGCGCGAAATTGTGCTTGCGAAATAAACAAAAGGACCCGTTTGCCGTACTTCTCTACAATTCGGAACTTTTATATCTTTTCGATTTACTGAGAGCCACTGGCGGCGCAAAGCGGCTTGGGGAAGGAGGGCCATCCCTTATTAAGTGGTTGGCTGCGTTACTAAGAAGACAAATGTCCAATTCACAGTAGTCCAGCTTCGTTACCAGTATGATAAGACACCTCGGTGCTGTGCAAAATGTTTAGGCGCCGTGATCGTTGGGAGGGGAGGTCTAGCCTTATAAAAAGTGTCTCCAACACGAATCTGTGCTCTCCTACGCTGACTAGGAGATAGAAATGACTCTACCATACGGGATAACTTCTACATCGTAATTTCGCGGTCTTTTGCGGCAACGCGGCACACGGTAGGAAGCAGCAAACCTGCCTTATAGGGGGCAAAACTGCAGCGAAGGAGGCGCTTATCTTCAGCTTTGAACCCTACTCCGTCGCCAATGCGGTTTCATTATCATTATCATCATTACATCATTATCAGTTTCCATGGCAAAGCGGCTGCAGCGGCAATAATGCCTTGAATAATCATTGACAGCCGCGTTGGCGGCGCATCAGCTGCTATCTCTGCGCCTCTGCCCTATACTTATGGATACTTATAGAGGTACGGCTGCCGCGTTGCCGCAAAAGTGTACTGAGGCCTTAACGCACACGAGGCGCAGTGGAGAAAAAATGAGGGTGCAATCCCAGTTGGTGGTGGCGGTTAGAGCTAATCGGCGACTGCCGTGGACGACCATGGCAACCGCTGTCGATGCGTCACGGATCGCGTTGCGATGCCTTATATGTATGCCGGCGATGGCAGGCGACGCACTACATTATCACTGCCCCACGACCCTGGCAGGCGGGTCGTGGGGCAGTGATAGTGTAGTGTGTCGCTTCATACGAGGGGGGTCGGGGACTCGGTCCTCCGGCGGTGCGTGCTCTTTGCGTTGCAACTGAGTAGTTGAGATTTGAAGGATTTTGACGTCTACACAATTTTCTGGTGTTTTGTGCGCATTTTTCAAGCTGTGTGCGCTCTTGCTCTCGAAGAGCGCAGAACCAGCTGTGGATTCCCACTGGACGACGAAATCAGTTTCCACACGAGCGGCTTGGATGGCTTGAAGAGCGCAGAACCCAGCTGTAGACTCACTGAGCGAGGAAAACGAGCTCCAACGACAGCGGCTCGGGATACTGTAGCAGGCGCTGGCATATTGCCACGACAGTGTTTTGTTAGGTCTAATGGCTATAGTGATGCCCTACCCGACTTCTAAAGGCTCGAGCACACTTCGCTGCTTTGCTGCGGCGGCAATGATGAAGAATATCATCGAGCTGCTGCCGCGTTTGCTGAGCGGCAAAGGCAGCGCGGCAGCCATGGACACACTTTGCTGCGGCAGCGAGGGCTGTTTTGCTGCCGCAGCAGGAAATGTCGACCGACATTCCTTGCTGCGGCTGCTGTTTGCTATCCTTATCATTATCCGTATCATTTGCAAAAGCAGCGTGCACCCTCATTTGCTGCTCGAGCCGGGTTTGCTGCGGCAGCGAAGTGTGCTCGAGGCTTAAAGGCTCGTGCACAGTTCGACAGCGCAGTGAACCACCCATGTTGTAGCATAGGCGGTTCACTGCGCTGTGCCACAGCGCGGAGCCACCGCGCGGTGAGGGGCCGTGCACACTCACCGCGCAGTGGCACCGCGCGGTGCCACTGCGCTGAGGAAATTGGAGCTCCCATTTTCACCGCGCTGTGCCGTGGTGTGGCGTGTAGCCTGCAGGATTGCGTACCATGCGCGCCTCTGCTGGCAACCTTCCAGCTACGCAGCGCTACCGCACCGCGCCGACGTGGGGGATGTGGCAAAAAATGAACCCCTCAGCGCGGTGCCACAGCGCAGTGAAACTGTGCACCAGCCTTAAGCTTACGATGTACTCAGACACTGGTTGAGTTCATCTGCAGGTGAAAAATGGGTGAACTAAACCGGATTGCAGTATCTACACGGAAATTTGAAAGGGGTGGTTCAATCCTAATGAGTGGGGCCACTCTATACTCACGTCGAAACACTACACAGAGATGAATACTTGTAACATAACACACCTACCTGAACCCCTACTGTGGCTACTGCAGTCTTCCTCCTGAAATAAAGAGGAAATTTAAACGAAAAACGCCGGTCGAAAAGACGAGAAAAAGGCGCGTCGACAGGCTCACCGTGGCGATACGTACAGGGATAGCCGTACACTGGCCGTGGGTCGACACGTGGAGCGTGCAAGCGTGGGTCGATATGTGGAACCCGCAGACATCCCTGTACGTTTCGCTACGGTGAACCTGTCGACGCGCACACATGCGTTCCGGCCCGAGACCGCCATGCCCCCCCCCCTCACTGGGATTGAACCAAGGGGTTTTTGCAAAGCACGCCACGCTTTCCGCGCGTACTGTATAGATAAGGTTTGGTATCCTTAGTTTAGGGCTGTCCGGACATAAAAAGGTGTGTACTTAACATGTTGCTCTATACTTTACTCGATACTTTGATGATTCTTTTGTCGGCTGGAGGTCTTCTCAGCGGGGACCACAACTCTTCCAGACCGCTCGATCTCTGGCTGCTTGCATCCAGTGAGGCAAACTCCGCTCCCTGAAAGATCTTGAGAATGAGTCTGCCCATCGCGTTGGCGGTCGTCCCAGTGCTCTCTTATGGTCTCTTGGGAGCCATTCTGTGACACGGAGACTCCATCTATCGTCTTTTCGTCGGAGCATGTGTCCGGCCCAGCGATATGTAGACTTCTTCATGTACTGAAGCGGGTCTGCTAATTGCGACTTCTCCCGTAGCTCCGAGCTTCGTAGGCCTTCTTGCCATTGCTGACGAAGGCTTGTCCTCAGAAGACATCTCTCCAGTGCACGATGCGTAGTTTGCATTGCTCTGGCGATTGTCTTGTTGTCGGGCCAGGTTTCCGTCGCGTAACACATCGCAGGCAGTACATAGGCGTTGAATATCGAGGCCCTGAGGCCGGCATTCTTGACCTGATCGGTGACTTCGCGAATCGAACTGAAGGCTGTCCATGCTGCGCGTCTTCTGCGGGCGATTTTAGGAGCGAGGTCGTTATCCATGTTGAGCTCTCTTCCCAGATAGACGTAGGAGTCGACCTGTTGTAGAGCGACTCCAGTTAACCTTTCGAGTCCCGTGTCACACCACTGGTTGACCATAAATTGTGTTCTGGACATATTCATGTCCAATCCAATCTTCATACCTGCCACATTGAGCTCGTTCAGCATTTCTTCAACTTCTGCCGTGCTGGTAGAGATGAGAACAATATTGTCGGCGAAGCGAAGTTTGCTGTTCCGTTTACCGTCGACAAGGTAGCCTTTATCGTCCCAGTTCAAGCCCTTCATGGCATCCTGGAGTGCCGCTGTGAATAGCTTAGGAGAAATCGTGTCTCACTGCCGTAGTCCTTTCTCGATATTAATCATAAGCTTTCGATCAAACAACTAGATGGTGGTTGCTGTGTTCGAGAAGCACTCGACGAGAAGTCGGATATAGGGCGATGGTATACCAGCATGCACCAGCGCGTTCAGAATGGCGTTGATTTCCACAGAGTCGAACGCTCTCCGATAATCCACGAAGGCAAGGACAAGTGGGATGTGGTATTCGCGGCTCCTTTCGATGAGTTGTGAGACAGTCTGAATATGGTCCACGCAGGAGAAATCTTTGCGAAACCTGCTTGCTCCACTGGCTGATACTCATCCAAGCAACGCTCCATACGATTGGGCAGCATCTTGGTGAAGATCTTGTACACAACCGAGAGAAGACTGATGGAACGATAGTTGTTGGTATGCTTCTGCTGACCTTTTTTGAAGATTAAAACTGTTTTCGACTCCTTCCATGAGTCCGGAATCCTACCAAGTCGAAGGTAGTTGTTGAAGTGCTTGGCAAGAAGTGAGCAGAGGGCGCTGCCACCCGCACGAAGGAGGTCAGCAGAAATGCCGTCCGGTCCGGGAGCAGTGCCTGGCTTCATCCTTCTGATGGCATGAGCAACTTCTGATTTCAGAATGGGAGGTACTTCCTCAGCTGGTGGTATCAAGCATTTCAGGACAGTGCTGGAAGAACGAAACAGATCTGTGTAGAGTTCATGAACGATGGCCTCGATCGCTCTTCGAAACGTTTGCGTTGTTCCATCCTTATCCACAAGGTCTGACATTATTGCCTTCTGGTCGCAGATATCGTTTGCAGCGCTTTTGCTTGAACATTTCCCAGCGGCTTCTAACAGCTTCAATCTTCTGTGGGCTTGAGTGGACTCCTGCAATTCGACAGGCCTTCGAGATGGTGACTTTTTCCAGATCGGAAGCATTAGGATCCAGTTTTACAGCTCTTCTTTGCTCCAAGAGTTCAATCGCATGTGCGTTGAGTCTCGAAGCAGACGGTGATGTGGCTTCGCAAGAGCTGCTAGCACCTTTCAAAAGTCCTTTGGAGAGACGCTCGTAGTCTTCCGATAAATCTTCAAGAAGATTCCAATCATACGACTTTATTGCATACCAGACGTTCAGCGGACTCGCGGTCGCCAAACGTCTGGTTGTGGACTTCGCCCCAAACCCCGAGTATAGAACACCCTGACCGTGTTCTTTTCTTCTTTTGGCTCTCATACTTTTATTTCATTTTCCGAAGAACATGTTCTACTAACGATAAGTCCTGAGGAACAGACTGTGAGAGTCTCAATCCAAAGTGCTTAATCTGCGGAAACATAAATGATACAAATGGGTGTTGGTAGACCGCTCGATACCGTTAACTGTCCGACAGCAATCATGTTCCTCCGATAACTTTAACCATTCTTCTTACTCTCACTCTCAACCCTGCCAATACCCCTTACACTTGTGCCGGAGTGAAGTAAAAAAAAATAAAGGCGTAGTGAGAGTCAAGTACGCGTACGCTTGTCGAACGAAGCCTTTAAAAAGTCATCTCACGAATGCTATGCAAAGTATGATCTGTGGAACGACTTCTGGATCTGGACGCACGTTGTACGAGGTCTGGGTCACGTGTTCTGAATCCAGACGCATGTTGATATCGTCTGTAATACATATGCAGAGCCCCAACGCACGTGTAACGACGTCAGCAGCACGTCTTCTGAAGCCTGATACCCGTTGGACGATACAGATAAAAAATCATGGTCCGCCCTTACTGGTCTCCTTTCCTGGACCCCTTCTTTCAGAGGTCCCTTCTTCACTGGTCCCCTTTACCGTCTCTCTCTCCCCCCCCCCCGCCCTTATACTGGTCCCTCTTCATTGGGCCCCTTCACCACTCCCCCTCCCACGTTACTGATTCCACCTTTGCTGGTCTCCCCCTTTTCTGCTCCCTTTTACTAATCCCCTCTTCACTGGTCCCTCCTCCCCCCCCCCCGTTACTGGTCCCCCCCTCACCGTATCCTCCCCAGTGGTCCCTCTTAGTGGTCCCCTCTTCACTGGTCCTCCTTTCCACCCCCCCCCATTACTGTACCCTCCTTTGCTGGTCCCCCATTACTGATCCCCTTCACTGGTCACCCATCGGTGACATGTCGTCTGGACACCCCTTGCACGATGTGGATAAACGCCTTCTTAACACAAGCATCTATTCCGCGACATCGGTGACACCTCTTCTGAACCTAGACACCCACTGCGCGACATGGGTGACGCAACTCCTGAACCCGACGCCTGTTGAACCCCGACGGTGAGATGTCTTCTCAACCCAGACACCCTTTGCGCAACATCGGCGACACGTCTTCTGACGCACGCGACACGACGTGGGCCACACCTCGTCTTAACCCGGAGGCCTGTCACTCGACGTCTATGAAAGGTCAGATGGACCGACGGAAGGACGGATGGACAGACGGACGGACAGACGGACGGACAGACGGAAGAACAGACACAACCGCTTACTCTTTTATATATAGTAGGATTCCAACTCCTCAGACTTGAATGTAGGGTTTATGAGTGTCACGCTTGAACATCCTTTTTTTGAGAGTCAGCTTCGCACGGACAAGACGGTAGTCCGAGACGGTATTCATAAACATAGAATTTCCATGGTAGAGACGACACGCGGATAGGAAGTCTATCAGGCGCTCTCCGTTTTCGTTCCTTGAGGAAGTTCCATGTGGTCCTAGCCTCCATTCGTCGTGATCATTCGTACTGACGGTAGCGTTAAAATCCCCAACGACAACTTTGTAGTAGCTCTTCTCATCGTTGACAGTCCTTTCGAATAGCTTGTAGAATTCCTCCTTTTCTTTGTCTGTGGCCGCAGATGTTGGAGCATATCCATTTATGATGGAGATTGTTCCTTGATCTTTGGTTTCCAGACGAAGAACAGCTACTCGCGGACTCATGATCTTGTAAGATTCTACTAGGTGGTGCACTGTCGAATTGACGAGAAATCCAACTCCGCCAATATTCTTTCTGTACACCTTTGCTCCGATAATGAGAAGCTCGTTGTGGTCGGTCCTTCTTATGGTTTCCGTTCTGCCTTTCGTTTCCTGCAGGGCGATAACGACGTATTTGATGTTGCGGCTTCTGTAAAGCAGTGTCCGAAGATCCTGCTCAGATGCGATCGAACGACAGTAATAAGTGCAGACGAATAGGCAGTTTCCGTGTCGTGGTGAGAGGGAGTTTCCGGTAGACCGATTTCAATGACGTCCTGATAGTTTAACTCCGAGATTAGATGGCCCCTCGCCGGAGGTGGATGTAACCGACGTCCTAGAAGTCCACCTCCGGCGCCCGGCGGACTGGGGCGCGGGTTTAGTTCTTTGATCCATGGCGGTGGTGTGGTTACTCGCATGTTCCTGGCCAGGGATACATGAGAGCCGCCCATACACGACAAAGCGTCTTGTACTGCGTGGCCATTTGTGCCGTTAGCCATCACTAAGTGATGTTCACCCCTTCACCGCGATGAGGCGGCACATAAAGGGGATGTTGCTCTATAGCTGTAAGAACTCATAGATGGCTCATATAACTTAATACCTCAACCAATGGCGACAACAAACATATTGTAAAAATTGTACTTTTAAAAGAGGGCATAAATGTGTTAGAAGTGTAAGGACCCCCTTGAGAGATATAAGGTGCCACCTTTGGGATTGCACCTTGTTATTCAACATTGATAGCAAAGCTTCGGGTCTTATCATGGCCAAACTCACGCGTACATACGTGTGCAGCTGGGAGTGGCAGCGGGACGGGCCTAGGTAAAAACTCGTTCAAATGTGGGCTGGCCCCCTTATAGTAGCATTGCGCCGTCGAGAATTCGTGTCTGTTTTCTTGCTCCTTGACCGTTGTGTGCGCCTTTTCTCTGCTGTAGTTTCGCATTTTTGGACTTCGTTGGCCGTTTTCGCGTTTGTTTGCTTTATATCAGTTCTCCATACTTACCAACCAGTCAATTTTTTTCACAGTTTTCTGTGATACTTGCTTCAAGTGTGGTTTCAAAACGACATAGGAAACGCGAAGAAAACGCCATGAAACACAAATAATGCCTGACAAAAAGGGTAAAAGGCGAAACAATGGAAGAAAAAGGCTTTTCCTTCCTCTACGCAAGTTTTTCCGGAAAATAGAACGGGTCCTTCTTGCAGCACCATGTGGTGATTGTAGCGTTGCGTTAAAGTAGCGTTGAGCCCCGCCTGTGGACTTCGTAAATATCTTCCAATGACAAAGTGTACTAAAAAAATTCATTTAGTTTCAGTGGAATGGTTGAGTGGCATGAGATGACCGAGGAAATTGGCACTTTAGGGTTGCCCCTCCCCTACGACTAGGATAGACCCAGAATTCGCCTTAGACATGTCATATTGCCATGCTTACGGAGTTGGAAAAATCAATAAAGAAAAAGATAAGGCTTTTTACATACTAAAACACAGCCAAGACTACAGCTGAAGGAGATTTTATTTGACGAATTTACCGATTTTAACGCAAAAATTTTTCGTTGAAAATGGTTGTTAAAAATTAAAAAAATTAACGCGCACCCCTGACATGTCAAGAGAGTGACTGCGTCTGGGAACGAAAGGTACCGCATGTTAGAATAAGCCAATGCAGAGACATCTACTACACCACAAACCAATGGAATGGTTGTGTTTTTCGGCCCGTGTTTCAATAAGCATTTTCCTCGGTAGAACCAGAAATCTGAGTATTGCACGGAGGATTACTGATAGTTGAATATATTTCTAGATTATTGTAGGCACTAAGGAATTTCCAAAATTCAGGGAGATTTCTGCATTCTGTCAAAAGCTCACTATGACGGGATAATCCAACAGCCTTTTTTTAGGTTTGCGCCAACTACTTGGACCGTGTTACCTGCTCTTGTGGTCGTCTTTCTAGCAGCGTCCTCTTTCGTGGAAAGCAGCCGGTGTCCACGATTGAATGCGATCAAAGCTCAAGTTCCTATAAAACCGCCTCCAACTGGTCGCACTGTAAAGCCAAGCCAGTGTTCGCGATTCTACGCGGTCTTCTCTCCAAGCCCAATAAAACCACCTTCAGGCATCAAAGGAAGCACAGTCATTGGAGAACCGTATCCAAGCGTCAAAGGATACAAAACCACTGCAAAACCGCATCCGAGCGTCAAAGGAGACATAACCACTGGAGAACCGCCTCCAGGCGGCCATGGTAACCTTGGAGGCACTGGAGAACCGCATCCAGGCGTCAAAGGAGACAAAACCACTGGAAAACCGCCTCCAGGCGGCTATGGCAGCCCTGGAGGCACTGGAGAACCGCCTCCAGGCGTCAAAGGAGACAAAACCACTGGAGAACCGCCTCCAGGCGGCTATGGCAGCCCTGGAGGCACTGGAGAACCGCCTCCAGGCGTCAAAGGAGACAAAACCACTGGAGAACCGCCTCCAGGCGGCTATGGCAGCCCTGGAGGCACTGGAGAACCGCATCCAGGCGTCAAAGGAGACAAAACCACTGGAGAACCCCCTCCAGGCGGCTATGGCAGCCCTGGAGGCACTGGAGAACCGCCTCCAGGCGGCCATGGTAGCCCTGGAGGCACTGGAGAACCGCATCCAGGCGTCAAAGGAGACAAAATCACTGGAGAACCCCCTCCAGGTGGCTATGGCAGCCCTGGAGGCATTGGAGAACCGCCTCCAGGCAGCCATGGTAGCCCTGGAGGCACTGGAGAACCGCATCCAGGCGTCAAAGGAGACAAAACCACTGGAGAACCGCCTCCAGGCGGCTATGGCAGCCCTGGAGGCACTGGAGAACCGCATCCAGGCGTCAAAGGAGACAAAACCACTGGAGAACCGCCTCCAGGCGGCTATGGCAGCCCTGGAGGCACTGGAGAACCGCCTCCAGGCGTCAAAGGAGACAAAACCACTGGAGAACCGCCTCCAGGCGGCTATGGCAGCCCTGGAGGCACTGGAGAACCGCATCCAGGCGTCAAAGGAGACAAAACCACTGGAGAACCCCCTCCAGGCGGCTATGGCAGCCCTGGAGGCACTGGAGAACCGCCTCCAGGCGGCCATGGTAGCCCTGGAGGCACTGGAGAACCGCATCCAGGCGTCAAAGGAGACAAAACCACTGGAGAACCCCCTCCAGGTGGCTATGGCAGCCCTGGAGGCACTGGAGAACCGCCTCCAGGCAGCCATGGTAGCCCTGGAGGCACTGGAGAACCGCATCCAGGCGTCAAAGGAGACAAAACCACTGGAGAACCGCCTCCAGGCGGCTATGGCAGCCTTGGAGGCACTGGAGAACCGCATCCAGGCGTCAAAGGAGACAAAAACACTGGAGAACCGCCTCCAGGCGGCCATGGCAGCCCTGGAGGCACTGAAAAGCCGGAAGAAGATACGTGGTCTCAATATGAGGGAATGGAATACAAGGTGAGTGCGTTTGGTATTGTTCTCATTCACAACAGTTGAGATCAGAGGCTCCGCATCCAGAGACAAGCTATGCGTGAAAAATTTGTTCTCACCCTCGGTACACTCAGGGGTGATCAACTGGGACACACAACTAAGAGGGTTGGCTTTGCATTGGCCTATATTGTCTAAAAGTCCTGAACACCCCAACTGGGGCAACGAGGTCTCTCCCGGCTCTCTTTTCATTTTTTTTTTCTCGTTCTGCTACTCATTTTTTCATACCTCTACCATCAGAAGGCTCTGACTGGCAGGAAAGCATGGAAAATTCACTAGGCGCTACAATTGAGCGAAAAGAATTGGAAATCATTTAAAAGGCAAGCATGAAGACTCCCCTTTCTCGTCTTTGTTGGCCTTTCAAGGCCTAATATTCTGCATTATTGTCCTAGAGAAAACGATCCATGTATTGCGCCCCATACATACAAGACACGTAGTTTTCGTAGCAAACAAAGCAGAAAAATATGTTCCTTCGACCCTTTTCTGTATATGAATTGATAGAATTGGATTCAGGCAAAAAAACTGTTTGATTATTGGGTAGGCTTGGATAGAAAAACATTTTGGTACTGAGAAGTGCTCTCTAAAGATGCACTGCAGTCTATATTATTCTAGCAATGCAGAGTATCCTATCCGGAAAAATCCGTTGCAAACCGTCGCATGCTCATACCTCCTTTAGTTTTAAGCTGTTTGAGAAAGTGTTGGCAACGACCGATTCGTCTTTTTGAGATCTACACAAACATATATAAAACTTTACCTGGCCATCGCATTTTCGCCGTGACTAGCCTTAAAAATTACTGGAGCAGGCTCTTGCGATTGGAGCACCTTATTTCCCAGGACGTGCATGTTTCAGTCAACCAAAGCACTCTATGTAGAATCGAAACGAAGAGATAGCAAGAAAGGAAACCTAGTTTACCGATAATTCTGCTCTTTCTCGACTGCAGAGGTGGAAAATTTCTTCGCCTAAGCGTAGCCTAGAACCATCGAAATTCTATAGACGAGCCCCAAAAGTGATCAGCGCCTTAAATGACCCTCCTCCCATCGGCGAAGTTTTCGCGAAACCGATTACCCTGATCCCACTCATTAATATTTGTGCAATAAACAACAACCCCTTAGGTGAAATTTTTTTCGACCGTTGAAGTCATAAAGGACAACACTGTTGTTCTGTCTTCCATATTGTGCTCTCACCAACGATTGTCTTGAAGTGCCTTTTAGAGAAGCTTGTTTGTTTTTCGTCGGTTGTGATGCCCATGCGTTCCTATGGGACAAGAGGACGGGTTCGTACGTTACACGTCTCCCTGAGTTACGGTAGCATGTCGCCGCCCGCCTCCGCCCCGATTACGTTATCTTGGCGGGTTGATGAGCTCGTCTTGAACGAGGTATAACGGATAATCAAAACAGATTATGCGCCGCGGAGCAGGCTTTCTGTCGTAGGGTGGTGATTGAGGACTTTATTCATTTTTGAACTTCTTTTTTCTTCTTCTAGTTTTCATATTTTGTAGTTTCTAGCTTTGGGTCGCTGAGTGACTCCTGGGGCCGAATTTATCAAAGTTACTGCAGTAACTTTAACGGAGAATTGTAAGCGAAAGCTCAGTTAACGGGGCCTATCAAGCGATAGCGATATGGTAAGCGATAAGCCGCGTTATCTGAGCTTTCGCTTACAATTTTCCGTTAAAGTTACTGTAGTAACTTTGATGAATCCGGCCCTGGAGTCGCATTGAGACTTACATAACTTTAACAGGGAATTCATAGCGGAAAACTCAGATAACGCGTCTTATCAAGCGATATGGTGAGCGATAAGCCGCGTTATCTGAGTTTTCGCTGTGAAATCCCTGTTAAATTTATGTAAGTCGTTGACGAATCCGACCCTTAGTAATGGGCGACGTCGTATATCGCTGCCGAGAGGCGCTACGACGTCACCCATTTTCCCATGCCCGATGTTAATCGCTCTTTCGTCTATACTCTGATTCTGCTGGATAGGCATCGTGGGCTGCGATTCTGCAACACGTCTGCGCTGCTCACTACGTGGTAACAGCACTAGAAGAGGGCCGTGGGGTCTTGCGTTACGCTCACCCCTAATGCATCAGGGAATTCCGTTTAGTACAATCGAGGAGGATACCTGTGCCTGTTCTCTATTTTCGTCTGGTGTACGGTATTTGATGCTACATACGTAGCGCAGTAAATCTCATGGAGTTGCCGTGCGTCCGACCAGAGGAATTGGGTGGGTCCCTCACATGTGTTTAGGTCGCAGAACGGACGGCACCGGGGCCCGCCTCAGATTAGACCGCGGTATCGCATGTGTATTATGTGTTTGTTGACTACGTATATGTCCCTTATTGCGTATGGGTATTTTGGGTTTTCGTACCATGGGGAGAGGCGTGAAGTCGGGTGGCAGGAAGAGAAGGAGAGTCGACGCCCGTTCGAGTTCCAGGGCTGGAGTTCCATCAATACGTCGGACGGTTCAAGGTCAGGGCTAGTCAGAAGGGCTCTATTTCCCCTGGTTGGGTTCCATCTGGGTGACGCTCGGTGCCCATAAGGCGGTTAGGTAATGACAGAGAATCGTCTCTGCCTTTGGGTTCACCGACCGCAACAACCTCATTTCACAATGCCGCTCCTTTATCCACTGTGCCATTACCGCTCGACCCTCAGTCTTTTCAGCTCTCTTGAGCTCGCTAGTTGCCATTGGTAGATCCTGCTCGCAAAGGAAAGACTAAAAAGTCAAACTGGAGATGGGGCACAACTCAGTTCCCTTATGGGTTTAGCAGATATTTCAAATCAGCGATCGAACCACCATCCCGTGGTGAACATCTCATCTAAAACTTCCATATCGACCGAGTATATTTTTCTTGTAAGCTGGATTTCGTCGGCGTCAGGATTGGCATAGATTACTAGGCAGCTTGCAGATAATGTGGTAGCCCTTGTGATGACAGCATTCCCTTGTTGAGGCCGGGAGGTCGTCCGATGCAGCTATAACTCATAGTTAAAAAAGCGGTCTGCTTTGTTGTTGCATTCCTGTGCAAGGGTTTCTCCTAAACCTCATAAGGCTAACCTGTGGCTGGAAGGCCACGAAGATTTGCAGTGCAATTCAGGTTACCTAATATCGTGCTAAGTTTTTTTGCGTTACGTTTTGAGAGCAGGATTCCATACGCTTTCATTTGTCGACATTAACGGTGATTACATTGTTGGTTGTCAAGCTCCTTTATGGAAAGAAATTATGCACCAACCTATTATATTTCTGACATGTAGATTCGTTAAAAAATGTTTCCTCGGACTCGAACTGAAAAACCGCCAGTGTGCTCCTACGAGGCGGCACTCTTACCGACTTGCCGCCGAGGCACATCTCCTGGGATGTCGTAGAGGTTGATGACTGTTGCACACACGCCTTCACACCTCTCAGGTCTTTAAAAAGGCGTTTTGCAAAAAGTGACTGTGGTTCTGGATTCCGCTCACGGAGCCATACATCCTGTCAAAATAGCATAGCGAAAGCCCGCCATGAGTTGTGAACCTTTCCTTGTAAGGGGGAGCCTTTGCTTTCTACTTGTAATATTTCTTTTATCGTGGGAACAGCCAGCAAAGATTCTACTGCTATCACAGCATAAGGCACTTTAGCGCGAATACTTTCTTATGTAGGCATTGCATGTAATAACGTCATGTGTTGGTGAATGTGCTTAAAGTTACAAACATTTCAGATATTTAATTCGGATGAAGAGGTTGACTGGTTTAAGGCCCGAGAGCTTTGCAAATCAAAAGGCGCTGATCTGGCCTATGGCATGGACGACGATTACGCTATTCTTGAATTGCTTCAAGGTGGGTTTGACAAATTTAATAATAGCGATCCACTTTAAGCTTTTTCGTTCCATTATCCGAGTCGTCAATATGAATCCTCAAAATTAGTAACCAGCGTTTCAAATAACTTCAAACGCACCACTGTTTTCTTCATAGCGTACGAGATCTGTCATGACTTCAACTGCATCATAGCTATCCTAACAGTCCTCGAGACATGAAGCTTTTTACAACATAGCCTCCAACGTTGTGGGGAAGGGGCAGCATATAGCCTCTCAACTGCGAGAAACATTTAAAATGCTACACTTAACATATTAACATGGGGCGGCGCTATCTGAGTTGGATAGGTGCAGCGATTTCAGTAAGTCCACCTAGTATGCGATAGAGCGCATTCTAGGTGGACCTAAAATACAAAAAACTGCTCCTGCCACTCGGAGCCTCACAACGCTCGTGTCCTTTAGATCTAGGACCTATGATATACTCCCGCGGGAGTGTCCGCGGCATGTCCACCGACGAGAAGTGCGCCGCGGACGGTTGTCCTCGACAGGAAACGGTCCGCATCGCACTACAGTTTCCGACGCCGAACTTGAAACTGCGTCGTCCATCGACAGCCTTCCGCGGTGCATTGCATCGCAGAAGGCTGCAGTCCCGCAGGCGGAAAGTATAACAGTTCCCTCATCGTCCGTCGGCGGCATCCCGCAGACGGCGGTCGTGGCGGGGACCCAGGATTGGCCAGGTGTGGGATCCCAACACGATTCGCGCCCATCTGCGTACACTTCCGTGGGAGTATAGTGTGGTCGATAATTATTGTTATTGTAGTCGCGAAAAACGTCATATTTTCAATATTATGTTTTTTTTAGAATTTATTATTAATTAATATAACCAAAAGCATGTAAACTGAGAATCACAAGAATGCTTTGAAGTGACCTTCCTCTGCCACACAGGCCTCAAGTCTTGGTTTCACTGATTCCACGGTGCACCGCAGGTAGCTGGCATCGATTTCTGCCTAGGCTTGATTAAGTTCGCGGCGAAGCTGGTCCAAGTTGGCGATGGTCCTCTTCTTCAGCTTCTTCTCTAGGTATCTCCATATGACAAAATCCAGGGAATTCAAATTCCGGCTGTTAGATGTCCATTGATCCTTCGTTAGGTATCAAAATAAATTGGCGTCCGGATAAGCAATCGTCGTCACCGCTCCATGGCGATGTGCCCAGTCCTGTTGAAAGATCATGTCGGAATTTTTTTCCAGAACAACTTCTACAATACTTATCGGCTACCCATATACTATAGGCCTAAGGCAAGCTCTCCTGTCGACGCCTGTTGATGAGTGTTGTAATTTTTCTGGTTTAAAATTAATGTTTCCTGTCGACTTTTTTGTGTTCTAGGTCAATCTAGGATGCATCAATCGCATCCTAGGTGGACCTAGCCAAATCACTGCATCCACCCTATGGAATAGCACCTATGGGGTTTTGATAGAGCGGAGAGGTACACAGAGGTGCCGGGAAAAGCCTCCAGACACTTGCGTAAAAGCATGGCACACTAACAATAATAATATGCAATACCGGCAATGCAGTATTATTGGACTTATAATAATAATACACCAGCATCGCACAACTATAGCAGAATGTAGAGGGTGAATACTGGATGATATGGAAAAATATGATATGATATGGAATATATACTGATGGTCCTATTATATATAAGCGAGAACGGTCGTTTGTCTGCTTGTCTGTGAGTTTGTTTGCACAGAACTGGATGAGTGAGTTGGGGAAAGTGTGGGGATGGGGGGGAGGGGGGTTGTAGTTGTATAATGTGCCTGGCGACCTCAGTAGACGTGCCGAACACGTTGCCCAACGTGCATGGCGAATAAGCGTTGGCGCGAGAGATGCGTTAGGCGTATCGCAGCCCTTGTGTGGAAGATACGGGACCGTTCCGGCTAAGGCCTATGGTATAGT
Source organism: Heligmosomoides polygyrus bakeri (assembly GCA_947359475.1). Classification (NCBI taxonomy): domain Eukaryota; kingdom Metazoa; phylum Nematoda; class Chromadorea; order Rhabditida; family Heligmosomidae; genus Heligmosomoides; species Heligmosomoides polygyrus. The sequence goes on along the minus strand of OX375868.1, from coordinate 96,498,609 downwards.
CCCGCGGAAGTATCCGCGGAACGGGAATAATCCAGTCGGGACCCAACGCGGGCTCAATAGCCGCAGTCCGCAACACCCATTTTCCGCGGATTGTCAGCGGCGGTTGGTGGACGGGCTTGTATACTTCCCGTCGCGGGACGACCTCGCCGACCGACAACCTACCGCAGTGCAATGCACCGCGGGAGGCTGTAGGTCGGCGTTATCAAAAACGTTATCAAAAATAAACGTGATCCATTTCGAAAGCGACCGATTCCGTGAACTTGGAATGTTCCTAGTTCACGGAATGATAAGCGCGCTCCAGTGCGATTATCATTCAGTGTCGGCCGCCGACCGTACTGGTCGGCCGCCGACCGTACTGGTCGGCGACCACTTTCCGCGGTACATTTCCCGTGCATGAACGTCCCGCGGGACTATAACATATGCCTAAGATGGCTGAGTTGGCAATCTGAGGCTTGGCATACCCATCTGAGCTCGCAGTGCTCCCTGAAGTGCAGCCAGCTGTAATGAGTGTAGAGGAGCGACAAGGCTTCTCTACACTCATTACAGGTTGAATAGTCTCCGAGGGCTAAATCCCTTTAGATACTAAGTCCACTCTGGGGAATTGTCTCTCGTTCATGCTCGACGTGTCTCACACGTCATTGCAATTATGCAGCTCTGGTGCAATACACGTCTTTCACGGTTCTTACACGTAAGTTCCAACTCATCAGTGACGTTTACCAGCTGATGAGTACTACGGAAAGCCATTTCCCGTTGTACTACGACCGGCAAAGGCCGCACCACGGGTTCGCGGCTGATTTGGGGGCAAATAGGCTCGGAGGATCAGAATGGACTCAGTGGTGTTAGCCTTGCTAGGAAGGCACGTGCATGTCCAAGCACATCAGAAATAGACTGGTGTAGAACACACTATTGTAGAAAAAAAGTAAAAAAAATTCAAGTTTCCTTAACATTCTTTAACATAAAAAATTCTTTAATACAGAACGTTGTGTAGGGCTGTCCTACATTGTCAACCAGGTATGTTGAACTCATCATTCCTTAGAAAACAACTGCGCTAACGAAATCAGAATAAATGACACAGAAAACCTGAGAATATATGCATAACACCTGTGAGCTAGGTCAGTACGTTTGCAAATGATTAGGACGTCCAGTACACTGTCTTGCCTGGGTCGAAAACGTTGATTTATGACATCCTGGCCTATTTTTTCTGCTGATGTCATTTTTTCAGCAGCTTGAAGATCACGTTCTCGGTGCAGATCTAATAAAAGGATCCTCCTGACTAGATCTGCACCGAAAATGGTCCTCTTAGGTTATTCTCTCTCGTCCAGGAACTCGGAAACTAGGTCTGTCTGAGCAAACAGGTTGTAGTTTATTATTTTTACATGTTGCTGCCAATTCATTGTGCTTCGTTATGTCGGGAAATTGTTTGAGAGCCACCACTAACCAGTATTGCATCCCCCGCTACTGATTTCTTGAAGTTTACGTGTAGAGACGTGTGGAGGACGTGAATTAACAGCCCAGAATAGCTAACGTAATAGTGTTTACGTTCAAAGACGTGTACCAAACGTGTAGCGAACGCATCGGAAATTCCACAAAATTCACTTGGTGTCTAAACGGATCAAGTCGTCCCCGAGATGGTGATGGAAGCGCGCCCAACGTACGGTGCCCCGAAGCCGCGCCCACGCAGCCGCTCGACTTGACAACGGAAGTATAGAAATAGACACGGTGCGGAGCACAGCGAGCTATCGCATTTGCGATATGAGCCATTACTGCTGCAGCCGCACAGGCGGCTCCGCCGCCTCTGCCGCCGCCCAAAAAAGTTTCACAGAAGTGTGTTGGCGCGGTACGCCAAAACTCGCCGTAAGCACCGCTCGGCAGCAGCTCCTGCGTCCCTGCACTATGCCTAATGATACGCCTGCCGCTCTGCAGCAACAGTGTCCGGTGGCCGCCTTAAGCACTTCAGTACCAATAAAAAGTATCGACTCGATCACATCCGGCGTTTTGAAATGGAATTGATGCGATTTTCATTGTTTTTGAACAATCTTCCCAGAAAGTGATCGAGATCAGGCGTCTGGTAGACATCGACATTATTGATTTTTCCCAGCGCCTGACCATTCGAGCATAGAAAGTGGAAATGGACCATAGGTTTTCTAGACAATAGAGGGAGGTGAAAGTTCGTGACGCAGAACTCAAATGGGCAACGAGACAATCAGGGAGGTGCTGACGAGGAATCCGAATTTGTACAAAAAAGCGCATTGATCTGCTTTCCAGAATTATCTAAAACTTTGCATTCCCGATCTTTATCTACAGTTTCCACTCAATGATCCAAGTTGAAGCCTTGGATTTGTCTTGGTTGAGAAGCGCGGCAGGTACTTTAATCGTACATCGCAAATGCTGGTTATCATGATGCTGTAATGTCTAGGTTCGGAAATGTTTCATGTTTCCTAATCATTACACACGTCCTACGACAGTCTAGTTGGCAACAATAAACTTGACCGTTTTCAACATTGCTTAGTAACGATTTTTCTTTCCTTTTTTTGGTAACGATTTCTCTTTTTCTTTTTTTCGCCAATCTTCTGGCTCACCTTGAAAAGTTGAAGAAGAATTTCTGCAACGTGAAATCCTAGGGCTCATTATCTTGATCCTACAGTAATATCGAGCAAACTATTTCAATTGAAAAAAGACGAAGATTTTTTCTTTCTACAGAAGTGAGCAATGCTTAACGTTCTGTGTAGATATAGTAAAGACTTGTCTAATTTGTGAAACCATCCGCACGCTTCGTTACTGAATACAACTATCGCTTCTGTCGTGGCACTTTAGTTTAGAGGTGTTTGATCACGAGTAATTGTTGCCGGTGCACTACAAAGTTCACCGACGTAGGCTTTTGTGTTCTGCACCTTCTTGCTGAAGAAATTCTCTGTTTTACATACTTCATTTTCTTGCTATTTTATTCTTCGAAAGTTTCAGAAAAATACAAAAAGATGGGACTCGACACATTCGATTTGGGTGAATCGTGGGTTGGCTTGCATAAAGAAGCCGGAGGCAAATGGAGATTCGTTGATGGGCAGCGGGCCATTAAATATGGGTTTGCTAAAAACGAGGAATTAGAGGAGTGTGCTAGTGTAAGTTTAAAAAATTCTATAATAAGCTTTAAACATCGTTTTTTACACTCAATAGAAGGCTGTAAACACTTCTTGCAATTACTCGAAATTATAGAGCGGTCGAGAATTCCTGCAAAGAAAACTTTTTTGTTCGCGAATTACTGTAAGAGTATTCCTACATAACAGAATGGTCATGATGACCATGCACTCAGTACACATTTCTATCACTTACGAATAGTAAGCTGACATTTGCAACAGAATTTTGCCGTACGATCGGATAAACTGTCAGTTGTGGCGTTCGCTCAGTAGTGCTTATATTAGGTCATCCAATAAATAATCGCTTCTTCAACCTTGACTTCAACTTAGCAATTTTCCACTGAAACTTTTTTGGTTGACAACACAATCACCGTCATTACCTACGAGCTTGCGTCATCTAGTTAGCAATTTGTTAATAAAGAGACAATGAAAATGTTCTGGTTTCTTTGTAAAATATCTCGACATTGCCTTTTGAACATCTTCCAAATTTCCTTTTTTGCCACTGACAAAATGTAGAAGGGATCGGAGTAAGTGGTATCCCGAAGGTGCGGGATAGGGTGAGTACGGTAGATGAGGCGGAACCTCCCATCTTGAATCATTAATTTTTCGCAGTGCCCGTTCTGCACAGTGCGGTGTTGCACTATTGTGTTGTAGAATGACGCCCTTTCTGATGACGATCGCTGAATACATTTGCACTAAGGCTTGGTTCGCAGTTGTTTGTTCCATCTGTTCACTGTGATGATCCGCGTCAATAGTTTGTCCAAGTTCATACACTTCAAAATGACCATTTCCACGAACAGACACAGAGAAGCGTCTTTTTGGGATCTAAAGTCGGCTTCGCAATTATTCTTTGTGGTTCATTTGGAGACAGCAAATGCTTTTGCGCTTCAAATTATCATACAAAGCCATTTTTTATCTCTTGTGATCAATCGATCAAAAAACGAGTCTTTACAGTGTCGCTGAAGCAATGTGCTGCAAGTCGCCGACCGGTTGGCTCGGTTCTCTGCTGACAGATTGGGGCTACCCAAACATCTGCTCTGCATACTTGACCAAATTGGCGTAGATGGAAATGGTGGTCGATTAAGGTTGCATTAGGGTACTCGTTGTCAAATGGTACAGGTCTTTCTAATCGAGAGAGGTCAAAAATACCGGATCCGGAGCTGGGAAACCATCTTTGCCATATGCGAGCTTTAAGTCCACCCGAATATCCATCGCATGTATTTTTAGTATCGACTATTGCGTTACTACCCTTCCGAAACTTGAAAAAAGCAGCAATGCTGGGTATGCTTTTGTGAGATTTAACTGGTTTTTGAAAAGACCGTGTCTCAATGACTTAGGCACACCTTCGAAAGACACAAATTAATCGGCAAATAATAAGCAAATATAGTAGTGTACAAAAAACGGCCTTAGTTATCGGATGACCTAATAGATTATTCACTGCTTCCGAAGCGACATCACACATAATACAAAACTGAGCGATTAGGGTTTGCGGTCTCTTTTAATTATATGAATTTCCTTATGATAAAAGTACCAAACACATGGGTGTCTCTTCAGTTGAACATGTAGCTGAGCATTTTACGCTGTTTTCACTAGTATTAACCTGAACCGTGGAAGTGGTGTATATATAGATAAAGGCAGACACTTCTGCCTCAGAAATGATAGACGAGAAAACGAAGGAAATGATTGCCCATCTATCCGAGTTCTGGACACAGCATATGTACATGGCCATTCGCGGGAATGGTTTTGTTTAATGCAGGCGTCGGAAATCGGATGTCGGATATCATATAGTTATTATGTTTGTAGACTCGCAAACACGAGAATTAACCCTTAAGTTCACTTGCTGGGTTTCTCTTTTGCACTCTTTTGCGACTCTATAAGAGTGGTGCAAAACAATGACCGTTTTGAAGCAACTACTTTGAAATAGTATAACTTTCTTCAGAGGAAAGCTTTTCATTAGTATTAAGGATTGAGGATAAAGGAGGGCGTTACTCAATCCCTTCTGGGATGCGCCAGCGCCTTCTACTTCTACGGGATGTCGTGGAGGCGACATGAATGCGTACTTTGCCATACAATGACTTGCGGTGGCCAGCCGATGAACAAGTCAGCGCTCTATCCTTCCCAGACAAGTCTGGTACCAATTCACCGACCCCGGAGGGATGGAAGGCTTGGTTGGCCAGGGCGGAAAATCCGAACCAGGAACCTGGTATCGGGTGCACGCGACAGTCGCGCCTCCTCCGACTGCGCTACACGCGCCCCTCAGTAGTAGTATTAACCACCATAAAAATAAACGTATTCTTGCCAACAGAGGGCTTGTTTAGATATTTCAGCAACATCTCCAAGTGAGGTCGAAATCCGCGAACGCTTTTTTTGCATCATTTTGGTGTCGGAAGCACTTCTCGCGTAGAGAAATGACTAGATGCTTGAAAAGGGATTGTCTGCAGGAGAAAGAGATGGCAACAATAATGGATGGTCGAATGTTTCATATCCATCTCAGTCAGCCTTTGTGTTGTCATCAACCAATTAAATATGCTGCCCTCGGACGTTGTCATGGAGTAGGATTATACTTTTATGTTGATCAGTGCCGGGTAAATTCGATGCAATTTTTGGTGAATTTTGTCCAGTTTCTAGAAGTAAATCGAGTAGCATCCTGCTCCGTCATATAGATGAGGGTTCAAGATGCATGAGCTTTTTGAGAATGGTAGCACAGTGGGAGCAGGCGCAGGCTCTTGCGTGCACCCGGTTATCTTGGTTTGGATTTCGTGTCTAGGCTAACTTAGCACTTTACTCAAGTACGAAACTCTGAGACATTGCTGTTTTGGAATCCAGACGATAAAGAACGTGAGTTCACAGACAAAGACAGCCGTTGTAGAACACCTTATTCTACGAACAATTCCTAACAATCAAATTAAGAGCCATGTCTGAACTCACGAAAGAACACAAAGCCAAAAAATGCTGGCAAATCAAGGAACACCTAACAAAATTCTAGAAAATCTCGGCCTAATAAGGAACACATTGCGAAAAATCTAGGTCTGCGTGGTACAATCCTGAGGAAAGGTAGCCAAAACATCTGGAGTAAGTCAGAACAAGTGTGCAATCTCTATCTTATATCGCAAAAGCTCGAAAATATAACGAAAACTAATCAATGTAAACTGCATACAGCTGACGCACTCGCACCCTTTGTGCTCGTGCTTCCCTCTCTGGTCTCGGTCGTTTCCCTTTCCGGTATTGGTCATCACTAGCATTGTCAAGTGCAGGTACGCTTGCGAACCCCAAGGCACGCAGGACGACGTTTCAAGCACGTTACATGAACCCCGACACATGCAGTACGAGGTTTTAATCACGCCTCGTGAACCACAACGCACGTTGAACAACGTTTGAGCACATATCATGACTCCCGACCCTCGCAGGACGACGACTCAAGCACGTCTCATGACTCCCTCAGTCCCTTTCTGTCCAACCTAATATTTTCACAAACCAAAAGCACAAAATTCAAAACGACGTACGACTTTTCAAAGAATCTTTCGGTGCGCTGTTCCAGCACCTAGATTAGGCCTGTCGCCAACACTACATGGATTTCACCACTGGTTCATGTTGGGACCGTTCTAAATGTTTCACCTAATCGATATCTTAGCCGCTGAAGGACAGCTGCTTATTCTCTAGCTTGTGCCAGCAGGAGGTATCTGTGGGTTAGGGAAAGGCGGTAAGAGAATCGATTGAACAACATTGTTCTGCACCTTTTTTAAACAATGATAATCATACAATACAACTCGGTGCAATTTAGACAAATTCGGAGCCTCTTGACTAACATTGTTAAACCCTTCACACACTTTTGCGGCAAGCCTCGTGAAGCGCGCCGCTCACGTACATTCCAGTCTTGCACTTCGGATTAGTACTCTATCGACCTGTTTCCTTCCAAGTAGAGAACACATACTTCAAAGAATAAATCGCGTACGTGCGATAGAGGTGGATCGACTTCATACGGGCAGTTTTGAAGTTTTCCTGCTGCATCGTGTCTCGCTATACAACTCTATATAGTGAGAGCATTTTTTGCTGCAGTGAAAGTAAGAATCCCCAAGACGTATACAATACGATTTGGGTGTTCTATTCTCGAGGATAGGAGCGAAGCCCCAACCGACGTCTGACTTCGCTTCTAGCCCCGAGAACTGTTACTTTCATAAGGGTGTAATACAGAGTGATATCGGGCGGGTTCACACCTCAAATCCTCGACCTCATGCTATTGAGTCAGTCACGTATTCGGTGAGCCACCAGACCGCGAACCCATAGCCGCAAAATCGCGCTACGGTCTAGCTTGAAGTGAATTTGCTAGGTTGTGACTACGTCGAGATTCTTGCACTTCATCACTTCTTAAACGGAGGTGCACCTGTTCTGACATTCAAGACGACTGCGTCCTAAGGATGAAAATGAGAGCAACTTCGAGCAGAGCAGTATCGCAAAAGCACCTTCACCGTCGTTGACAATTTGTCAATCCATTGAGTAGCCAAATCTAGTTCCTGCGCTCCACCAACAACAATACGTCAAACCGCGCAAATTATAATAGGAAAAAAGAAAAAAAATTTCAGAAAACTAGCAGCTGCTGTTTTCTTAATTACTTAAAGCGGAAGTACGGTGGGTGTTTGATTGGTTCTGTATTTGAACTGTTTTAGGCGGAGCTTGGAGTTTATGAAGGAGAAGAAATCTTTTTGATACCTGGACCTTGTGACACAACTAGGCAATTGTACGTCTGTGAAAGAAAGATCATGTAGAATGCATTCGTTTTATTAAAGCATTTGTTTCGCTGCATGAACTGATCACCTTCAAACCAAAAAACAGACCTGAAAACAACGCAACCACTTCATTGTATTGTGTGGCAATATTGAAAGGAATAGACTCACGTGGAGTACGACCAATTACTCTCAAGGATGCGGTCCTGACCACTGGTGGACGAATTTCTTAAGTTTTCTGATTTCCTGGTCATCTTGTTTAAATTTTTAGTGTTTTCTGATTTGTAGGAAAATGGCTAAAATTGGAAAAAAAGAGAATGAAGCTGCGCACAAAAATTTATCACATAAAACCATTAACACGAATTCAAATTATATCACGAGATCATGAGTTTATTCGAAAAACAAATGTTTTGGAGAATTTAAAACTGCGAGACTGTGTTGTTTTGTGAGCTTTAAAGTAGAAATAGCTCCATGCACTTCTGGGGCCGGATTCATCAACGGCTGTCAGCAATTTAACAGAGAAAATTACAGCCGAAATCCCTGATAGCGCGGCTTATCAAGCGATATGGTGAGCGATAAGCCATTTATCTGAGTTTTCCGCTGTGAATTCTCTGTCAAAGTTACGTAAGCCGTTGATGAATATGACCCCCGAAACGCTTTGTTACACTGAGAATGTAAGTGCTATCGAAACGAAACTTCTCTATAACGTATATCACGTTTTTATAATTTGGCCCTTTCAAATTTCGTTAGTAGTCTAGACCACATGAGGTTACTCTCAAAACGTTGTGCCAACACTAAAAAGTTACATTTAATTGTTGGCTATCACCTGTATCACCTGTCGTCCCTTTGTTCATCGAGTTTCTCGATGGGAGCCAACAGCGCCTCCACTCGTCTCGGTCGCGTACCGGAGTGCTCGAATGGATCCTCCTCTCCAGAGGGACACGAAGAGCGTCATGTCGTTCGTTCAGGGTCTACACGAAGAAGTCCGACCAACGCGTTACTGGCCGGTAACGATGGGACTAGCTGGAAAAGCGCCACATGCCGCGATTCGTCAACACTAAAGCGTCGGGTAAACGACGCGGTAAAGTACCGGTAACGCCCTACTCCTAATATCTCATCCAGTGGCAACGAGTTGAGCGCGCTGCAAAGTGTAGTCGAACGGATGCGCAGCATCCTTCACCGCGTGCTTGTGAATCACAACAGCCGGTAAGTTTGTGGCAAAGAGCCGGTTAGGTAAACCTGTGGCAACGATTTGCTGAGTCCTTCGTCGATATTCGTTGTCTGGTGTTCTCTTGACATCCACGGAATCCAGCCGGTGACGTTTCTAGTCCGGAAGTCTGTGAAACTCTATACGTGGCCTGCCTACCTAATTTTCAACACACGAACGACATAGTAATCACACGAAAATTCTCCACCGAAAGGGATCTTCGTAAACACGAGACTGTTTTAAAAGCTCTGCTAGTTATGTAGACGCATCACACGTCAGCCCAGAACCAATCGTAAATCCCATACTTCCACTACATTCTTACGCATATGTTATATTTTGGCGACGCGTCGAAGAGAGGACACGTGCACTCTGCCGAGCGGCGGCGCGAGAGAAAGAGGGTATAAGTGCGCGGGTAGCTGCGCACCTATATTATGCAGCGTCGCCGACGTGCCGACAAAATATAACATCTGCATTATCCTACATTTTGGGATTCAGAGTGGTATTAGAGATGCGATAATGCGTTATGAATACAGACCATGTCCAGGGGCTGGATTCATCAACGACTTACAGCAGTTTAACAGAGAAAATTACAGTTGAAATCCCTGATAGCGCGACTTATCAAGCTATATGGTAAGCGATAAGCCGCGTTTTCCGCTGCTGTGAATTCTCTGTTACAGTAAGTCCTTGAGGAATCCGACTCAAGGAGGTCACAAAACAACAAAGAGAAATGAGATAAAACACTGGGAACCACCAATCAATAGGAAGGAGGGAATGAAGTGCGCAGTGAGGCTTATCACCCTATAAGGGGTCGTTCAGAGCATCATCGCGGCGCGACGCGAGGTAATGATAATCTTACATACCGATCGAGCGACGTCGCGTCGCCCCGTCGCAAGGTATTCATAGCTGTTCTGCAGCGAACAACATATCGGTCGAGGATATCATCATCGCCAGACGATGAAGATATCGCCTCATTTCAACCACCGATAAAGTCATCGCGTGGTATGGAATTCTTTCTCTCTCCACCTATATCCATCATGATACATGTATCTGAGCGTGAAGCCGGTCTACTATTTCTATAACGTAATTTTTTAATTTAAGGAATTTTCTAATGAGATCGAGGGAACACAGAAAACCGGCAATAACTCTTATTTCTGGTTTTTTCAAGGTTTTCTACTATCTCGGTTTAAAAATTATCTAATTGGCACTAAGACTGCGACACAGATGGGGTCCGGGGGGTGTGGCCACAATCAGAGATGGGCGGAATTTCTATTTTCTGATTTTCTGGCCATTTTGGGCAATTTTTCTGTTTTCTGGCAAAATGGACAAAAAGGGTCAGAAAACAAAACATATAGTTGCGAACAAAATTATATCATAAAAATCTAATAAAAGGAATCCAAAAAGTATTATAGAATTATGAGTTTGATTCCATTGTTTCCAATTTTAAATTGCAAGCATCTCTGTAGTCAGAATAAGAGGTACTAACATTAACAATGGATCATCATCGTAATATGAACAGAAAATGTCAATGCAAAAAAAGCAGAGGCGGTAATGAGTAAGTTAGATCTGCCAGATCCCGCAGTTCTTACGTTGCCTAGTCCTGCGATATCCTCTCCGTCAGCGGGGAGAACATGGAAACTGCGTTTATGTCAGTGTAAACGACCATGAACAATCTCGGAGCACACCCTAATTTTTGATCCATTTTTTGTCCATTCTGCCCGAAAACAGGTAAAACGCCCAAAATGGCCAGAAAACGAGAAAACAGAAGTTCCGCCCATCTCTGATTGTGACCTCATCCCCCCCCCCACCTCGGACCCTATCTGCTATCTGCGCCGAACAATCCTGGTACCAATTAGATACCTTCTAAACCGAGATAATAGAAAAACTAGAAAAAAACATACCAGAAATAGCAGTTACTGCCGACTTTCTGTGCTCCTTCGTTCTGCTCAGAAGATTCCTGAAATTAAAAAATTACTTATAAAGTCGCATACCTGGATCACGGTCGGAGAGACTGATGCAAGCTATGGATGGAGAGAGAACTGCATCGCCCCGCGATGAGTTAGTTCATCGCTGCTTGAAATGGGGCGATATTTTCATCGCGTGGCGACTGATAATTGCGTGCGATAAGGTGTTCGCTGCAGAACAGGTATGAACACCTCGCGACGGGGCGACGCGAAGTGTTCGTATGATATGGGGTAGATTATGATAAGATGATGGAGATTACGTTCAGATGTTAATCGCGTGCCGTTCATAGCGGTGCGATTCCAGGTGACGGAGCGACGCGATCATCGCATCGCTTCGACAGTGGACTTCGCGTCGCCACGCGAACGCTCTGAACGCCCCTAAGGGCACGCGGAGTGACCGGCTGACAATAATGGAGACATGGAGATGTGAGAGAGCGGTCACTATTCGCCAATGTATATAAGCACCAGAAAGAACACTGCTCTTCATTGACGGCCAAACCGCGCAACAGAACCCCTTGCCCCCCCCCATCCTCCTACCCCACAGTTGCTAGGTCTGTGATGAGCTGTGTTTCTGTATGATGTTGAATATAATCTGCAACACTGTTGTTTTTAGACCTGAAGAAGGGCTTAAATCCCGAAACGTCGTCAATAAAGCATTGATTAAATCGAGCTTCACAACTACACAACCAAAGAGAAATGAGAAGATTTTCACGAGATGTTCAGGAGCAGCTGTTAAAAAGGTTCTGTAGAAAGCTGTCATTGAAACTAGACTGTACACTGTACTGTAACCTTAAGATCTTAACCTAGAGGTGGTAAAATACCCTATCCACAGTCATTCTTTATCGGCTAATCTACTCGTGAATGCCCATTATAATGAGGTTGATCCATGAAAAGGCTTATTCTGCCTGTTTCATTCTGCGTTGTTTCGCCACTCATCATAACGATTGCTGATTGGGTTTGAAGCAGGCGCCAGCAACTTTTCTACTCCTCGCTGCTCCGTGTCGAGTAGCTTAGTTGGTCGCTCGAGGGGCATAACGAGCTGAACGACTCTCGTTAGACAGAGAAAACGGCAGCACATCTCAAACGTCCGCGAATCTCGAGACCTCGAAGCCATATTACAATATTAGCTTGCCCGAAAAGTTCTCAGTGTTTTGTGTTACTTTTTTCATTCGATTTCGAACGTTCAGTTTCAAACGATATTTTATTTTAACTTCAAATTGTGACAATCTACAACCGAGACAGTTCGACAAATCAGTCAAGTGTGGGGGCCTAATAGTATTGGAGAAAGCACTGTGCGCCAGTGGCTCAGAAAATTTCGGACCGGAGATTTCAGCCTCGAAGATGTTCGCCGTAGCAGTTGACCTAGAGGAATCCTAGGGTCGGATTCATCAATGACTTACATAACTTTAACAGAGAATTCACTGTTGAAAACGCAGATAACGCGGCTTATCGCTCACCATATCGCTTGATAAGCCGCGCTATTAGGGATTTCGGCTGCAATTTTTCCTGGTAAATTGCTGTAAGTCGTTGATGAATCCGGTTCCTGGACGACGAGTTGGTGGAAGCTGAACCATGTCAAATGTTCGCGGGATCGTGGAAGAGTAACTCGAGTTGAGTAGAACTGTTGTTGCGGATGCTTTGAAACGCGGAGCAGCAACAATTTTCCTGTTTCGAGATTTGTTTTCCTCCAATTTTACGGAACAAACCTGACCCGTTTTTAGATCGAATCATTGCTTGTGATAAAAAGTGGACGTTCACCAATTGGGACCAAGCCAAAACAGCTTTTGTGGAATTTGTCGAATCTCGACTACCTAATTTTTTCGCTGATTTTTCGCTGAAGTAAGTCGACAGGTGGCCCGTTGGCAAAAGTGTGTTGATTCAAAGGTTGCCTATCTCGACTAAATCCGGCAAGATTTGAGAAAGTTATGGTAATTCAGAGTGAAGCACTCAAAACCCTGAGAACTTTCCGGACAACCTAATATATACATGCATAAGCATGTGTTACCGCACTCATCACCCTCTACTCCATACTAAGTGTTGTATAGCATTTTCACGTTGAACTGGACAGTTTTCAAGCATATTTGGACCCTTCGCGCCAAATTGGACACTCTTCTAAGCTAGTCTAAGATTGCTGAATTCAAAGCGAACTTTTCCAAATGGAAATGAGCAACCTTCGTAGAAATTAAACTACAGACTCACTAAGATGGTTCGAATAATTTTTTTGTTCAATGAAAACTTGGTTTAACCTTCTTTGAAATTTTTTAATATAGCTCACCTGACGCCGTAAGTATAACAACTTCATAGAATTTTTTTCCACGAAAAATATTAGTTTTTATTTTTTAAAGCACGGCAAAAAATCCACGGTTTCTCTGATCGTCATTCTTTCGTTTTGATTAAAAGAATGACCAAGTATATCATTTATCTTATCATTTTTATTTATTTATTAATCATTTTTATTTATCATTTTTATTTATTTATTAATCTGTTTATTTATTTTGTGGAGCGAGTCATGTCGCGGTGAAATACAACAGCGTCATTATGCAATACTCATCTGAAATGGCATAACAACCCTAACATAACCGAGGAAAGAATAGAAGAAAATAAGACAAGCAATAATTGAATAGGAAAAGACAAACCATAGGTTTAGAACAGTTTCAATCGCAGATCTTTTTTAAAATATTCGTTCGAATTCGAACATCGGTGGTTTTAAGTCAATATTCGTTCAAAATCAAACCTCGAAATAGAGCCATATTCGAGTATTATTCGAAATTAAAGGATAAAGGATAAAGGACGGCGTTACTCAATCCCTTCTGGGATGCGCCAGCGCATTCTACTTCTACGGGATGTCGTGGAGGCGACATAAATGCGTATTTGGCCATACAATGACTTGCGGTGGCCAGCCGATGAACAAGTCAGCGCTTCATCCTTCCCAGACAAGTCTGTTACCAATTCACCGACCCCGGAGGGATGGAAGGCTTGGTTGGCCTGGGCGGGAAATCCGAACCAGGAACCTGGTATCGGGTGCACGCGGCAGTCAAGTATTATTCGAAATTGAATACTTCAAAATCGTTCGAATAATTTCATTCGAATATCGAATAAGCTTCAAGTCTTTGAGAACAGAACCCAATTGGAACAAATTGTTCGACTATTCGAAAAATATTCGATTGTCAAGTTTTGTGGCGGACTAGTATTTGATTGAGTTGCGGGAGGAAGTATGGATGACGCCGATTGTGTTATTGTTAACGTTGGCATAGTGTATAAAGTTGTACACGAAATACTTGTCAACTCCCGACTCAGTCCGCAGGTGGGTGCGAGGTTATCCTTGCCATCCGGCCTTCCCGCTTCTCCACCCGGAGAACTTAGTCGGTGTCCTTCTGCACCGTCGCTAGGCGAACAGGCAGAAGGGCTTCTAGAAGCACTTAAACCGTGCAGGTCTACCGACATTATGTTCTTCTTCGTTAAGTGAACTCTTCCGAAGCTTCCGGTACCTAATCCGACTTGACAACTCAGAGAAGGTCACCTAAGGTCCCCTAGTGTTTCTTTTATCTCCCCTCTAGATACCAGACGGCTGAACCGTTTGTCAGACGGTGATGACACCGTAGGTTTTATAAAGTTTATATAACAAAGTAAAAACTTCAAACACAAATGCAACGGTTCACAACAACAACAACTTCGAACGCGGAAACGACAGCGAAGTGAAATAGTATGAAAATGAAATCAATTGATCTAAAAGATGTGAATGAGTTCAACGGGAACTAATTAGGCTCGACCGGGTTAAATAAACTCAAGATGATCAAATGTATGCCACCAAGACTTGGTTAGTATGCGAGAATTAGCTGGGGCTCGTCCGATTGTTGAGGTTTGGAATCCGACCGGCTGTCTCGCTCTTAACTCCCTCTAGGCTCCACTCACGCAACTAGAACGGATGGGATAAGGGAGGAGCAGGGATAGGCCACCAGGTGGAGACCAACTGAGTTAGGTACTTACCTAATCCTCAAGGACAAATCTCACTTAGCAGTGAGGCCGACTACCATGCAGCGGTAGCTGCGTAGCCCAAGCCCGGGGAAAATGCGGGGCGAAGAGGGTACGTGAAGTACCAGTGAAAGGCCCACCTAGGAGGGTCAGGCTAAGGCAACACCACTAGGAGTCGCTAGCCGACTGCTAAATAGTTAGACTCTCTCTACTAGATGGAGCTACGCCCGAGAAGCACCCCCTTTATTTCTCACAGGTACTAGCGCCTACTAAGATTTAGGCTGACTACACTCGTCCCGACCAGGCTAGGAGGCGGACGCGCAACTCCTGCCGAGATTCACTGGGGAGCCTACACTACGGGGGAGCCGGGTGCGAAGGCCCTTAAGAGCTACCTAGACTCTTCCCCTGACTTAGTGGGTCTCCACCCAATGAATACCCCTACTGCGGAGGCTCAAGTTTTGGCCTACTACGCAAAGAAGGGGAATTGGGCTAACAAGTGTTAGCCACGAATAGCCCGGAGCCGGCTGTGACGCCTATGGCTGGGCACACGGTTGGTAGGAGAGGTAATTTAATAATGTCAGCACAGTGGGAGAGGATGAGGGGACCGTGGAGAGTGGAGCACAGAAGAAATCAAGAGCTCTAAGGCTCCTGGTCGCCACGTTCAGCGAGACACTCACTCTCAGCGGAAGGGGAGTATGCCTAACCCTACCGCTGCCTTATCCGGGGAACACCTGTTAGCGTCCCGGGGCTACGAGAGGCGAAGCTAGTGTGACGGCGCCGGGTCTAACCGACGATGCAAAACCTAGCCCGTAATGTTGTGCTCGTTACACTCCGAATGTCTCCGGGTGAGATGTTGGACCCCTTTTCCCCCTTGAAAACGGTTAGAGGATAAAACGAAATGAAGAAAACGAGAAGAATGCGGCTCTCAAGGCCGGACCGGCTGCTTCGCAGCAGGGAACGGAGACTAATGTTCTGGGGACCCGGCCGCTGCGCATGGTCCGATGCGGCGCGGCTCCCGCGGTGTCCGATCCATGTGGATCAACCCCCTTGACCATGTTTGGACGGGCCCCGGCTATGACAGGAGGCAAGGTCCGAAGAGAGAGTACTCTGACAGAGGAGGGTGCCGACGGTAAGAGAGATATCGACACCGATCGGCCTGGGGGATCCAATGGACGCTTGACCTGGACTTGACACGATTAGATTTTTCGATTATACGGAAAAACGATGAGCGGTTAAATCTGCTAGTTTATTCGTTCGAAATCTTTCAACATCGAATAAATTCGTGCATTCATTTGTTCGATAACATTTCTCAAAAGCACAACTATATAGGCTATCTCTGTGTGTGGCAGATAACGGTTACCGATTTACCGGTTTAACGGATTTACCGTCATTTTGCGATAAATGCTCTTAACGAAATTTTTCGGTAAATTCTCAAATTTACGGAAAAATTTAACGACTTTTTTCATATAAAATCATGTTTCTATCTATCGAATGGAGAAGCAAACATACTACCGAGCGATTTCTTCTAAATTGAGATCGTGTGGGTGTGTTAAAAACGCGCTCCACTGGGATAGTACCTCGCGCTGACATTCTCCACAAGACATGAGACAATTTGAACTAGAGATATAGAAGCTCTCGGAACAGACGATCGCCGAAGGAATAAGGAGAAGATACGCTCAAGTCTTGTTCCCGTCGTTTAGTCCAAGATGTGCGGCATCGGATTGTACTCTGCTAGTCCACCTGATGTCCTGGTGTACTCTTAAACTGTTTTCTCGTATAAAAAGAGAAAGAAGTTCGTTATCATGTCACATTTCGTTGTTCTTTGCTCCAAAGTTTAGCTTAGTAGGTCAAAAAGTAGTAATGTAGGGTGTAGATTATCCTTTCATCGAATAGATTGTCATAAATTCAAAAAGCACACTTTTAATCCAAAAGAAATATAGCCATATTCAAGTGAATGTCAGATGTTCCAGAATGTTTTGTAGAATTTCAATTATGCTTTCCCCTTTTTTTTTAAGGCACTCACAATATAGATCGATATACTTGTGCGTTGTTAGGCTTCCGCTTGCTTTGTTTGTTGTAGGATGCTCGTTGCTTTCAGGGCGTTGTTTGCTTTAGGATGACTTATACATGATAAAATGAAGATAATATGGTTTTTCTGAACGTGATGATGTTTTGGTGAAAAGCTTTACGCTCTTTTAACCCATCGCTGCTTAAAACTGGTTGTTTTTGAGGGAATATTAAATTTCACAAAATTAACGGATTTACCGAATTTACCGGCCAATTTCCGCGCTAAAAATATGCGGTAAAAAATTTACCGGGGACAAGTCAGCGCACACCCCTGTTCCATACGATTTGAATGCGTATTTGGCCATACGATGACTTTCGAATCCCAGCCGAAAAACAATTCAGCGCTTTATTTTTCTTAGGGAAGTCTGATGCCAATTCACCGATCCCGTAGGCATGGAATTTCTGGTTGGTCTGAATGGGAAATTCGAACCACAAGCCTAGTACCAGGCGCGTGCACCAGCACCCGACTGCACTAAACGGGCCCACACACCGCTTTACTACATCAGATCATTTGTTATATGGCCAAATAAAATAAATAAAAATAAATTAACTGAAACAAATGTCAAAACAAAATAAATAAAATATGCATTCAGCTCGCCTTCACGACTCCAGTAGATGTACAGCGCACTGCGCAGCCCAAAAGGAATTTAATAACGCAGTCTTTTATACTTTATCCGTCAGAGCAATACTTTGATACTCTGATACTTTGATGGTCCTTTTGTCGGCTGGAGGTCTTCTCAGCGGGGACCACAGCTCTTCCAGACCGCTCGATCTCTGGCTGCTTGCATCCAGTGAGGCAGACTCCGCTCTCTGAAAGATCTTGAGAATGAGTCTGCCTATCGCGTTGGCGGTCGTTCCAGTGGTCTCTTATGGTCTCTCGGGAGCCATTCTGTGACACGGAGACTCCATCTATCGTCCCTTCGTCGAAGCAGGTGTCCGGCCCAGCGATATTTGGACTTCTTCATGTACTGCAGCGGGTTTGCTAATTGCGACTTCTTCCGTAGCTCCGAGCTTCGTAGGCCTTCTTGCCATTGCTGACGAAGGCTTGTTCTCAGAAGACATCTCTCCAGTGCACGATGCGTAGTTTGCATCGCTCTGGCGATTGTCTTGTTGTCGGGCCAGGTTTCCGTCGCGTAACACAACGCAGGCAGTACAGAGGCGTTGAATATCGAGACCCTGAGGCCGGGATCCTTGACCTGATCGGTGACTTCGCGAATCGAACTGAAGGCTGCCCATGCTGCGCGTCTCCTGCGGGCGATTTCAGGAGCGAGGTCGTTATCCATGTTCAGCTCTCTTCCCAGATAGACGTAGGAGTCGACCTGTTGAAGAGCGACTCCATTTAACCTTACGAGTCCCGTGTCACACCGCAGGTTGACCATAAATTGTGTTTTGGACATATTCAGTCCAATCCAATCTTCATACCTGCCACATTGAGCTCGTTCAGCATTTCCTCGACTTCTGCCGTGCTGGTAGAGATGAGAACAATATCGTCGGCAAAGCGAAGGTTGCTGATCCGTTTACCGTCGACAAGGTAGCCTTTATCGTCCCAGTTCAAGTCTTTCATGGCATGGAGTGCCGCTGTGAATAGCTTGGGAGAAATCGTGTCTCCATGCCGTACTCCTTTCCCGATAGGAATTTTAAGCTTTCGATCGAACAGCTGGATGGTAGTCGATGTGTTCGAGAAGCATTCGTCGAGATGTCATATGTAGGGCGATGGTATACCAGCGTGCACAAGTGCGTTCAAAACGGCGTTGATTTCCACAGAGTCGAACGCCTTCCGGTAGTCCACGAAGACAAGGACAAGTGGGAGGTGGTATTCGCGGCTCCTCTCGATGAGCTGTGAGACAGTTTGAATATGGTCCACGCAGGAGAAATCCTTGCGAAACCCTGCTTGCTTCACTGGCTGATATTCATCCAAGCAACGCTCCATGCGGTTAAGCAGTATCTTGGTGAAGATCTTGTACACAACCGAGAGAAGACTGTTGGGTCGATAGTTGTTGATGTTCTCCTGCTATATTTTAGACATATATTGCTCTGAACTAAACTTTAGAACAATATATATCTAAAATCCCCAATAGACCCAGCCTTACGTAAGAGTGATGGAGTCGATGTTGCACGTGTTCTGCTAACTCATAAAAAGCCTCGTTTTTGGAGCGCAGTAACTCTCTCCGCTTAGAACCTTCGGAGTTCGAGATTCCGTTATTTTTGAGATAGCGGAGAGGTTTAGCGATTCACTGAGGTGAAACATTGTAGCTGAGGGAGTCTAAATTCTATCGGTGTGAACATGCACCAGCGGTGTGGTGACTTTCAGACTCTTCAAGGACACACTGGCTCCGAGCCACTCAGGCCTGACGAAAAGGGCATAAGCTTTCGCGCACCCTCCCTGACTTACTACATACGCTCTCGCGCGCGCAGCCGGCAGTCTTCTGCTACGTCGTCACCGTGAGTGGTCGGTTCGCTCCGCTCAGAGACTGGTTCGTCGTCGTTAGCAACGCAGTTCCACTTCCATCACCATCACGCAGGGCTCCGGATCGACCAGGACTGCAGCGCAGCACTGCATATGTAATCACATTGTCAGGCCAGACCACCGCGCTCGTGAGAGAATGTTCCAGGGTAGGAGCCGAGCAAGAAATGCGGCTTGTGTTGTTGAAACCCGTAAGAAACTTGGAGTAGCGCAGCCTCAACTCGTAGCAATTGTAATAATTTCATTGGCGTTGTGTGATGTGTGTTATCCATTTGCGCAGTGTCGTGTTATTCAAGAAAGGGAAAAGGTTTATTGAGATCAAGTTGGAAAGACTACAAGGAGACAGTCGGTTCAATTGCCCAACACGAGTGTTGGAAAGATGGTGCAAAGGCGGGGTGGAGTGAGGTGTGGGGACCAGTGCAGAAACAATCCGCACTAAAATACATCCGCATTGGTGTGAAGCGTGTTTTATCGGGGCAAAGGGCACACTCTTAAATAAATCGCAGAGGTAGGCAGGCTCATAGCAGTGCGCAGGTAGGTACTCCGTTCGTGCTCCAATTTGTGGCCTCAAAGAAAGGCCGCGTACGTATTCCACTGATGCAGTGCTCTCCTCTAGGGCACCATAAGCTGAACAACTTTCCGATTTCTTTTGACCAATGCAACTAGATTACAACGGTGCGACAGCAATTTAACCTCTTTATCAGCTACAACGCTTTAGCTCAATGAATCGCTAAACCTCTTCGCTCTCTAAACAAATAACGGGAGTTCGAGCTATGAAGGTTCTGAGCGTAATAAATTTTTGCATTTAACTACGCCTGCTTCTCATTATTTAGCAAAAGACCTGCAACTTTATTAGAATTGTGGAAATCACCGCCAGCTAATGCCAGGCCCATGAGGAATTCCGCACGCACAATACCGCTCTACATCTCAAACCCTAGAGTGCAGCGAAGCCAGCAAAATTTTTATGACCTCATCGAAATCACAGCTACAGGGTCACGGCCACGACACGCAGCTCTTAAAAATTCTTGTTACTGATACGGCCTTACCACCGTTCGATAGAGCTCGTCGAGCTCATCTGTGGCGTGTAATAATGTGGGCAAGTACCAGCGCAGAAAACGTCAAACATACGAGCGAGTAAAGCAGCTCTAAAACGACTGTCAAAGCTATGAGAGCTTAAGCAGTCGTGGGTCTGCGAGCACGTTAGGAATTGAATCCAAGGAAGATCTGGTTAGATTTTCGCTGCTTGCTGCACGAGAATTCTGATAATTACCACCTATATATAAAAAAGTTTGTCCGTCGAGTGATCTAACCTATATGAGATACGCCGCACCATTTACAGCTAGGGCGGCAAGTGATCTAACCTGAGCGAGATACGCCGCATCATCCACAGCGGGGGCGGTCAAGTGATCTAACCTGGGTGAGGGGCGCTTCGTCATCTACACCGCGGGCAAGATTTGCTGTTGAAGGTGGGATGTTGCTGCAGCAGGGGAAGTGCAGCCCTTTACTTCCTAACACAACAGCACCTCGGGTGCTTCTGAGTGTCCAGATTCAGAAGCCGACTTCGTGCCATTAGCATGAGAAGACCACTAAAGGGGTAAGAGTAGAAGGGGAACTTCGAGGGTGGAGAACCGACGGTGACCAGGAAGGAGCGACCTGGAGGAGGCATCGGGATGCGGAGGTCGAAAGGCGGAACAATGAAGCAGGACAGGAGGTGGCACGAAGAAGGGTTTAGGCAGTAAGGAGGGACCAGTAGGGAGTTAGCAAGAAGGACAGTAAGGAGAATCAGCAAGGGGATCCATTACCAGTAATGGAGAGTGGTTCTAGAAGATGTGACACCGATGTCGTGCAATGGGCGTTCGCTCGCCGTCGTGATGTCGTGAGTCTAGAAGGGCTACTTAATTAGGGTAGAGTAGTAAGGAGGATCCCGAGGGTGAAGGGTCTACATGGAAAAAGGGACCTGAAGGCGGTACCAGGACGGTGAACCAACAAGAAGGGAGCCGTAAGGGAATTCATACGGAGAACAAGTAATCTGCCATATGCATAGCCTCCTCATGCTTGACACAGCAGCGACTGCGCGCGTTTCTGAGCTTCTGGATCCAGAAGACGGCCCCTACATTGCGCAACAAGCGTCCTGAAGGGGTCAGTAGTGTAAACAAAGAAGTGGCCCAGAAGTTGGGATGAGGAAGGTGGGACTAAAGAAGGAGAGGAAGACCAGTAAAGGCGGACCAGCAGTTAGATCCAGTAAAAAGAAACGAGTGAGCGGAAACCTGGCAAGACATGTCAGACATGACATGTCAACGATATGTGGAAACGCTAGCTGTTGAGCATGAGAGCGATTGCGGAGGAACAGCCTGAGGGACAGAAGTACTGCGCAGCACAAACCAATCAAAGTGACTCCTGGAATGGCATTGTTGTGCTAAGAAATCGACCTAAAAAGGTTTGGATCTTCAACTATTGCTTGATCATTGCAGTCTGATTATTTCCTAGGCTTCCTACACGAAGCTACAGTGCGCACTCAAGTGATCCATTCCCTAAATCGGCCGCAACGACTGGGTGGCCGAGTGGATAGCGTGGCGGACTTGCGGAGCGACGTCGAGGGTTCGATTCCGGAGGTATGGTTTCTGCATTGCTATGGACGGTTTTTGCGTTTTTGCAAGCGAAGAGCATATTTTCGTTTCGGTAGTGTGCAGCATTATTGTGTAGTGGCGAATAAGTGTGACGACGTCATGACAACCGATTTCGCCCATACTTATATGTTACAGGGAGGTGTAATTGCGTAGAAACTGCGACCAACAGTTTCAATTGACTTCGGTTTCACACATATTTTCTTCCAAACACTATGCACTCGATATGCACCTACTGTGGTCCACAATGTGTTCACAATTTATGTAATTTATGATTACAGCATGTTTCTTTCTCGAAAAGACCTTGGTTGAAGGCGGGTCAGCACAGGCACGATTCATGCCAGTAAAACCACTGTCCAACATTATATATTTAAGAGGAATAACAACAAACAATGGATACAAATAATAATAACGACAATTACACGAATACAGACCCACTAGCAAGTATGAGGGAGAATGATGAAACAATCGAAGCATAGATGTTTGTCACACCAACAACAACACACGAAGCTATTCAACGAACAGTCATCTGCTCCCTGGCACACCTCGTCGAGAGGTACTTCATGGAAGGCGTAGTCTGTTGGTGTTGAGAACGGTTCTGGATGTGTGTCTATGTAACCTGGAGCAAGCCATGCGTACTCAAAACACAGTCGAAATATGGAAGCGCAGAATTGGCGATATGCTTGACTCAACACCTGTGAATTATAGTCAATAATTGTAGTGTATGAATTAATATAAGCCAAAATCATGCTCACCTTCAAGGTGTTGTCTCTCGAAAAGCAGTTGAAGTTTGGTCTGTGCAATGCAGCCTCATGAATGCGGCGAATGATTCGTTTGAACAGGCGGAAAAAATAAACATCGAGCGGCTGACAGAGAGCTGTTGCATTAGCCGGGATCGTCATCAGCTTCAGCTGCTTTCCAACTGGGACACCGAAATATATTGGAATGATCGATGAATCCGGGCTAGCTATAGAGCAGAAGAATCAGTGGAGACGCCGATGACAGGCTGGGAGAAAAACTTTCCGTCTTTCTTCCGGAGCCTAGGATCAGGTGCCATCTCTCATTAGCGAATGCGTTAGGCCCCGTTTATACTTCGACGCCGAGCGACGCGACGCAACGTATAGTGCCCATATTGATTGATCGACGCGATCGATCAATTTGGCTACTTTACATGCCGTCGCCTCGCTCGGCGTCGAAAGTATAAACGGGGCCTAACGCACTCGCTAATGAGAGATGGCACCTGATCCTTACGCATGATGTGACTGGTGCCGGGCACGACGTAAGCATTTGGCGCTGATCAGTGTCCGCTTTGAGGAAAGCGACCACCAGGCTCTGGAAGAACGACGGAAAGTTTTTCTCCCAGCCTGTCATCGGCATATAGGACAGGAACGACAGTGCAAGAGTGAGTCAGGGATGACGTTGACTGCACCACTCGATGTACTTGTCTGACCCCTACAGGCGCAAGGGTCCTGCAAAAGTTGACTTTCCGTATAATCCACCATATATAGGGTTGACATGCTCACCTCTGTGACACAGCCTCTCGATTAATACCGCTTTGGTCGATGTTGCAAAAAACTGAACGCGGATGCTTTTCCATTTCCGCCCGTACGTTTGCTACAAATGTCCTTGCCGCCTCTTCAACTTGATCATGTTCGCGTAGGTTACGGGTTATCACGAAAGTTGTCACTTTTCTTGACCGAAGCCCGCAGTGCCTTACGAACTTCGAGATCCAACCCCTCGACGCCTTGAACCCGTCAACAAAGCCACACTCACGATTAATGGTGAGAGCCATGTGACGAAGGGTGAGGTAGGAGAGCGGCAACCCTAGCGAAAAACAAGTTGGACCTGATTTTCGGCAATACTCAAACTTTTTCTACCTTTCTGAACAGCATCCATGCATTTTCTCGTAGAACTGCGGAGAGTCGCTTTAGTGACGACACCCGATTCTCCCGAAACTCATCTGTAGAAAGTCAGAAATATGCGAAACGCAGGAAGCGAATGGACAATCTACCTAGGGTAAAACATAGCACTGGTATCATACTTTGTTTCTCGAAGGCACGAAAAAGTTTGAGGTGGTCCTTGGTTCTTATCCACCTAAACCAGTTGCGGATTGCAGCGGACGATTCTTCTTTGAAGTACTACGGTAGTGAGTAAGGGCTTCAGAAAGCTAAAGAACAGTAACGGATTTTCTTTAGGAAAAGAGCCTTAAATTTTATTCGAGAGTACCATGCACTAACCATGCTTGCTGTGACCGGGTGACCATCACAAGTTAAGGTCTTTTGAAGGGGATCATCAAAGTCGCCTCAATCAACATCGTCTTCCGGTGTCCATTCCGCATCTTCGACCTCATCCAGGCCAACCTAGTTGCCATAACAATACTTCGTTTCGTAGATTTTCTTTTAAGGAAAGTACTACCTACGAAATAAAACTGGTGTTTAGGAATTCAACGGAAAATTGTCACATATTGATCGCTAGATCATTCTCCCTCTTCTTTCTCTCATTTATTATTAATTGATTATGATTTATTATCCATTGTTTGTTGTTATCCCTCTTAAATATATAATGTTTGACAGTGATTTTACTGGCATGAATCGTGCCTGTGCTGACCGGTCTTCAACCAAGGTCTTTGCGAGAAGGAAACATGCGGCAATCGTACATCAATTGTGAACACATTGTGGACCACAGTAGGTGCATATCGAGTGCATACAGTTTGAAAGAAAATATGTGTGAAACCGAAGTTAATTGAAACTGTTGGTCGCAGTTTCTGCGCAATTACACCCCCCCCCCCCCCCGTAACATATAAGTATGGGCGAAATCGGTTGTCATGACGTCGTCACACTTATTCGCCACTACACAATAATGCGGCACACTACCGAAACGAAAATATGCTCTTCGCTTGCAAAAACGCAAAAACCGTCCATAGCAATGCAGAAACCATACCTCCGGAATCGAACCCTCGACGTCCCTCCGCAAGTCCGCCACGCTATCCACTCGGCCGCCCAGTCGCTCCCGGCGTTGTAGCGAATGAATCACTTGAATGCGAACTGTAGCTTCGTGTAGGAAGCCTAGGAAATAATCAGATTGCACTGATCAAACCATAGTTGAAGCTCCAAACCTTTTTTAGGTCGATTTCTTAGCACGGCAAGGCCATTCCAGGCGTCACTTCAACTTACCAGCTCGCACAAAAGCGATACAGTTTTTCGTCATTTTCGGACCTCCCAGTGGTCCGTAGCAAAAGCAAAACAAAACACAGATCTGTGATCCTCGTCCGATTCCCTACAAGACCGTATAGGTCTCGTTGAGAATCTTTGGGGAAGTTCATGGGCTTCCCTTGTGAGGGACAGAAGTACTGCGCAGGACAAACCAATGATTTGACTGGACGGTCCAGAGAGAATGTCTATGATGAAGGTACCTAAGTGATGAACGGCTTGATGCCGATAAAGTACGCACCAGCTCCTAGATGTTAGTGAATTTTATGTTTTGCGAAAACTACTCTCCATGGGTCAGTGATGCTGCAAAGTCGCGCGAAGCGCGCAAGTGCTAGACACTCGTTAGGCGTGTCGGAGCACTTGTATTCTTAGATTTCGTGAACGACGGAAATGAATCACCCGCGATTATACTCTCCCGATTCAACTTTTAAGTCATACGCACGCTTTTACGGCAACGCGGCATGCGGGAGACATCAAAACTGCCTCCTAGGAGGCGAAACCGCCGCTATGGCGGCACTCATCCTCAGCTTTGTAGTCAACTCCATCACCAACGCGGTTTCATTATCATTATCATTATCATTATTAGTTTCTTTTCTAGATCCCGCCACAGTCAGCTAGAGCCCAGACATAAATTATCGATGGCGGCTATTCTTCCTTCGCTGCGCCGCGAGCGGTCGCGTCGCGGACACGTGGCAAACGTGGAAAACGAGGTCAGCGCGGTCAGTCGATGTGGAAGACGGCCGATGGTCGGTCGGTGGCTGCTCACTGCTCCGTGGACTCTCCCTGAGCGACGAAAGCAGTTCCCACATGAGCAGTTTGGATGGCACACACCCTGGAGTCCCTTCCCTAGCCTGATTCTGCGCTCTTCGAGCGCAGAATCCATCCGAGGACTCTCCCTGAGCGACGAAAGCAGTTCCCACATGGGCAGTTTGGATGGCACACACCCTGGAGTCCCTTCCCAGCCTGATAGAATCCATCCTCGGACTCTCCCTGAGCGACGAAGGCAGTTCCCACATGAGCAGCTTGGATGAAACACACCCTGGAGTCCCCCCTAGCCTGATTCTGCGCTCGAAGTGCGCAGAATCCATCCGCGGATTGCGGCGGGTGCGTGCGTGCGATGAGCGCTCGCGGCGTAGCGAAGGAAGAATAACCGCGATCTAAATTATCGGCTGCAACGCGGCAGCGGCAATAATGCTTTGAATCATCATTGCCGCTGCTATGTTGAGGACTGCTGCTGTTGCTTTGGCGACACCGCGCCTGCCGCGTAGTCGGCACATCAGTCCGGATTGAGGTAGCTTTGCCTCGCGCGGCGATTCTGCGTCTCTGCCCCGTACTTAAAGATAGCGCTGCCGCGTTCCCGCAAAAGTGTGCGTAGGGCTTGCCGGGGTTCCGTTTCATCATCATTATCAGTCTCCATTCTAGATCCTGCCACGATCAGCTAGAGCCCAGACAGAAATTGCTGAAGCCCTACGCTTTTGCGGCAACGCGGCGGCCTTATCTTTAAGCATAGGGGAGAGACGCAGAATCGCCGCCCGAGGCAAAACTACCCCAGTCGGACTGCTGCTGAAATGCCGCCGACGCAGCAGGCGCGGTGATGCTAAAGCGCCAGTAGCTGCCGCAAACCAGGCAGCGGCAGCAATATATCGAGGCATTGCCGCTGCACCCGCTTTGCTGCCGACAATTTCTGTCTGGGCTCTATCTTGCTGATGATGGCGAGAGAATGGAAACTGACAATGATAATGATAATGAAACCGCTTTGGCGATGAAGTGGGCGGCAATGCTGAGTATGAGTGCCGCCTAAGCGGCAGTTTTGCCTCCTGCAAGGCGGTTTTATTGCCTGCCGCGTGCCGCGTTGCCGCTAAAGTGTGCGTAGGGCTTACTGCTTTAGTTCATTACAAGTGCTCCGACACGCCTAACGGCATGTCTCGCACTTGCGCGCTTCGCGCGACTTTATAGCATCACTCACCTATGGAAAGTTGTATTTGTAAAACATAAAATTCGCTGGCATCTAGGACTTGGTGCGTAGTTTATCGGCATCAAGCCCTTCACCACTTCGGTACCTTCATCATACACATTCTTTCCTGACCGGCCAGTAATGTCATTGGTTTGTGCTGCGCAGTATTTCTGTCCCTCAGGTTGTTCCTCCGCAGTCGTTCCGCCTGCCGCTAAAGTATGCGTAGGGCTTACTGCTTTAGTTCATTATTGCCGCTGCCGCGCTGGCGGCAGCTGTTGCCGCTTTGGCGGCACCGTAGGCGGCATATCAGCGACAGTCCGGTCCGGAATGGGGTAGTTTTGCCACTCGCTGCGATTCTGCGGTTCTGCGCTATGCTTAAAGATAGGGCTGCCGCGTTGCCGTAAAAGTGTGCGTAGGGCATTAGTCCGAATTCACTTCACATAAGGAGAGCATTCCTGTCCTGAACAGACACTGAACCCATTTATCTACTGTTGGGAAGCTCCTTAGATGAAGAGTTGTTGTTGAGCAGTCTTTTGGTTGAGCAACCAAAAAGATGGCCGACAAAAGACATTTATCCGAAAGCAGGTAACGTGCTACAGTGCCTGTGCAGAAATAACTGCTCGTGTTCTCATAACTGGGTAATCTATAGATAATTAAGAGACCTATTTAATTAAAATGAAAACACAACCTACTTCACAACGTGAGGCAGCCACTTGACTCTCGAGGAGGACCAGGGGGTTGGTGGTGGACACGCCAAGATGACGAGGGGAAGGACGCACACCCCGTTATAAGATGTACCGTCACCGTTTTTGGAGTTGGAGCGCGTTTCATTACGAGTCTCACATTGCATGGTTGGCTGTGGGTACAAGCACCACCGTGCGAGTCATGTTAGCAGCATGTTATCGAGAACGAGCGAAGGATCGTTCTTATCAGCTGCTATATAAACCAGTTGACGAGTACAGGATACTCATTCAGCTCGCCAGTCGCTTGCCACTTAAACGTCGGAGGACGGTTGCTCATCGTCAAAGCTCCGGTTGCAGCTAATGTAAGTAACGTTTACGTTACGAACCTTAATGGGGATGTATGCATACCTCCACTCGAAATCTCCGTCAGGGAAAACTTTAAAGGGCGGCATGATCTCAGGACTCACACCTCCAGGGGCCGGATTCATCAACGGTATAATGGGCAGAGATACCCACAATGAAACCTGCGTCTCTCACTCTTGCCTTATCTCTGCCCGACTCTTATCTTATCTCTACCCCTTATCACCCGCATACCCACGGGTTAATTGTTGATGAATCCGGCCTCAGGAAGATATCGCACTCGCTAATCTCAGCGGGGTCGGAGTGCTCCCTACTCCAAGGTTGGAGGAATACTGCGGACAGCGAAGAAAAACACTATTTGTACGGAATTGTGTTTGCGAAATGAAAAAAAGGACCCGTTTGCCGTACTTCTCTACAATTCGGAACTTTTATATATTTTCGACTTACTGAGAGCCACTGGCGCTATCGGCTTGGGGAGGGAGGGTCATCTCGTATTAAGTGGTTAGCTGCGTTGGTAAGAAGACAAATGTCCAATTCACAGTGGTCCAGCTCCGTTACCACTGGGGTAAGGCACCTCGGTGCTGTGCAAAATGTTTAGGCGCTGTGATCGTTGGAAGGGGGAGGCTAGCCTTATAAAAAGTGTCACCAACACGAATTTGTGCTCTCCTACGCTGACTAGGAGATAGAAATGACTCTACCGTACGGGCTCAACTTCTACTCGCAATTTTGCGGTGGTTCCATCGCTGTTATAGCTATTGGAAAAGAGAAGTTCCAGTCAAAGTAGAGAACAACGCACAACATATAAAAAGCTAACAGGAGCAACTTGATAGCCATTAGACCTAACCAGGCGCTGACGTGGCAAAGTGCCAGCCCCTGCTCACGCCATCCGAACCGTTGTCATTGGAGCACGTTCTCGTCGCCCAGTGATAGTCGGCAGCAGGGTTCTGCGCTCTTCGAGCGCACAATCAGGCTAGGGAAGGAACTCCAGGGTTCGGTGCGTCCAAGCTGCTCGTGCGAGAACTGCTCCACTCTCCCAGGGCTCTCCTGTAGCGACAGTGGAAGAGCCGCGATGCGCAACCGACCGCTCAACGACCCTCCTCCATATCGATTGACCGTGGTGTCGGTGGATATCGAAAATGGCCATGTTGATACGAAGCGACCGCACGCGGCCTGGAGGAGGAAGAAGAGCCGCCACCGAGTGCATCAGCAGAATTTGGTTAGGTCTAAGTAAGACCGAGCAACATTTGCTATGGAACGATTACGGTGTAGAAATTGTACCCGTATGGTAGAATCGTTGCCATCACAACTGACGCTCGGTCTCACTGAAGGCCTCCGCACACTTTTGCGGCGACGCGGCACATGGTAAGAGGCAGCACACCTGCCTTGGAAGCGGCAAAACTGCCGCGTAGGAGGCAGTTATCCTCAGCTTTGCCACCCTACTCCATCGCCAATGCGGTTTCATTATCATTATCATCATTACATCATTATCTGTTTCCCGGGCAAAGCGGCTGCAGCGGCAATAATGCCTTGAATAATTATCAGCACAGCCGCTTTGGGCCGCATTAGTTGGGCGAAGGGCGGCTGTTGGCAGTTTGCCGGCAGCGCGGCGGCCCTGCGTACGTTCGTCACGGAGCGCGAAATCGTTCACTGCTATCATTACACGCGTGAACACCAAATGAAATCGGTAGCGCTGATCCTTAGAGTCCGCAGCTGGGTTCTAGGGAAGTGACGGCAGTGTGTGTGCCGATCAAGCTGCTCGTGTGGAGGCTGCTTTCGTCGCTCAGGGGAGTTCGCAGCTGGGTTCTGCAAAACCGCATACAGCTGGAAAATGCGCAGAAACCGCCTGAAATTGAGCAGACGTTAAAACTCCTCAGCTCTCATCCAGTGAACTGAAATGCAAAAATGCCGACATGCAGAGGAACCGAACACCCGACCTACATCGCCAGAGCGAGACGCTCTGCCCACCGCACCACGAGCCGCCTAGCAAACGCGGCCTCGCGGGCGTATAAGGCACAAACCGCACGGCTTCCGCGCTCCGTCGCCAAAGTGGAGTGCAAGCGGCTGCGTCGCGTGCGTCGCTGGGCATGTTGCCAACAGCCGCCCTTCGCCTTAATCTTTCGGCCGCCGATTTGGCGACACATCAGCTGTTATTTCTATGCCTCTGCCCTATACTTATGAATACTAATAGAGATAGGGCTGCCGCGTTGCCGCAAAAGTGTACGGAGGCCTTAAAGCACACGAGGCGCAGTGGAGAAAAAAATGAGGGTGCAATCCCAGTTAGAGCTAACCGGCGACTGCCGTGGACGACCATGGCAGCCGCTGTCGATGCGTCACGGATCGCGTTGCGATGCCTTGTATGCCGGCGATGGGAACCCTGGCAGGCGGGTCGTGGGGCAGTGGATAGTGTAGCGCGTCGCTTCCTACGAGGGAGGTCGGGGGTTCGGTCCTCCCGCGGTGCGTGCTCTTTGCGTTGCAACTGAGTGGTTGAGATTTAAAGGTTTTTGACGACTACGCAATTTTCTGGTGTTTTGTGCGCATTTTTTCAGCTTTGTGGCTTCTGCGCTTTTCGAGCTGTGGATTCCCAATGGACGACGAAAGCAGTTTCCACACGAGCGGCTTGAATGGCACCCACCCTGGAGTCCCTTCCCTAGTCTGCTAGCTGTGGATCCCTGAGCGAAGAAAACGAGCTCCAATGACATCGGCTCGGCTGTAGCAGGCGATGGCATATTGCCACGGCAGCATTCGGTTAGGTCTAATGGCTATCGTGATGCCCTACCCGACTCCTAAGCTTACGGTGTACTCAGACATTGGGAGAGTTCATCTGCAGGTGAAAAATGGGTGAACTAACAATGCCATAACAATGGTAGGTAGCCTGATTTTGACTTAGAGATGAGCGGTAGAAGGCCTATAGATGACCGGATTAAGGTATTTAGGCGGCAATTTGAAAGGGGTTTTTGCAAAGCACGCCACGCTTTTCACACATAGTGTTAAGATAAGGTTTAGTATGCTAAGTTTAGAACTGTCTGGACATCCAAAGAGGTGTGTACTTTACGTATTGCTCTAAAGCTGTAGGAACTCATAGATGACTCATATAACTTCATAGCTCAAGCAATGGTGACAACAAACATTGTAAAAAAATGTACATTCAAAAGATGGACGCCAAACGCCTAAAAAGTTTACGGTGTAGAAATTGTGTCCATTTGCTAGAATCATTTCCACCTTTGCTTCATCATCGTCGGCTGCGGCCAGTGGTTTAGGTACTGCTTGCTTGATTGTAAGAAGCTGTACGTTCGAGTCCATCCAGTATAAAACCGTTTAACAAGCTTGTAAAAATAAGGATTATTGCATTGAATAACAAAGCCATCCAGGCTCCTGCTTCATTTCCATTTTTTAGCGATGTAGTGTGTTCTTAATGGGGGGGGGGGGTCATACCGTTTTTGGCGAAATCAACACCTTATGTGCAGATATTAGATTAAGCAAGAATTATGTGCGGCCATGATAAGACCCTGGGCTTTGTCATCAATGTTGAATAACAAGGTGCAATCCCAAAGGGGGTGGGTCACCTAATGTCTCTCAAGAGAGACGGATTACACTTCTAACCCACTTATGCTATATTTTGAATGTGCAATTTTTACAATGTTTGTTGTCGCCATTGCTTGAGCTATAAAGTTATATGAGTCATCTATGAGATCTTTTAGGCGTTTGTGCGTTTCCTTCACGCCGTGCCTTCGTACGCGCGGTCATTCCATCGCGAATGTTGCTCCTGTTAGGTTCTTATGCGTTGTTCTCTGCTTTGACTGGAAGTTCGCTTCCCCAGTAGCCACAACAGTTGATCATTTTCGTTGTTAGGGTATCAGTTAACCAAAAACGATGTCTCAACACCTGGCACCAGGCAGACAATGATAGAGATGAGATGGCTAACGCAAACGCTCAGTGCAACACCGATGTGGAGAACGAGAGTTCTTGGTGGCTTTGCGAATACCAATGGCCGGAAAGATAAGCGATAAGGTTACGGCGTAGATTTTGTGCCCGTATGGCAAAATCATGCTTGTGAGGCAAACTCCGAAGTATGAGAGGCTACACAACCCATTCTTGAATCGGCTGAAAATCAAACAATCGTTTTGTTTGTACGACAATGTTCATATTTCTGGGGCAGAGCCGCATTTGTTCATGTCCACCAGCTGTGCCTTTCGGACCTACCGTTAAATATAGCCCATTGGTAAGTCATGTCCCGGAATTTCCACCAATAATGTGGCTTGCATTTCGTCACTTTGCATAAATACAGCATTAGGGCTGGGCGGAATACGTATGGGGGAGAAGACGAATACAGCATGTCAAGAGAGTGACTGCGTCTGGGAATGAAGGGCACCGCACCCTAGAATAAATTAACGCAGAGACATCTGCTGGACCACAAACCATTGGATTGCTTGTGTTTTCGGCCCGTATTATAATAAGCATTTCCATGAGTAGAACCAGAAATCTGAGTATTGCTCTGCTGTTATTCAATATATTTCTAGACTATTGTAGGCACTAAGAATTTTTAAAACTCAGGGAGATTTCTGCACTCTGTCAAAAGCTCGCTATGACGGGATAATCCAACACCATTTTTTAGGTTTGCGCCCACTACTTGGATGGTATTACCTGCTCTTGTGGTCGTCTTTCTTGCAACGTCCTCTTTCGTTGAAAGTAGCCGGTGTCCGCGATTAAATCCGGTCAAAGGTGCACTTACTATAAAACCTCGTTCAAGCGGCCAAGGTGGTGGAGGCGGCCCTGAAGTCAGAGGCACTGAAAACCCGCCTCCAGGTGGCCAAGGTGGTGGAGGCAGCAAAGGAATCGGAGGCACTGAAAACCCGCCTCCAGGCGGCAAAGGTGGTGGAGGCAGCAAAGGAATCGGAGGCACTGAAAACCCGCCTACAACCAGCCAAGCAGGAGGTGGAGTCGGAGGCACTGGAAACACGACTTCGATCGGCCAAGGTGGTGGAGGCGGCAAGGGAATCGGACGCACTGAAAACCCGCCTTTAAGCGGCAAAGGTGGTGGAGGCGGCTCTGGACTCGGAGACACCAGCCAGTGTTCGCGATTTTACGGGGTAATCTCTCCTAGTCCTATAAACCCGCATTCAAGCGGCAAAGGTGGTGAAGGCGCCAAAGGAATCGGAGGCACTGAAAACCCGCCTCCAGGCGGCAAAGGTGGTGGAGAAGGTGGTGGAGGCGGCAAAGGAATCGGAGGCACTGAAAACCAGCCTCCAAGCGGCAAAGGTGGTGGAGGCGATTCTGGAGTCGGAGGCACTGAAAACCCGCCTCCAAGCGGCAAAGGCGGTAGAGGCGATTCTGGAGTCGGAGGCACTGAAAACCCGCCTCCAAGCGGCAAAGGTGGTGGAGGCGATTCTGCAGTCGGAGGCACTGAAAACCCGCCTCCAAGCGGCAAAGGTGGTGGAGGCGATTCTGGAGTCGGAGGCACTGAAAACCCGCCTCCAAGCGGCAAAGGTGGTGGAGGCAATTCTGGAGTCGGAGGCACTGGAAACCCGCCTCCAAGCGGCAAAGGTGGTGGAGGCGATTCAGCAGTCGGAGGCACTGAAAACCCGCCTCCAAGCGGCAAAGGTGGTGGAGGCGATTCTGCAGTCGGAGGCACTGAAAGCCCGCCTCCAAGCGGCAAAGGTGGTAGAGGCGATTCTGGAGTCGGAGGCACTGGAAACCCGCCTCCAAGCGGCAAAGGCGGTGGAGGCGGCTCTGGAATCGGAGACACCAGCCAGTGTTCGCGATTCTACGGCGTCATCTCTCCAAGTCCTATAAACCCGCTTTCAAGCGGTCACAGCTCAGACGGCGGAAGCACACAAGAGCCGCAACCAGGCGGTAAAGGAAGCACAGTCACTGAAGAACCGCATCCAGGCAGCCATGGCAGCCCTGGAGGCACTGGAAAACCGGGAGAAGATACGTGGTCTCAATATAAGGGAATGGAATACAAGGTGAGTGCATTTGGCATTGTTCTCATTCAAACAGTTGAGGTCAGAGACTTCACATCCAGAGACAAGCCATGCGTCAAAAATTTCTTCTCATCCTCGCTACGCCCAGTGGTTATCAATTGGGACACACACCTAAGAGGGTTGGCTTTGCATTGGCCTAGATTTTCTAGAAGTCCTCAACGCTGCAACAAAGGAAACGAGGCCTCTCCTGGCTCTCTTTTCACTCCTCCCGCTACTCATTTTTTCATACCTCTACCCTCAGAAGGCTTTGACTGGCAGGAAAGCATGGAAAATCCACTAGGCGCTACGTCTGAGCGTAAGCAATTGGAAATCATTTAGTAGCCGAGCATGAAGAGTCCCCTTTTTCGTCTTTGTTGCCCTTTTAAGCTTTAGTATTCTGCATTATTGTTCAGAACCAGGGGTGTGGTAAACGAGATCCGAGATTTCGTAAATCGTAAACCCTAACAAGACTGGTGATCAAAGATGGTCCTAGAGAAAACGATCCATCTATTGCGCCCCCATATTTAGAAGACAAGCAAAGCAAGTAAATATGTTCCTTCAACCATTTTCGGTATATGAATTGATTCAATTGGATTTAGGCAAAAAAAACTGTTTGATTATTAGGTTGGCTTGCGAATCAAAAGGATCATAAGTGACTACATGGAATATGTAGCGCGTCAAAAAAGGTTCTCTGGCATGTAATTTCACACTTGTATCTTGAGATTCGAGTATCTTGTCTTTTCGACACTTGCTTACCACTAAATACAGCAAGTACCACTTGCTGCGAGCTTGATGTCAAGGCTAATTTCTTGATACAAATTAAAGGGCGAGTGCTACAAAACGCGTAAAACCAGACGATACGTGGCACTGGTATCCACGAAAACCCACATTAAAGGGAGTCCGTACCAAGAAAATGTAAATTCTTCAGTGTTTTGGATAGCAAAACGTTTTTGTACTGAGAAGTACACTCAAAAGATGCACTGCAGTCTATATTAATCTAGCAATGCAGAGTATCCTAGAAAGTGTTGTCAGTGCCTTATAGATCACTTCAATAAGCAGAAAGACGAAATTCTCTGACGTCTGCTAACAAGACGTCGGATCATAGAAAGCTTTGGTGAGAAAGTAGAAGTTCGCCAGATTTGCAACTTTCTGATCGAAGCCTTTCTTATTCCTTTTTGTATCAAGCTTAAGCCGCGGTAGAAAATCATGAATTATTAGCGATCTTATAACTATCGTTGCACCCCGCCTTCAATCCTATGTAAACATCTTATGCGAGCTGTCGTGCCCCCGGTGAGTCCGCTACATCGGTGGTAGAACTCATACGGCCCTCAACCCGAGGCCACGTGTGAGGCACGACAGGAGTCGAGGTCTTACCCGTGCGCGCTAGCTCTTACAGTACCGGACGCGTCTTTTGAATAGACGCCGAAAAAACCGCACTTTTGCGGTTTTTGCGTCTTTTTGCTATAACTCGCCCAAAATTCATCCTTTTGAAAAACCAAGAGTATATTTGAGCTCAGGAGATCGAGCACTATCGTTTGGTATATACACTTCATATGAAAGATCAAAAATTGCCAAAATTGAAAACTTGCGCTCCATTGAGCAGGCCGGCCGCGGACGAGTTGTCGGCCGCAAGGCGCCAAAACCGTTGCATGCTCACAATTCCTCTAATTTAAGGTTTTTTGAGAAACGGTTGGTGCCGTTTGATTTGTCTCCTCGAGATCTACACAATCATATATACATCTTCGCCAAACCACCGCATTTTCGCAGTGGGTGGTCAAAGATGACGGGAGCAGACTTTTTGTCAGCATTTAGGGAGTTTTATGAGAAATTCTCAGTCGCCCTACTCAGAAATTGCTGTACTCTGCTCCAGCGAGGCTATGGAGTGCGCTATGCACAATGTATATAATAGGTTCGGATCTATCGATCGACTGGGCGCGACAGCTCGCAAATTGCACGCGCGGGCGTGTTCGGAGCGCGATAACTCTGTCAGCTTCCAACCTTTATGGCTGGAACGTGTGGGTTCCGTAGGCAGTAATATGCTCTAGTAAAGCGCCAAAGCACAGCAAATTATCTTACGAATTGGCAAGGTTGTGGTGTGAAAATTGGCAAGGCGGTGTGAAAATGCGGGTTGGGCATGTGTGACACGATTTTTTCAGATTTCGGTCGACCGCTGCAGGTGCACAAGGCGAGCTAACGGCATGCAAACTCGCGGACGAGCAAAGCGCTGAAGGCGCTTTACGACGATCTGCTCCTAACTCTCCAGCTGCCTAAACTGCCTTAACCCCATCTGCCATTTTAGAGCGGCGGAGGGCAGCGGTGAAGCTGCTTCCGCCCTTACTAGACCACGTTCGAGCTTTCGAGCACCAGCCAGGGTACCATTCTGTTCAGCTCGAAAAGTTCTATCAAACGGTATCAATTCCGACCAATTTTGAAAACATCGATTTTTTGACAGCTTCACATCGAAGACGGCCTCTAGGCCGCGCCAGATGGACGACGACGTCATCGAAAATCGACTTTCCCGAAATTGGTCGAGTTTGATACCGTTTCGTAGAGCTTTTCGTGCTGAATTGAACGGTGTTACTATGATTGGCGAGAACCGTGTCTGGGCGTGTAAGAGCAAGGAGAACATAGACCGTTGCTGTGCTAAATTGCACGCGCGGGCGTGTTCGGAGCGCGATAACTCTGTCAGCTTCCAATCTTTCTGGCCGGAACGTGTGGATTCCGTAGGCAGAAATATGCTCTAGTAAAGCGCCAACGCACAGCAAATTATCTTACGAATTGGCAAGGTTACGGCGGTGCGAAAGTGCGGGTTGGGCATGTGTGACACGATTTTTTCAGATTTCGGTCGACCGCTGCAGGTGCACGAGGCGAGCTAACGGCATGCAAACTCGCGGACATGTAAAGCACCAAAGACATTTTACGATGACATGCTCGCAGCTCTCCAGATGGCTTAACTGCTTTAGCACAATCTGCCATTTTGGAGCCTCGGAGGGCGACGGCGCGAAGTTACTTCCGCGCCCTTACTCGCCTACCTTCGAGTTCTCGACGCTCTCAATGGTACCACTCTGTTCAGCTCGAGAGGCTCTATCGAATGGTATTAATCTCGACCAATTCTGGGAATATCGACTTTTTGACAATTTCCCACCGAGGACGAGGGCGCTCTTCGCCGAGCCTGCGCGAACGATGACGTCACTGAAAATCGATGCTTTCGAAATTTGCCGATTTTTTTTGTCCAGACTTCGTCCAGAATCGTCAAGAGGGTTATCTGAAGCGCCTATTAGGAATCCGATTCAAATTTTTAAAAACTACCGATTTTGGCACGTTACAGCCATTTGAGGTTGGTAGGGTCAGGATCACTGACCACCCTCAGTTATCTAGAAGGAAATCCAAAACCTGTCAAAATCGGTGCAATTTTCAAAAACGAACATCGGATTCGTAATCAGCGCACCTAATAACCCCCTAGATGAATTTGAATGAAGTTTGGACAAGAACATTTGGCAATTTTCGAAATCGTCGACTTTCGATGACGTCATCGTCCAGGCAGGCTCGGCGAAGAACGCCCTCGTCCTCGAGTGAAATTGTCAAAAAATCAATTTTCCCGGAATTGGCCGTAATTAATACCGTTCGATAGAGCTTTTCGAGTTGAACAAAACGGTGCTATTTGTTGTGTCAAAAACTCATATGTGGGCGAGTAAGGGCGAAAGAATCTTCACCGCTGCCCTCCGCAGCTCTAAAATGGGAGCTGGGACTAAGGCAGTTTCGGCAGCTGGAGTTCCGGCTTCATCGAAAAGTACCTTATCTAATTTGCTAGCCTACGCATTCGTAGGCCGCTAGCTGATCGCGTGTTCCTACAGTGGTCGACTGAAATCGGAAAAAATCGCGTCACACAAGGTTTACCAGCATATTCGCACCGTCGTAACTTTGTCCACTCGTAGGCTTAATTGTTGTGTTTCAGCTCATCTATTGAGCTTTCTACTGCTTATAAATGCACAAGTTGCTGCCTGAAAGATTCAAACATGACGGAGTTATTGCGCTCAGAACACGCCCTTGCGTCAAATTTAGCACAGCAACGGTCGATGTTCTCCGCGCTCTTAATCGCCCATATTACAGTTCTTGCTGCTTGCAGTAACACCATTCAATTCACCACCAAAAGCTCTATCGAACGGTATCAG
>OX375868.1:96357564-96459924 GCA_947359475.1 Heligmosomoides polygyrus bakeri | reverse complement strand
TCCGAACACGCCCGCGCGTAGATAGATTAGATTCGATCCTATTATTAGGTTGGCAACTAATTTCGTGGACTCTCAAGCGCCTTCAACAAAAGTGTTAATAAACAAATAACAAATAACAGTTTCCAACCAAAGTAAGATCTGTTGGAACGCGGAACTGCTTCTCATTTATCAGCTACCTGGCCCATCCCACAGCTGTAGAATTCTTGTGCTTTTGAAGCCAAGAATCCTAGGAGGTGCATTTTGGCATGGTCCACATTAATAAGTCGTTCTCCAACCAAGAAGTGCTGCAGCGAGCTATGAAGGTGCTAGTCATCTGGCGCACAGCCTGTGCTGTAAGGTGGGTGAGTTAGACGCTCCCAGATAAGGTCTTCGATTTTTTGAAGCTCCCGATTCGCGACGTGTGATCTGGCGTTATCTTGCTGATAGATAATTCCGCTCCTGAAAATCTGTCTGAACCGATTCCAGCGGAGTTCAGCCTGCGCGTGGCCAGGTTGAGAAGAGTAGATTACCGCATTAATGCTGGAACCGTTCTTGACGAGCTCCCAGAAGTTAATATCTTCTTGAACCACCAAACGTAGAGAACGTAGCTAACCGGACGCCTCAAAAAATAGAAGACCTTGACTGGGAGCGTCAAACTCATCCACCTTACAGCCCAGACCTTGCGCCGAATGACTACACATTTTTAGTTTGGTACAGCACTTCTTGGTTGGAAGACGATTTAATAATGTGGACCGGGTCCAAATGCACCTCCAAAGATTCTTGGCCTTAAAATCACAATAATTCTATGGCCGTGGGATAGACCAGCTACCTGATATATAAAAAGCACTTCTGCGTTCCGAGGGATCTTATTTTGATTGAAGAGTGTCATTAGTTGTTTGTTAATAAATACTTTTGCTGAAGATTCTTGAGAGTCCACGAAATTAATTGCCAACCTAATATATACATTGTGCATAGCGCACTCCATAGTCTCGCTGGAGCAGAGTACAGCAATTTCTGAGTAGGGCGACTGAGAATTTCTCATAAAACTCCCTAAATGCTGGCAAAAAGTCTGCTCCCGTCATCTTTGACCACCCACTGCGAAAATGCGGTGGTTTGGCGAAGGTGTATATATGATTGGGTAGATCTCGAGGAGACGAATCAAACGGCACCAACCGTTTCTCAAAAAACCTTAAATTATAGGAATTGTGAGCATGCAACGGTTTTGGCGCCTTGCGGCCGACAACTCGTCCGCGGCCGGCCTGCTCAATGGAGCGCAAGTTTTCAATTTTGGCAATTTTTGATCTTTCATATGAAGTGTATATACCAAACGATAGAGCTCGATCTCCTGAGCTCAAATATACTCTTGGTTTTTCAAAAGGAAGAATTTTGGGCGAGTTATAGCAAAAAGACGCAAAAACCGCAAAAGTGCGGTTTTTTCGGCGTCTATTCAAAAGACGCGTCCGGTACTGTACATAACCTGCCACTTTAGGGTGAGGCCCTTGTTGCCCCGACTTAGCACACCTCATACCAATGCGGATGTTATTTAGGATCTCCCGCGCGGACTGCACCTGCGCTGGCCCCCCGGCGACTCTCGCCGATCTTCACATCACTCGCGTGATACAATTGAACCAGCCGACCTTCTGCAGTATTACCACTGCACTCAGAATAATCCTTCCCCCGCTCTCGAGTTACGTGGCAATCAGACAATACACTTCAAGGCAACACCAATATACATGCACAATGCACATCAATACGGAGTACAACTGCCTACGAGTTAAGGCTGAGCCCCGCCACGTTACCTACGGGTCAGCCCCAAGCGCAAACCGCAGATCCTTCCACGCTCCTACCCTGGAGCCTGCGCTCACGAGGGCGGTGGCTCGGTCGGCTTCCCCGGTTACCTCTGTTAATGCTCCTGCGTGTCCTGTCCTGGTTGTCCTGGAGTCATGCGCGGCTAGTCGAGTCGAGATCCTGGTGGAGTAGACACTGCGGTGACGATGGAGTGCCGGAGCGGAGAGCGGACCGACCGCTCGGAGAGACGACGAAGCCGAAGGCTGCCGGGTGCGCGCGGGAAGGCGTTTATAGTGCGTCGCGGCGCGTGCGCGCGACCGTGTGTCCTCCGCGGAGGGACCAGGGCGCCTCCCAACGTGTGTGCCCTTGAAGAGTCGTGATGGAGCGTGGCGAACGTCACGACACGAGCTATACACAAATTCTTGGCTGAAGGTAGAGTAATACCTTCCAATCGTAGCTAAATTTCGGACCCTGTCAGAGCTGGCATTGCGCAGCTACTCCAAAAGTTTTTGCATTTTCACGGATACATGACAAGGTAGTGATTGTCGATTCGAGATGCACCATACAATTCGCATATTCCTACGTTTAAAATTGGTTGTACCTGCATGCCATGTTAGGTTGCGTAGTGCAGTTTCTCGCATCACTCGAAGACACGTTAGTCCTTTATCCATTGTGAACAAATCTGGCATTAAATGACCTAGAGATGGGGAACGAAACCTTTCTTGAGTCAGCCGAACAATCGAATTCTGATTTGTCCGAGCACGTGCCTGCAGTTCCATTCATCTAATCTCCTAAAATTTGATAAAAGCAAGACCGTCAAATACTCCCCACACACTGATTCTGAACGCCTGCGGGAGGTGCCTATTGTCAAAAATTTGGCGAAAGTATACACAAAGTGGACCACTATGGGTGTGAGTGTCTGGTGATCGAAGATCACATTTGCGAAAATTTACGATTTACGACCCAAAATGTCATAAATTGTAGAATCCCTAAGTCATAGTAATTTCGCACACCCCTGATCAGTACCTAGCCGCAGTATACTAGCGGACAACTCTGGGAGATGCTGATAAAAGGTAGAGCGAAGGCGAAAGTATTAGCTCTCTGTGGTCTTCAGTTACGACTGTGGGGTTCGTCAGGGAGTCAATATTGTTGTTTTGTTTTGCAAAGCTTAAGGCCGTTGTTTTCACCCTTTGCCCTCATTGCGCTCGGCCCATGTTATGCAATTGATGGTACAACATAGGCCCATCTTCCCTATTTCCAAACGAGCGCACTAAGGGCAAAGAGTGAAAACAACGGCCTTAAGCTTTACAAAACAAAACAACATATTGACTCCCTGACGAACCCCACAGTCATAGCTGCGAGAAGTTGTCGGCGACAGTGTTGCGCGGGTTGCTACGCACTGCGGGGAAATATAACGTATACCCACGCTTCGGGGCACTAGGTTAACAACTCATGGCTAACAAAAGGTGTTCAGTTGTCAAGAAGCCTTTCTACCGGATAAAATATTGATTCCAGTCTTAAAAAATGAGGCTATTTGTTAGTGAATGTGTTTAAAGTTACAAGTATTTCAGATATTTAATTCATCTGAAGAGGTTGACTGGTATAAGGCCCGAGAGCTTTGCAAATCAGAAGGTGCTGACCTGGCTTATGGCTTTGACGGCGATTACCCTCTTCTTCAATTTCTTCAAAGTGGGTTTGACAAATTTAAAAACAGCGATCCACTTTTAGCTCTTTAGTACGATTATTTATTTATTCATTTATTCGTTCATCCATTGTGCCAAAAACATTTGACTGTGTAGATGGTGACGAAGAAAGGTGCAGTTCTTGGGGCTTGTGATAAGAGAACCACACAATATAACCATAGTCGTTGAGGATATATGGCGTATAGCTTGTAATATGAGATTCACACCATATAACCATAATGATAATAAGATATGACAAATAGTTTTTGGCTTGCGACAAGAGATCCAGCATTACCTATACACAAGGTGTCGATCTTCATCCATTCGACATAGCGGTATATCAATAGCCGCATAGAGAAACTTCAATATTATGACTACAGTGATCAACACTTTGATATAATAAACTTGTTCTATTACAGTTGTGAAAGGTATGTGAAGGTATGTGACTTATGAATTGTTTACGACACTAATTGTGAAAGGAATTGCTGTGCTAACTAGAAATTCTGTCTTAGTATAAGGGCGAGAGGAGTCTGGAATGCATGAAAGTTCCTGTATATGAAAAGGTCGTCGCTTAAAGTGTTCCATAGAGCGCTTCTTACGAGCTTCTCGCTCCTCGTAAGAAGCGCTCTATGGAACACTTTAAGCGACGACCTTTTCATATACAAGAACTTGTACTGAGTTCTATTTGGTTTATCGGGTTTTATCCGATATGTACTCTACTAATACCAATTCTTTGAAAATTTCAGACAGATCAGAGACAATAAGACTGATTTAGTCAGTTTTTGTTGTCAGTTTGTACATTGTTGCAAGATCTGTAATTTTTCTTCTGGATTCTAGAGAATCAAGGCCAGGTTGGGATAGGCGTTGCTCGTTCGAAACGTCCAGTAACCCACAAAGGCAGAACGAACGATATGTGAAACTTTGTTGGACCTTTTCAATTTCTGCAATCGAGCTACTTTTTTATAGTGACGAAATTGGTCAGCAGTGTTCTGATAGTTGTCTAGAATACAGATTAAAAGCTTGAAAAGCACGGGAACATCTTTTATTTTGAACGCTCCTAAAATTAAGTTTGAATTTCTGGATGCATTTCTTGCAATTTCGTTAATACACTGTCGTGAACATTTCCTAGGTCACGTATCTGATTTTGTCGTGCAATTCAACGTAGTTCCTCCCAATGAAAGCGAAATGTTTGGATGGTGTCGTCCTGGGAGTTTTTTTATTGAAATATCTAATGATCATGAGTTTGGCCACTTTTTAACAGTGTTTATTCCTTCTTGAAGTTTTTGGCAATCATAAACCGTAAATATTTTGATATCGTCCGCATAAATGCTGCAAAAAGGTTCAGAAGGTAATGAGAGGGGCAGGTCATTGATAAGAATAAGAAACATAAGAGGACCCAAACATGTCCCATGGGAAACTCCACTAGGCGTGAGATAGGAAGGGGAAAGTTGTTGTTAACCACTACGAACTGAAAACGGTCACTGAGAAAAGATCTTAGAAAGGTCAGTAGTTGTCCTTTAATTCCGTATGGAGAGAGCTTTTCAAACAATAATGGGATGAATATTGAGTTGAAGGCTTTAGCATAATATAAATAGCAAACAGAAACAGAGTTACCCCATCTATTTAATTTTTACGTAACGGTGTTGTCGTAATTAGAACAGTTGTTGTTGACTTCTGCCTTGGGAGGCCATGTTGCTCTTTACAAATGAGGTCACTGTGTCGTTAAGGTAATTCATTATTTTTTGCATAGGATATGCTTTATTACCTTGTTTGTTGAACTGGTAAGGCAGGTGGGTCTGTATTTGGTAACACAATTTTTGGGGCCTTTTTGTGAACAGGTCGTATAATGCCATATTCCCATAGTTTCGGGACTTCACCGTAAATTACAAATTTGTTGAAAAGAAGCGTTAAAGGAGAAACCAAGCCAAGAGCCGCCTTCAAAATATATTTATATATATATATATAAGGAATGTTATCTGGTGATG
The DNA here is from genome assembly GCA_947359475.1 of Heligmosomoides polygyrus bakeri. NCBI lineage: Eukaryota > Metazoa > Nematoda > Chromadorea > Rhabditida > Heligmosomidae > Heligmosomoides > Heligmosomoides polygyrus. The sequence goes on along the minus strand of OX375868.1, from coordinate 96,454,490 downwards.
TAGAAAACCTTTTGACAGCTTGCGAAGTGTCTTGTAGACATATCTATCCAGTTCAGTTCTCCGTCAGTTTTAGGGGGAGAAACGAGCATCTGTGTCAAATGGCTGTTCATAAACAGATTTAAAGTGATCAGCAATCAGTTAAGACTTGACTTGATCGTCTTTTATTGGTGTAATACCTGAAATTAAATCGGGACTAGATTCTGATAACATTTGCTTCTCTGCGCAGTAGTTGAAGAATCGCTTAAAATTTCTACAGCGCAGCATGCTGTTTTCCTTAGTTAACTGGTATCCGGCAATGGCTCGTTCGAGTTTTTGAGAGAGCTTAGCATATCTTGCGTTTCTTGGCGAGCTTACAGAATATAGGTGGTCAACTTTATGCTTCAGCAAGACTATAGTACTTGAATAATTTTCACGAGTTTCCCTGTGTCTTTCTAGAGGGAAGTATTCTTCTATGAGGTTCTAGCATGTTTCTAGAAATTTGTGTATAGCATGTAAACACTAGTGGATGAGTTGCTTAATGTTATCCAGTCAATTTGAGAAAGGTCAAAAATTATCGAGCGCGTGTAGCGCAGTCGGAGGAGGCGCGACTGTCGCGTGCACCCGATACCAGGTTCCTGGTTCGGATTTCGCGCCCAGGTCAACCAAGCCTTCCATCCCTCCGGGGTCGGTGAATTGGTACCAGACTTGTCTGGGAAGGATAAAGGGCTGATTTGTTTAACGGCTGGCCACCGCAAGTCATTGTATGGCCAAATACGCATACATGTCGCCTCCACGATATCCCGTAGAAGTAGAATGCGCTGGCGCATCCCAGAAGGGATTGAGTAACGCCGTCCTTTATCCTTATCCTTAATCAGCCTTGTAAAAATTCTTAAGGAGTCTAGGCTTTTAGATAGGGTACTATTGTACCTTAGAAATCATAAAAGAGATACATATAGGATGCACTGCATCGCAGAAGGCTGTCGTCCCGCAAAAGTATAACAGCTCCCTCATTGTCCGTCGGCGGCGGTCCGCGGACGGTGGGCGTAGCGGGGAGCTGCGATTGGTCAGCTGAGGAATCCCGACACGATTCACGCCCATCCGCTGACACTTCCGCGGGAGTACAGGCTGGCCGATAAATATTGTCGTCGGGAGAAACGTCATTTTTTAATAATACGCGAGATTTTTTAAATTTATTATACTTCAATATAAGCAACAACATGTAGATTGGGTTTCACAAGACTGTTTCGAAGTGAACCTCATTGGCTTTTAAGCAGGCTTCAAGTCTTGGTTTCACTGATTCCACGGTGTGCCGCGTCGAAGGTGTGCTGTGGACAGATGAGAACATTTTCACGATCGAAATTGCACACAATGTTCAGAATGATCGCCAGCCCCTCAGACCTGATCAAAGACATACTCGGAAAAGGAAGATCGTTAGGAAATCGTTGTCTCCAAAAGGACAGATGGTGTAAGCTGGTATCACAGCAATCCAGAAGGTGCCGTTGGTTTTCGTGGATGAAAATCAACGTTTAAACTTACCATGAGGATGTTTTCATGAAAGTAGTCCTTTGCTTTTGTGAAATTTCTTTTAACAGGATTGGGCACATGGCCGTGGAGCGAGAACAACGATTGCGCATCTGAGCGCTAATTTCCCTAGATATTGCTGGCTATATGAAGAATAACAAATTTTAAAAAATCTTGCGTACTATTGAAAATATGACGTTTTTCGCGACAGCTATACTTATCGCCCACCCTGTATACATAGGCGCAAGGCAAGCTCTCCTGTCGACGCCTGTTGGTGAATGTTTTAATTTTTTTGTGGTTCAAAATTCCTGTTTCCTGTCGGCTTTTTTCCGTTCTAGGTCAACCTAGGATGCACTCAATCGCATCCTTGGTGGACCTAACCAAATCTCTGTATCCAACTGGGATAGCACCCATGGGATTCTGATAGAGCGGAAAAGTCCACATAGGTACCGAAAAAGGCCTCCGAACACTTTGGCGTAAAACAGTGACGACGGACAGCACAATTCGCGAACCGCCACGTTCACGCCCACTTCAGTCTTGCCGGCGGAAAAGGCACAGAGTGGTGATTCATTGTACTCTTTGTTAACGGACCTACTGCTGCTACTCGCTTTCCCGCTTTCTGTCTGCGTGCTATCCGATCGGCTAGAGCGCAGACGGAACGCTTGCTGCTGCAGGTCGGCAGCAAATCAGCGGCGTTCTACCCTCGCCCTTTAAACAGAGACAAATGTCTCCCACTATCTCGTAAGGCAGCCACCGGACTCTCGAGCAACCCCAGGGGGTTCGGGTCAGGGGGGCGGGGGGTAGAACGCTCGACCCCCAAAATCAGCGGCCGCCGGAATATGTAATGATGTCAGCCATTATTGCTGTAGTCGCACAGGCGGCTCCGCCGCGCAAAATGTTTTTGAACAATCTTCTCAGAAAGTGATCGAGATAAGACGCCTAGTAGGCATCGGCATTATCAATTTTTGGCAGCGCCTGACCACTCGAGTTTAGAGAGTGGAGATGGACTATACTTTTTCTGGACGCTAGTAGGAGGTGGAAGATCGTGGTGTGGACCTCAAGTGGGCAACGAAGCAATCTAGAAGGCGAGAGATCCTCATTTATACCAAAGAGCACATTGGTCTGCTTTCTAGAATGATCTAAAACTTTGTGTTCCCGATCTCTATTTACAGTTTCCACTTGATGATTCAAGTGGAAGCGTTGGTTTTCCCTTGCTCGAGAAGTGCGGCTGGTGCTTGAATCGTAGATCGCAGTCTACGACAGTCTAGTTGGCAACACTAAATGGGACCGTTTTCAACGTTGCTTAATAACGATTTTCTCTTTCTTATTTTTGGTAACGATTTCTCTTTTTCTTTTTTCACCTTTTTCAGCTTACCTTGAAAGCTGTAGAAGCCTTTCTGCAACGTAAAACCTTAGGGCTCAGTATCATAATCCTACAGTAATATCGAGAAAACTTTTCAATTGAAAAAGACGAAGATTTTTCCTTCCTATAGAAGTGGGTAGTGCTTAACGTCCTGCATAAGTATAATAAAGGTTTGTCTAATCGATAGAACTATCTGCACGCTTGGTTACTGAATACCAGTATCTTTTCTGTCGTTGGCACTTTAGGTTTAGATAAGTTTGATCGGGAATTTGATTGTTACCGGTGCACCATAAAGTACGCCGAAGTAGTCTTTTGTATTGTTCACCTTCTTACCAAAGAAATTCTCTTTTTCACAGATTTCATTTTCTTGCTATTTCATTCTTTGAATCGTTTCAGAAAAATACAAAAAGATGACACTTTTGCCATACGATTTGGGGCATTCATGGGTTGGCTTGCATAAGGAAGGCGGCGGCAAATGGACGTACGTCGATGGAAAGGCGGCCGTTGAGTACGCATTCTCTAAAAAGGAGGAATTAGAGGAGTGTGTCAGCGTAAGTTTAAAAATTTAAGAATAAGTTTTAAACGCTCTCTTTACACTCTAACGCTGTAAACAAATGCAATTATTACAAATTACAGAGCGGTCGAGAATTCCTGCAAAAACCTTTTGGTTCGCAAATTACTGTAAAGTATTTTTGCATAACGGAATGGTCATGATGACCACACACCCAGTACACATTTCTATCATTTACGATTAGTAGGCTGACATTTGCTATAAAATTTTAACATACGATCTGAAAAACTATCAGTTGTGGCGTTCGCTCAGAAGTGCTTATATTAGGTCTTCGTTAAAATGTTTTTTCAACGTTGACTTCAATTTAGCAATTTTCAATCAAAACTTTATTTTCGACCGACAATGTAATCACCGTCACAGTTAACGACCCTGCGCCATCTAGAGGGCAATATTTTCATACCAAGACGATAAAAATGTTGTGGTTTTTCCATAAATTATCTGGACAGAAGACCAAACCGGTGTTCTTTGGTGACCCCACTCCAATACCGCTCTTCCAGTCGCGTTCGTCGGCACGTGCTGGTCACTCGCGACAAACGCCGGCTCTAAGCCGAGAAGCGGGTATAACAGGAGAACCCCCAAAACATGTGGCGGTCAGCTCCCGTCTACGTTCGGCGGCGCACCAACCGTTCGTCCCTGGGCTCGCTTTAAGCGGTTCCTGCTCCCCCCCCCATTCCCTACCCGTCGATCTGCCCTATATTGCACCTCATATATTGTTTGATAAATGTGCTGATAAAAATATGATCATCAAGGTGTTTCCTGTAGTGTTCAAAGATCCAAAAATTCATAATCGAGAACTATTTCTGTTGGTCGGGTACATCTTCTGTGGCATGTGTGAACGGACGGTAGTACCGGCCGCATAAGAAGTTGGTTGTCCGTTACAACCTAATAGATCATTCACTGCTTCAGAAACGACCTCACAAGCTATACTGAACTGAGCGATTAGGGTTTGCCGTCTCCACGGACTTTTTATCATGAGAATTTCCTTATGATAAAAGTACCAAATAGATGGGTGTCTCTGCAGTTGAAAGTGTAGCTGAGCATTTTATGCTGCTTTCTCCAGTATTAACCTGAACCGCGGAAGTGGTCTTGAGGGTGGATAGGAGCAGTTTCGAAGTTTTCCGGATCCATCGTATCTCGCTATACTATTCCGTATAGTAAAACCAGTTTCTTGCTGCAGTAATAATAAGAATGCCCGTAGTAGAAAGGAAGACGATCGGGATGTTATATTCTCGAGGCTAGGAGTGAGGCCACCAACCAGGCGTTTGGCGCCGATAGTTCGCTGAACCTCTGCTACTTCTACAAGCTTGTAGTACAGAGTGACTTCGGGCGGATTCACATCTCAAATCCTCGACTTCATGTTATTGAGTCCGTCACGTATTCAGTGAGCTACTGGACCTAGCCGCAAAATTGCGCTACACTCCGGCTTGATTCGGCGACAAGTTTGCTAGATGGTGACCAGGTCGAGATTCTTGCACTTCTTCGCTTCTGAAACGAAGGCGTGCTTGTTCTGACATTCAAGACGACTGCGTCCCAAAGATGAAAATGAGAGCAGCATCCAGCAGAGCATCATAAAAAGCACCTTCATCGTCGTTGACAATTTGTAAAACATTGAGTAGCCAAATCTAGTTTCTGCGCTCCACCAACACCAATATTGAACAGTGCAAATTTGTTTTTTGTTTGTCTTTTCTTTTCTTTCTTAAGGTTTTGTGTTTAATGGGTTCTGTATTTAAACAATTTTAGGCACAACTTGGAGCTGACGAAGATGACACAATTTACATGATACCTTCATCTTGTCGAACAACTAAGAGACAATTGTACGTCTGTGGAAGAAAGGTCACGTAGAATGAATGCATTTGTTTTATTAAAGCGTTTGCTTCGCTGCATTAATTGCACTGTGCTCATCCTCAAACCTCGAGAAAAACGTGGCAACCACTTCTTTGTATTGTGTGGCAATATTGAAAGGAATAGGCTTACGTGAAGAGCGACCAATTATTCTCAAGGATGCGGTCCTGACCAGTGATGAGCGGATTTCTGTTTTCTGATTTTCTGTTCATTTTGTTCAAACTTTTTGATTTGTGTGGAAATGGCTAAAATTTGTGAAAAAAAACAGGAATTAAGGCTGAGTACAAAAATTTTTCACAGCAATTCAATAATACGAATTCAAACAATATTGTGAGAGAACTTTCTACTGGACACAGCAGGGAGGCAACCCACTACCCTTTAACTAATCAGTCCAATCAACAGAGCAGGCGCTTACCGGCGATCTTCGTGTCCTCGATGGCGATTGTCCTTTCGTCGAATAAATACAGAGGCTTAGTGCCTGCTCCGTCGTCCTCTAGTGAGGATGGGTCGAATCAGATCCGTGGCGGTAGACGTCGAAGTCGCTGTCGATGTCGATGATGAAACTTGAATCCGTCTTTTTCAATTTTTGGGTTGGAGCAACTTTGCTCCTGTTGCCTCGGTGTCCGGTGCCGCTTCCCCTTTTTTCCCTTTTTTGTTTAGTAACTAACTAACAACAATGTTATTGTGTCACGCTAGTCGTGACAAATATCATGAAACCATGAACTTCGTCGAAATAGAATGTTTTTGAGAAATTAAAATTACGAGACTATGTCGTTTTGTGCGCTTTAAAGTAAAGCTAGCTCCAGGCACTCCTGGAATGCTTTGTTGATTTGACTGATGATTTAAATGCTACCGACACGAAACTTCTTTACAATGTATATCACACTTTTATAATTTGGTCATTTTCAATTTCCTTTGTAGTCTAGACCATATGAGGCTACTCTCAAAACGTTGTGCTGACACTAAAAAGGAACTTCCTAAGTTACATTTAATTATTGAGTATCACCTGTATCAATTGTCGCCCCGTTGGTCATCGAGTTACTCGAGCGGGAGCCAACAGCGTCTCCATTCGTCCCTGTCGCGGGTCAAAGTGCTCCACTGGATCTTAATCTAGGGACACGAAAAGCGTCACCGGACAGGCTGCACGGCCTACGTAGTTTTCGACGACTTTGACCATGCGACAGCCTCAAAATATTACAAAATTGAATTCAGTAATCACGGCACCAGCGTGGAGCTGCTAGTACGATTCACAATTTCACAGCCACTTTCGCTGATTAGAATACAGCTCGCACGTCTCCATCCGTCCCAGTCGGGTGCAACAGTGCTCTAATGAATTCTCATCACTCGTGGAACACGAAGAGCGTCATATCGTTCGTCGAGGGCCTACACGAAGAAGTCCGATCAACGCGCTGGTGGCGTCCTGAGCCGGACTCACCAACACGTTACCGGCCGGTAACGATGGGACTAATCGCCACATAACGTGATTCGTCAACGCTAGAACATCGGGTAAACGACGCGGTGAAGTACCAGTAACGCTCTACCGCTAATAATTGACCCAGTGGCAACGAGTTGAGTGCGTTACAAAGCGTAGTCGGACGCATGCGACGCATCCCTCACTGCGTCCTTCCGGCTGGTCGTACGATCACACTTTTGCCGCTCACGATGGGAGCAGCGGACTGCGCTGGCATTCAAGAGCAGTGAACGACAACCATTCTTTAGTCCTATGTTACATTTACTTCGGCGACGCTGTTGTTGGCGACATCGACAACAATGTTGAGCGGGTGCTACGTAGTACTTAGCAGCGTTGAGTGTTGAGCGGGTCTATTAGTACGTACGTAGCAGCCTACGCAACGCTGTCGCCGACGTTTCTGACAACAGCGTCGCTGAAGTATAACATAGGCCTTACCTAATTCTGCATTATTTAGATTTCTCTGTTTAAATCTGCAACTTACCAGGGAATGCCGTCAGCTTCCCATGGAACTTTGGATTGAGACCTATATCACGTGAAAGAGCTCGAGACGCTGATCACATATGTTAGACCAAATTTGCTAATTGGATCTCCTAAGCGAGTTATGGCCGGCGGAAGCCGCGATGTCTTCCATGTGTTAGGCGCGCTCAATCAGCGTTGGGCGCAGTATTGCGCGGTAATCAGCGGTTCGGCTACCAGCCCTGTTAGCAGCGGCGGCGGCACAGTGGTAGAGTGCTTGCTACAAAGGATTGCGTGCACTGGTTCGGTTCCCGCGGCCGACGTTTTTTTGCATTTTGTGACCTATCTTCGACGAGGACCTATAACCTCATTTTTAGCACATTTTTGAGCGAACGGCAAATGGCGATTGCATTTACGTCTATTTGAAGACGAAAACGTGTTTCAGGTAAAATGTTTTATTCATGACGTGAAGCAAGTCAGAAATTCAAATCAAAACAAAATAAAAAGTAAAAATAAAATCAAAAATCAACAAAACTTAATAAACTTAATAAATAAAAAGGAAAGGCACTAGTTAAATGTTCCGACTCACCGACGTGACTTCGCTCGAAAAAAATTTTTCGCTGAAATTCGTCAGGGGGTTGCCTGGGGTGCTTATCATGAATCTGACATCCGTTTTTCACGATTCGGTCGGAGACCATCCATACCTTTAACAGGGGTGGTCCAGGCAGAGTCACCGATTTTGCTCAAACTTCGTCTAGGCGGTTATTTAGGGTGCTGCTGATCACGAATCTGACATCCGTTCTTCACGATTCGGTCGAAGACCACCCATACCGTTGCTACGACCGTTCGGCCGAAGTCGTGTCGGTGGAGTCGGAACTTTTAACTAGTGCCCAGCGAAATCGGTGACTCTGCCTGGACCACCCTTGTTAACGGTATGGGTGGTCTCCGACCGAATCGTGAAAAACGGATGTCAGATTCGTGATCAGCACCCCCAGGCAACCCCCTGACGAAGTTTCAGCGAAAAAAATTTTTTCGACCGAAGTCGTGTCGGTAGAGTCGCAAAATTTAACTAGTGCCTTTACTTTTTATTTATTATGTTTATTAAGTTTTGTTGATTTTTGATTTTATTTTTACTTTTTATTTGTTTTGATTTGAATTTCTGACTTGCTTCACGTCATGAATAAAGCACCTGAACATACTTTACCTGAAACACGTTTCCGTCTTCAAATAGACGTAAATTCAAGTCGCCATTAGCCGTTCGCTCAAAAATGTGCTGAAAATGAGATTATAGATCCTCGTCGAAGATAGGTCACAAAATGCAAAAATACCATCAGCAGCGGGAACGGACCCAATGAACACAATCCTTTGGAGCGAGCACTCTACCACTGCCGCCGCCGCTGCTGACAGCGCTGGTAGCCGAACCGCTGATTACCGCACAATACTGCGCCCAACGCTGATTGAGCGCGCCTAACACATGGAAGACATCGCGGCTTCCGCCGGCCATAACTCGCTTAGGAGATCCATTTATCGAATTTGGTGTACATATCTGTGATCAGCGTCTCGAGCTCTTTCACGAGATATTGGTCTCAATCTGAAATTCCACGGGAAGCTGACGGCATTCCCTGGTTAAAGAAAGTTCTCAGTGTTGTGCACCTACTTGTATATTATTACACCAGGAAACTTCTAGTATAACGAGAAACAATGAGTTTGCAGCTAGTCCACTCGCTGCTTTAGTATCTTATTATCGATTTTACTCTAGCCAAAGTAAAATGGACGTCCTTTCAAAATGCTCAACTTTTTTCATAATAGAGTTTACTCTTCCAGCACAATCCTAATATGGGGGTTGACCTCCGCTAGGAAAGAATAACACTCTATCCTACCACAGGCTTCGAAAATATCCCGACTCCTATTCCGCATTCATTCATCCTTTAGAAACTTAAAAATTGTATTTTATTCAGATTGAAGTAACATCTGTGCTGAGTGCCGAGAGTGCGATGTAGTGCTCTGTCTCTGTTTTCAGAATGTAAATTATGCGTCAATCTGCCCTGCGTGAATGAAAATCCAGCAATAGAAAATCTGTTTATTTTCATTCTCTTTGTACAGGATCATATTACATATTCTACATAATCAACACGACGAAAAGAAGGGAGGAGATGAAAATTTGCATTGCTGGCACCTGTAGCGAACGAAGAACCAAGGATGTAGCTTAAAAAGACAACAATTGTGAAGAAAACGAGTGGAGTAATGAAAAGCTTCAAAGGAAAAGCAAATTAAATAATGAATACCTTAGCTTGATGGAAGACCGGTCCTGTCATTTAGCGCCCATGTTGATGTGTCCATGTTGAAGGAGCCGCCTACTGCCAGAATATCATAAGTTTCAAAAACTTAAGATATGATAACTCTTTCAAAGGACACCTACGTACGAGTTTGATTTGCTTGTTATAAACATGGACATGCGCCTCAAGTAAACCTCAAGTATAACTTTGGTCCACAGTAGTCTTCCTTGACGGCGCATATCAAATTGTGTCATCGCGTTGTTCACTCTACGGCGACGCAGAAGGTCCGCCTTTCTCAAAGTTTCTGGAGCATTCGGATCCTAGAAGGCGTACAATTACACTAAAACCGAAAGAGTACGACCCCCTTCGATTTCCAAAGCCTGACCAGCGAGGACGCTCCGAAAGCTCTGAGAGCGCTTGAGGAGGCACCAGTAGGTTGGCGAAATGTCTGATGAGTACGGCGGGTGTGGCAAAACTTTAACTCAAAGTTCGTTCAATTTTCGGGCCATTTGTCGGGCCAGGTTTCCGTCGCGTAACACATTAACACACGTAGCACGTAACATCGCAGGCAGTACGGAGGCATTGAATATCGAGACCCTGAGGCCGGCATCCTTCACCTGATCGGTGACTTCGCCAATCGAACTGAAGGCTGCCCATGCTGCGCGTCTTCTGCGGGCGATTTCAGGAGCGAGGTCGTTATCCAGGTTCAGCTCTCTTCCCAGATAGACGTAGGAGTCGACCTGTTGTAGAGCGACTCCATTTAACCTTACGAGTCCCGTGTCACACAACTGGCTGACCATAAATCGCGTTTTGGAAATATTCATGTCCAATCCAATCGTCATACCTGCCACATCAGCCCCACATGAGCTCGCTCAGCATTTCCTCGACTTCTGCCGTGCTGGTAGAGATGAGAACAATACGTCGGCGAAGCGAAGATTGCTGATCCGTTTACAGTTCACAAGGTGGCCTTTATTGTTCCAGTTCAAGTCCTTCATGGCATCTTGGAGTGCCGCTGTGAATAGCTTGGAAGAAATCGTGTCTCTCTGCCTTACTCCTTTCCCGATAGGAATTTTAAGCTCTCGATCGAACAACTAGATGGTGGTCGATGTGTTCGAGAAGCATTCGTCGAGAAGTCGGATGTAGGGCAATGGTATACAGCATGCACCAGCGCATTCAGAATGGCGTTGATTTCCACGGAGTCGAACGCTTTCCGATAATCCACGAAGACAAGGACAAGTGGGATATGGTATTCGTGGCTCCTTTCGATGAGTTGTGAGACAGTCTGAATATGGTCCAGGCAGGATAAATCCTTGCGAAACCCTGCTTGCTCCACTGGCCGATACTCATCCAAGCAACGCTCCATGCGGTTAAGCAATATCTTAATGAAGATCTTGTACACACCGAGAAAAGACTGATGGGTCGATGGTTGTTTTGCTGTTGTGTTTTGAAGATTAGAACTGTTTCTTAAGATTAGAACTGTTTCGTTTCCTTCTATGAGTCCGGAATCCTACCAAGACGAAGGTAGTGGTTGAAGGGCTTAGCAAAAAGTGGGCAGAGGGTACTACCACCCGCACGAAGGAGATGAGCAGAAATGCCATCCGGCCCGGGAGCAGTGCATGGCTTCTTCCTTTTGATGGCATGAGCAACTTCTTGTTCCAGAATGGGAGGTGCTTCCTCAACTAGTGGCATCACGCATTTCGGGACAGTGATGGAAGAACGCAACAGATCTGTGTAGAATTCTTGAAGAATTCCTTCCATCGCTCTTCGAGACATTTGTGTTGTTCCATCCTTATCCATAGGGGCTGACATTATTGTCTTCTGGTCGCAGATATTTCGTTTACAGCGCTTAATGAACCTTTTCCAGCGGCTTGTAACAGCTTCAATCTTCAGTGGGATTGTATGGACTCCTTCACTGCAATTCGACAGGCCCTCGAGATGGTCACTTTTCCAGATGGGAAGCACTAGGATCTAGTTTGACAGCTCTTCTTTGCTCCAACAGTTTAATCGCTTGTGCGTTGAGTCTTGGAGCAGACGGTGATGTGGCTTCACAAGAGCTGCTAGCACATTTCAGCAGTCCTTTGGAGAGAAGGTCGTCGTCTTCCGATGGATCTTCAAGAAGATTCCAATCATACGACTTTATTGCATATTCGAGAGTCAGCTTCGCACGTACAAGACGGTGATCCGAGCCGGTGTCAAATGAAGGCAGCACGGAGATGTCGAACAGACTTCAGCGTCTGTTTGTAAGAACATGGTCGATCTCCGAACGTGTTTCTCCATTTGGGCTTTCCCAGGTCCATCGCCGGTTTGAAGGCTTCTTAAACATAGAATTTCCATGGAAGAGACGGCACGCGGAGTTTATCAGGCGCCCTCCGTTTTCGTTCCTTGAGGAAGTTCAATGTGGTCCTAGCCTCCATTCGTCGTGATCATTCGTTCCGACGGTAGCGTTAAAGTCACCAACGACAACTTTGTAGTAGCTCTTCTTGTCGTTGACTGTCCTTTCGAACAGCTTAGAATTCCTCCTTTTCTTCGTCTGTGGCCACAGATGTTGGAGCATATCCATTTATGATGGAGATGGTTCCTTGATCTTTGGTTTCCAGACGCAGAACAGCTCGCGGACCGATGATCTTGTAAGAGTCTACTAGGTGGTGCACCGTCGAATTGACGAGAAATCCAACTCCGCCAATATTCTTTCTGTCCACCTTTGCTCCGATAATGAGAAGCTCGTTGTGGTCGGTCCTTCTTATGGTTTCCGTTCTGCCTTTCGTTTCCTGAAGGACGATAACGTCGTATTTGATGTTGCAGCTTCTGTGAAGCAGGGTCCGAAGATCTTGGTCAGATGCGATCGTACGACAGTTATAAGTGCTGATGAAGAGGCAATTTCCGTGTCGTGGTGGGTGGGGGTTTCCGGTGGTCCGATTCCAATGACGTCCTGATAGTTTAACACCGAGATTACATGGCCGGAGGTGGATTCAACCGACGTCGTAGAAGACCACGTCCGGCGCGCGGAGGACTGGGACGCGGGTTTAGTTTTTTTAGCCATGGTGGTGGTCTGGTTACTCACATGCTCCTCGCCAGGGATACATGGGAGCCGCCCATACTCGACAAAGCATCGCGTACTGCGTGACCGTTTGTGCCGTTGCCCATCACCCTTCATCGCGATGAAGCGGCACATGAATCCTTTTTATCACGCACATAAAATTTCTCTAACTGAAGGAAACAAGATAAAGGATAAGGAAAAGGATAAAGGAGGCGTTACTCAATCCCTTTTGGGATGCGCCACGCATTCTACTTCTACGGGATGTCGTGGAGGCGATTTGAATGCGTATTTGGCCAAACAATAACTTGCGGTGGCCAGCCGATGAACAAGTCAGCGCTTTATCCTTCCCAGACAAGTCTGGTACCAATTCACCGACCCCGGAGGGATGGAAGGCTTGGTTGGCCTGGGCGGGAAATCCGAACCAGGAACCTGGTATCGGGCGCAGCGACAGTCGACAGTCACAGGCGCCTCCTCCGACTGCGCTACACACGCCCAAGGAAACAAGATATGAAGATGAAATTGTACTCCATGCCCTTAACAAAAAAACTTTGATTCCCTTTGTTTTGACCAACGATTCAAAATCGAGCACCCCTTATATTAAGGGGTGCTCGATTTTGAATTATTAGAGGAGATCGTTACAGAAAAGATTTGTTTTTTACTGTATATTGAAAAACATGAGGTGTGGCAAATTTTGAGCTCTATAGGTGGAAAATCGCCTCCTTTAGGGTGGAAAATTTTATTTCCATTAAAAACGACGATTTTGTATACCGCCTCTCAAATAGTACCGAAGATCACTGCAGATAGTCTTGATTTTTCGACAGTTCATCAAAACAGTATCAACAATCTCTATACTCACTGTTTCTCCCGAAGCAGTGCTAACTAGCATCGTAGCTCACTCGTCGTAGACGTCTACTAACATAGCTTCAGAGTAATCCGAGGGCTGGATTCATCAATGACTAACCTGGGGTATAGGGGTAGAGATACCCACTAAAAAACTTGCGTCTCTGACTCTTACCTTATCTCTACCCCGCATACCCACGGGTTTAACTGTTGATGAATGCGGATCCCGGTCGGGTAGAGCAGTCGCAGGAGATGCCAGCAATCGCGTGCACCCGATACCTGGTTCCTGGCTTGGATTTCCCGCCCAGGCCAGCCAAGCCTTTCATCTATCCGGGGTCGGAGAATTGGTAGCAGAGTTGTCTGGGTAGGGAAAGTGCTGACTTATTTTTTTTTGTTCTATACGTCAAAGAGACGTGCACTAAATTCAAGGAAAAAGAAGCAGAAACAACCATGTGCAGAAAAAGAGAGTGAAGAAGAAAGCGTTAGTAAAAAAAACGATAGTAAAGAAATGGCAGTGACGACTCTTCAGTAACCAAATAGAAAATATTGTACGTTAGAGACTCACCCACGTAGGTCCCTGGTAGCATGTAATTTTAAGACGGGCTATGATAGTCAGGAAAATGGGCAGACATCACTGCGTGCCAACGAGGTTGTTTGTCCGCGTCAGCCAGCTATGACGCCCCTGTGGTAGTTGCCGGAACTTCGGCACATGGGTACGCTGGCCGCCCCATGGGACCGACAACTAGGGCAAATCACCTGTGGCACGCGAAGTAAAAATTGTGAAGTAATTTTAGATAAAGGAGGATATATTACTAAAAGTAGTCTAGGATGAAACCTAGGGACCCACATGAATGAGTGACAAAAAAAAGGATATCAAGAAAAAAAAGCTGAAGAGAAGTCACCGCACGCACTACAGAAGAAAGGTTATATATAAAACTAATAATCTCGTCAGCAACGAAAAAACCATCAGCACGTTCAAGATCACAGAGGAGCAGGAACCATAACGTGGCTAAGCGGTTCAAGGTCACGAGCAGCGAGAAAGCATCATCGAGAATCGGAAATCCTTAACACCTGCAAAACGTCGATTTTTTCCAAACGTTTCCTAAAAATACGGCTGTTTACAGAGTTCAAAACTTCAACCGGCAAACGTCTAAGCCATCTTGCCACCCGAAAGAAAAGGCAATTGAATAACTGCGTGTAATTCTTCTTTTGAATCGGGAGGTAGTGAAGGTTGAAAGAACCAGCTCTTAAGCCACAAGGTCTAAAGATCCAGTACTTGCTTGCCCGGAGTTTCAGCTCTCCACGAAGTAATTTAAAGCAAAAAGTCAAATCAAAAATAATCCTTCTGTTCAATAAAGATCTTAATCCTAGCAGTTTCAGACGTTCATCGTAACTGGGTAGATCCCCCCAAGAAACTCCTTGATGCAATCGAAAATAAACAAGTCTAGTGAAGGTTTTCTGAACCATTTCGAGTTTAGTTATGTGTTTTCTGGCCATGGGGCTCCATATCTGAGAGCAGTACTCTAAATGAGGAAGGACGTATGCTTTGTACAATTTAACGAGAATCTTGGGGTTGTTACTGCACACATTACGAAAAATGGAGTAGAGGGCAGCGTAGGCTTTCTGTGTAGCTTTTTCAATGTGGTGTGAAAAATCAAGCCTGGAGTCTACGATTACACCAAGGTCTTTCACTGTCTCACAGTTGCTTAACGGCACATCATCGATGGTGTAACGACCGGCTTGCCCTTCCCCTATGTGGAGCACGGAACACTTTTCCGGATTAATTGCCAAATTGAATTCCGACGCCCAGTGGCATATGTTCGTCAAAGCAATGTTCAAAGCTGAACATGTTTCACCACATCCTTCTCGACCGTAAATACCATACAACTTGATGTCATCAGCATAAGCTTGAACCTTGACATTAACAGACCTCGCTATGACATCAAAAACATCGGCCGTGTACAAGAGGAAGAGAAGAGGTGACAATACTCCACCTTGAGGCACTCCACTAGTGCACATACTCGTATCAGAATACTCAACCCCTACTCGAACAGTCATAAGTCTGTTCTCCAAATAAGAAGCGAACCAGTTTAGAAGGTTTCCACTGACACCCAAGCAATGCAGTTTATCGAGCAATTTCGAATGAGAAATTTTGTCAAAGGCTTTAGACAAGTCTATGTAAACAACATCTATCATTTTGCCTTGGTTTAGAGCTACCCTCCAATCAAACAAGCTGTCTGCAAGATTTGTAGCAGTTGAAAGTCCAGGAACAAAACCATGTTGCCCATGTGGAATAGCATGAACTCTTTCCAACCAAGTCAAAAATTTATCTCTGATAATTTTTTCCATAACTTTAATTGGGGTAGGTGTTATGCTGATAGGACGAAACTGAGATACAGACTGAGGAGCTTCAACTTTTGGAATAGCTGTCACTATTGCGTGTTTCCATGCCCGCGGAACCTCTCCTAGCATCATGGAAATGTTGAAGATCATCGCGAGAGGTTCAGATAACTCACGGGCGCATTTCCTGAAAATAATAGGAGGAATTCCATCAGACGGTTCAGTAGTAGAAGGTTTCAAATTCCTAAGAACTTTGTAAACGTCATCAGGATGAAAGAAAACGCTGGTAAAGGCGCGCACTGCTTTTGCACCATCTCTGCCAACATATAAACTTCCAGGCGCTGCAGAGGAACCGTCATTAGAGAAAACGCCAGCGAAAAAACGGCCTAAAGCGACTGCTTTCATCTTGTCGCAAGAGCACATTTTACCATTGATGTCGGTAAAGGCTGGAAGAGCTCCGGTCGATTTGAGCTTGCTACGTACCAATCGATGAAGTTGATTCATCGATGCTTTCCTGGCTAGTTTCCGCTCACGATTAGCCCAAAATTTTTTCAGGTGATAATCAATATTGGCACAAACATTTTTGTAGGAAGTACTATTTAAAGGATTTGCTGTTCTTCGAAATAGTCGCTCTTTTTGAGCCAGTAAATTGATAATGTGTCGGGGGAGGCTTGGACTGAGTGATTTCCTACTTTTGAAAGGAACGAACTGAGCCAGGTTTTTATAAACAACGCGGCAGAATCTTTGATATACACCATCTGCTGACGTATAGTGGTCGAATACATTGAACCAGTTCACTTCCGAAAGATTTTGCCTAAGCAAGACAAAATCAGTGGAATGAAAGTCAGGAGTTGGTATAGAAATACTTGGTAAGACCGATAAACGTAAATCAAACTGTACGATGCAGTGGTCAGAGCTGGCTAGTGGTGGCAAAGTATGTACGTTGGTAACTATAGGGGAAGTTGATAGAATCACATCCAAAATGCTGTTTCCATGTGTAGCCTCAGTGACAAATTGTGTGAAACCCGCTTCTTAGAAGAACGAGACGAACTTAACCGAATTATGGTTTAAAGCAATGTTATTCCTCCAATCAACTGCTAGGTTAAGGTCACCTAGAATTATAGTTTTGTCTTTAACCGCAACCAGTGATGAAAGAAATTCAACAAGATCCTCATCTTCACAGTTTGTTGAGTTAGGAGGTCGGTATGCGACAATAAATCGTATAAGATTCGGCTGAGACGTTTTGCAGGAAAAAATGTCAACGCAAAGGACATCTGCTTTCATGGGGAAACTATGGTGTAACACACTTGCATTTATTGTGTTTCGGATGACGCAGCAAACTCCACCACCTCTGCCACTGCACCGGTCAGCTCGATATACCGTATAGGGCAAGTTGGCAAGAATCTCGCTGTCCTTTATCCTTCCCCTGAGCCATGTTTCGGTTACAAAAACCAGGTCGGGCTTTACAGTCGAGAGGAAGTGGTGAAGATGAAACAGCTTATTAACTATGCTTCGTGCATTTAGTAAGTAACATGTGAGAGTGGGAGGATCACCATGCGCCCTCAAGCGTTTCCCGAGCCCCTGTTGCTGAGCTCGGAAACATGCTTAAGCTGCCCACGATAAACCACCCACTCTCTCCTTGTCTTACCTTTGTTTCTCTCTTTAGCAACCTGCCTCAGCTCATAGTCTTGCCTTCTCTCCTCTAAAGTCATGCTCCTTCGCACGAACACGTTGCTATATCCTGCACTGCGAAGAAGCCGTGCATTAGCTAAGGCCTTCCGCCAATAAAACTGGCATGGTAAGACGACCTTAACTAGGCGCGGCTTTGAAGCATCTGCCCTTCCCATTCTGTACATCTCCGCAGGCTCACAGTCAACCTGCAATACGTCGAGTATTCCTAAAACTTTATTCCTGAGTTCTGACCTGCGTTGAGATGGCGGAAGGCTCTCCTCCGGTTCCTCGACTCCCGAGATGACTATACTCCTTCCTCGCTTCTCAGCCTCCGTATGTTCAGAGAATTGCTCAGAAATTTTCTCTCCAAGCACATTAAGCATTTGCAATGTGAATTGGTCGGAGATGCGTTCAGAGATTTTTTTGAGAAGCGAACTAATAGCGTCTTTTCAAGTCCATGCCCTGCAAGGCTTCAGGCTGTTCTACATTGGTGCTGTCCAAAACAGAAGAAGCCTGAGTAGCACTGTCAGCATTCTTCCTTCGGTTTGCGCGAGCCATGGCAGGTTTGCTCTATTTGATTTACGATCAAGCAAAAGGGAAATCAATATCTCAATGCAGAGAACGCGAATCAAGGAAATCTTATGTGCACTAGGCTAGCAACCGAAGGAGGAAATTCTCCGAAAAAGTTAACAGTAGCTAATGCAACAAAGAGAAATGGTAGACACTGCTAACAAAGCCTTGCAAGGCAATGGGCTAAGGAAATAGAGAATATTCGAGAGAGAGGCAACAAACGCGGCCGCACAGGGTGACGGCGATGAGTCGATGTCAAATAAATGTTGAATGGGCAATCAGCGTACGACCTGGTACGCTCGAGCGCAAAGATCTTCTCTCCTTGTTCAACGAGATACGTGACTCTGTCGGGTGATGCTTCACTGACGGGTGCTTGCCGGACTTCAGTTGCTGATCCCTCGTACAGTATGACGAAATTTTCCTGTGCACATCCATCGATTGGGGAAGATTTCCAGTATATTTCACCGGCTTCCGCGTCCATGCAATAGCCTTTCGACCACGGGCACTGCACTCCATGTTGTAGATGTATCACATCTGTCTTGGTGTTCACCTGTGCCAGATATCTCGTAGCACGAACACGTACAGTCGCTTGCACTATGACCTTGGACCAGGATCCGTACTGGTCGGAGTACGGCGCTCCCTCACATGTCCCATCGGGTGCCACAGCACCAGCCAGCAGAACAGACTGGGTGTTCAATGTCTCTCTCTCTCGAGACCTGTCAGGGTTGCGGCGACGGACAGCTGCACACTGCCAGTGTCGTATAGCTGCATGCAGGATCTCTCCCTCAGTTCCATCACGTACTCCGCGAATCCTCCCATGACGGCTGATGTATGGCTGTGCATTCCACAGTATGAAACGATTCGCGAAACTGTAACAAGACAGGTAGTCACCTTTATCTTTATCTTTATCTAAAGGCATCCACTCATGGGTGGACGCAAAATAAAATAACAACTCTAACACTAGCACTAGTAGTAAACGAACAAAAAAACCAAAGAAGGAGAGGAAGAAAACGAAACAAAACAACCAGCACGACGAGCAATGAAAGGGGGACAAGGGGAAGCACGATAAAAGAATTTTAAAGAACAATAATCAAAAGCCACAGAAATCAGGCCAGCAAATATGAGCAACGTTGGACGAGAAGAAGGCAGTTGAAATCGACAAAAATTGAGTCTTACCTAGGTATAACCAGTTTCTTAAGGAGATTTTTAAAGGTGCTGAGTTTGAGCCCTAGACAACCTTGTGCGATTAAGGAGTTGAAGGCTGAAACCACTCTTACTGAGAAGAATTTTGACCTGACATTCGTACGAGAAGCCCGTGTTGCGAGTTTGCGCGCGCCTCCTCTAGTTCTGGACTGAGCCAAGGTGAAGAACATCTTTGAAGAAACTGATGTGATCCCGTGAAGGATTTTGAAAGCTAGTAGGAGGTCGTACTTATCACGTCGGCTTTTCAGGCTGGGCAAGTCCAGCCGTTGACGCCTCTCCACCCCATTGGGGATGTCACTATAAGGCAGGCCGCTACAGCGAAGCACTAGTTTTCTAGTAAAATTGTTTTGGACATTTTCTAACCGTGCAATGTCCTTTTTAAGGAAAGGATTGAATACAGCGGTGCCATTTTCTACTACAGGACGGACATAAGTTTTGTACGCTTTGACGAGCACCTGAGGGTCTTTAGTCCTAAGAGCTTTGAATAAATTGTAGATGCGAGCGTGGGCCTTGGTAGCTATGGAAGTGCAGTGATTCGAGAAACTGAGTTTGTCATTGATAATGAAACCCAGGTCCCGGATTTCGTTGACCTGATTAAGGACCTCGCCATTAATCATGTACTTAGAGTCCGTTTGACCAGAGCCCAACGATAGAACCGCAGTTTTTTGTACAGCTAGAGGAAGGCCATGAGCGCGCGACCACGTCACCACGCCATCAATAGCGGATTGCAAGACCTCCTTATCGAGAACGGAGTTAACCACCCTGTATATTTTCAGATCGTCGGCATACATGATACAGGAGACGGAGGGAGGAACTGAAGCGGGGAGGTCAGAAGTGAATACAGAAAAAAGGACGGGGGAGAGAACACTGCCCTGAGGGACGCCACAAGGGACATCATAGACTGTTGATGTATCTTTGCCTATACGTACCTGAAAAGTACGATCTGTAAGGAAATCCTGAATCCATTGAACAAATCGGGGGTGAATCCCGACAGAGATGAGCTTGCGTATGAGTAGGTCGTGGGGGACCTTGTCGAATGCTTTGGCAAAGTCAAAGTAAATGACATGAACCTGTTGTCTGAGGTCTAAGGCAAAGGTCCAATCGTTGACGGAAGAAAGAAGGGCAGTTTCAGTAGATTTGCCATGGCTAAAACCGTGCTGACAATGAGGAACGATGTGGTTATCATCCAAGTATTGAAGTAACTGCTTCTTGAGAATTTTTTCAAAGATCCTGGCGAAAATGGAAGTAATACTGATTGGTCGAAAGTTTTGAGGCAGATTAAAGGGAGGTTTCTTAGGGACAGGAACAATAAAAGAGTGCTTCCACCGCTTAGGAACCTCACCCCTACAGTAAGAGAGGTTAAACAGGAACTCCAAGGGATAGGCGATTTGGAAAAGAACCCTTTTAAGGAAGAATAAGGGGATCATGTCTGGAGTTTCCGTAAACGAATTGGGGCAAGCGGAAAGCAATTTGATGATATCCTCTTTGTAGAACCAAGCTCCGTTAGACGTAGTTGATTGAGCAGGACCGATAGAGCACTCAGACATGTCCTGAGGACTGTGGTCGAAGTTTTTACTAAATTCATGGGCGAGTGCTTCAGCTTTATCAATATCCGTGTGCGCGAACGTATGATCTCCAACAACTAGGCTAGGTATTTTAGGCCTTGCTTTTAACCGAGATCTAATCAACCTATGGAATTTGGAGATGGAATTAGAAGCTAAAGTCTTACGTTCAACGTATTCAAAGTATTTGGCCAGCTTCTTATTGACAAGGTTGTTGAACCTGTGAAAATCAGTGGTAGTAGTACCCCCTGTTGGAGAGTAGCCAGCCACATTCTGTCTCGCCTTAATAGCTTTTTTTGCAAGTATCCTGGCAGTTTGGAGGGACGCACATCAACATTAACGACAGGTACGTACATTTCAATAGCGTGATGTAAAATGGCAATGAACATTTCATACATATCATCAACGGATTTAAGGGGGGTGAATGACCCAAGCCAATCGATGGAATCCAGATACTCTAGTATAACATGGTAGTCCGCTGAGGGAAAGTCTTTCCTGGTAACAAGCTTGGGGCGTGATTTAAATAAGTTGAGTTGAAACACCACCCTGGCATGGTCAGAATTACTTGAAGGGCTACCAACTACCAAATTCCTGACCAAGTTGGGAGCATTGCAAAACAATAGGTCGAGGAACGATTTTTGCCGAGTAGGTTTAGAAACCAATTGGAGCAGACCGTGAGCTTCTAAGAAGCTAACAAAGTCTTTGGAGACCGATGTGAGAGCTGAGGGGGAATGGATATCCCTCCAGTCGATGTCACTGAGGTTGAAGTCCCCCAGGACAATGACAGGAGCGTCGCACGTGCAATGGTCACTTATAGCCTTTAAAAGTCGGTGTGATGAGATCAGGGGACAGCTAGGAGTACGATAAACCAGGATGAACCTGGTTGTTCTGAGGCCGAGGAAAACATCCATAACAAGAATCTCGTAAGAATCCGGTACGGATTCCTCGAAGATTGAGGTGGCATTGATGTAATTCCTGTAAAGCATTAGAACACCACCACCCTTTTTACAAGACCTGTCACGTCTCAGTCCAGAGTAGAGTGACCAATTATGGCTGAAAGTTCGATTGAGCTACGCAACCAGGTTTCTGTCAAGAATACCAGGTCAAAGTTTTCTAGAGCAAGGGTGCAAGCAAGTGCATCAGCATTTTTGACTAAGGACCGAACATTAAGGAGAAGACAGTTGATGATGGGAAAACGGGTGGAAAGGTCCGAAACTGGTACACACCGAAGCTTGAACAACACGGACATTGCTATTGGCATTGAGACTGAGATTGGGGGCAGTATCATTGCTTGGATGCAACGCTTGCTTTTTAGCAAGACGCTCCCCACGTCTGCGCTCCCTTTCTTCTTTCGTAAGGGAGGGGCGTAAGTAGACTCCCTTATGAAAGAAGGAGCGCAGCCGTGGAGCGCGTCTAACAGCTACCTCCTGGAATTTGGAGGAAGGCAAAAGGACCTTGATGAGGCGAGATCGATTACTATCAGGGCGACCCATTCTATAAACAGAGCACGGAATACATTCGATATTAAGAAAATCCAAGACGGAATGGACCAGCTTTGCATCATGAGAAGCTCTTTCGATAGATGACGAGGCAGAGGATTCAGGAATACCAGACAATACAATGGAGCGCCTCCTTTCGAATTCATTTTCAAACATAAGGGAAGGGACAATAGATTGGGAGGCAGGCTGAGTGGGAGATTGAGAGAGGGAATGAGGAGCCGAGCTTGGAGGAGGAACAGTGGCTTGCAACAAAAGCTGGCGTAAATGGGCATTCTCTGCTCTCAGACTGGAGTTCTCCTCGACAATCTTTGAGCACAAATCTTTCAGGGACTTAAGTTGATCCCTGGTGTCGATGAGGGAGTCAAGGATGAGCTTTACATAAGGAGGGAAATCACTGGTGGGGCAATCGATGAACAAGTTAGCGAGCACTTGATCCCTGTCAGGTGTCCCAGGATCGAACAACATCGGCCTTTTGTGCTTCTTCGTCGGTGGAGCGGATGACGAACGCGGAGTCTCCATAGACGATGCCCACAGATGAGATTCCGAGGCTGACTGAAGACTGGACGAAGATGGGCGACGAGTGATATGAAATTAAACCTTGAAGTCGGCAAATCGCGATGCAATGAAGAGCCAAAAACGAGGCGAAGAGTATGACCTTTGATGGTGGCGTTAACTGATGAATGCGATCCACGCCACACTGGATCTCGTGTAGGAGCCGGTAGCACCCCTGGTCCGAGGCGAGAATGGTCGAGGCAGTCCGAGAAGCGGGTCGTGGAACAACGAGGCGTCGTAGAATACAGAATAGTCGATGCGGGCTCAGCTAGGAGAGGTAGAAGTACAGTAAGTCGATTCAAGTGAGCTGAGTCGAGCTGGTCGGCGTGCCGTCTAGAACTTTCGGCGGCCGGTCGAGGCGGGAAGTGGACGCGCAGCCGCACGCAGGGGGCGCTGGCACGCGAATGCAGGTTACCGACATAGACGGAGCATCCGGACTGTTGTCTATCCATTTTTATTGATTTGTTGGAGACTTCGACTGTTGGGAAGCAACGGTCACGGAAAACTCTCAAACTTGGGTAATTAAACCACCTCAGCCTTGAACTCCTCATTGAGCTGCAACAATTGCATTCGAACCGTCTTTTCTGTCAGGTCGTCATCCGAGTCTTTACATCCATCAACCGATGTCATGTCATATTCCGTCACATTCATGCCTGGAGCTGTGCAGTCATAAGCGAGTAAGGCGCGAGATGTTAGGAAGAGGCGCATGCACAGGAAGAATATCAGTAGCCTCTCGTGCGTCATCTTTCCAGCAGGATGTGTGTGTTTGCTGCAAGACGGGAACGTCAAACTGATCGCACGCAATTGAAAAGGTTGGAAGTTTACAAAGAGCGGGTTTTTGACGTTGCACCGTCGAGTCGTTAAGGAACCACTTTAATGTTATTCATCGGCTGACCGCCGCAAGCCATTGTACGGGCAAATACGCATTCAGAATCGCCTTCACAATATTCCGTAGAAGTAGAATGCGTGGCGCATCCCAGAAGGGACTGAGCAACGCCGTACTATCCATTTTTAAAAACCTTTTTTTAATCCCGGACGAGCTTCCAGTTGACGGCCAGGGAGGCCGTCTAGGAGGAACGTGCGGCGCTTGCGCCCAGTCTCCGCCCCTTTGAATTTCATTTTAGATCCTCACCCAGGCGATCTCTGGCGTTGACTCAGCTCTGTTCATGGTATCGTTCGCTCGCCCTGCGGGCTTAGGTGTTTATCACTTGGTATCGGCGGAATCCCAAAATCTTCGGATGCCGCCGTCTCAGCCTAGATTTCCGTCTCTACTCGCCGTTAATCGTACGCTAAGAATATGGTTTCCCGCACTGGATTCCAGCAGTCGTTAAGGAACCACTTTAATGTCTCCTTCTCCTTCTCGCTTTCGGGGACTGGATAAACTACGTATGGCGCAGGATGGCTTCCAAATGCACCGGCCCTAGCTAAAAGGTCCGACTCCACCGACACGGCTTCGGTCGAAAATTTTTTTTGCTCAAACTTCGTCTAGGGGGTTATTTGGGGTGCTGATCACGAATCTGACATCCGCTTTCCACGATTCGTCGGAAACCACCCATGCCGTTAACAGGGGTGGTGCAGGCAGGGTCGCCGATTTCGCTGAAACTTCGTGTAGGTGGCTATTTGGCGTGCCCCTAGACGAAGTTTCATCGAAATCAGTAACCGTGCCTGGACCAGTCTTGCTAAGCCATAGTTTATACTTGCTCCGCTGCGCGGCGCGGCGCCATGATCAGCATAGGTATCGGCCGGGCGACGCGAAAATCGATATCTATGGCGATCGTGGTGTCGCGTCGCGTGGCGGCGCAAGTATAAACTAGGGCTAACGGTATGGGTGGTGTCCTACCGAATCGTGAAAAAGGGATGTCAGATTCGTGATCAACACACCAAATAACCCCCTAGACAATGTTTCACCGGAAATTTTTTTTCGACCGAAGGAGTCGGAACTCTCGGTGGAGTCAGAACTTTTAACTAGTGCCAATGCACCTAGGCGAAGTTTTTGTCAAAATGGTGTTCCTCGGGTCCGGTCAACCCGGTCAACCCTGCACTGATTTATAAAAGTCTCAACCAGGATTTGCTGCCACCGTAATCCTGTAAGATTGGGCGCACCTGTTGCGCTTCTATGGTACAGTCACGCTCTTCATAGCGGATTTCCGCTGGACACTGTTTCATCGGATGCTGCACCATAATCCATCATAGACGCTGTGGTGATGTTGTGACTCTTTGATACACTTACAACGGGAAACAGATCCGTATGCATTGTCCACCGTAATTTCGAAGTGAAATTCAGGAAAATCGTTGCAAAACCATACAGCTGTTTATCCCGTCCTAATCAGTCGCTGCCGCGGCTCACAATGTTTTCAAACCAAACGTTCAACGGCCTCCCGGCCTCCAAACGTCTGGTTGGGGGCTTCGCCACAAACCCGGAGAACAGAACACCTCGTCCGTCTTCTTGTCCTCTTTAGGCCTTCTCTCATCAATTACAGTGAAAAAACTGGTTTTGCTATATAGAATGGTATAACAGAATAATGTAGGGCAAAATCTTCAAATGCTCCTATGGTGCCTCACCCTCTATTGCACGCACGCGATTAATTCTCTGAAGTACTCGTTCTATTTATTAGTTATGGTCCCCCTTTAATGGTTCTATTACTGGACCCTTTACTGAATCCCCTTAACCCCTCCCCCCCCCCCCCCCCCCCATCCCCACACTTCTTCCTAACGCACTCCTCCAGCACTTCTGTGCAAACAAACACACACAGACAAACGACCGTTGTCGCTTATATATAGTAGGATTTTGCTTCAGTTCTGCTAGTGAAGGGGAATAGAAAACAGAATGAAGAGTAAGGAGCGAAGTACCAGCTGAATACGCCGGACTGAAGAAAAAGTGCAAATATCATGAGCCGAAGCGATTGATTAGGACAAGGATAAGCGAGAGTGTGGTTCCACAACAGCTTCCCTGAAATTCACTTAAAATTACAAAAGAAAACTCGTATGGGGTTTTTCCGATTGTATGTTTATCGGCGAGTGATGTTGTGAAGGTTAAAGAACTGGACGCGCGCCAATCGAACTTAGAGTTACGGTGGTAGCAAATTCTGTTTGATTTCTATAGTCCAGTCAACCCTGCTCACCCATGTGTTCATCATAATTGACCGAAATTTTAAAAACAGACGTCATAGTGGTCTTCTTCATCACAAGTAGCCTCTCTAGATGAAGATTGGCGGAAAAACTTGGCTCTATTGTATCGTTACGACTCCAGACGTCGAGGAGAAATCAAAAAAAAAAAGTTATTCCTAATTTCGCCCAATGTGTTATTTGGGGGTGTTTAGAAGTTCATGATTTGTGATCATTATGATTTTGTTATTTGAATCCTTGGTGCTAGATAGTTTCTTACTAATATAATGTACAGGGTGCCTCAAAAAAATATATTCACTGTTTGAAAGATGATAACTTTGCTCACAGTAAAGGTCCTGAAGAAGGTGAGGGCTCGCGTGAAAGCTTAAGAAAATAGAAATTTCTGTCGTATAAGCGGTATGGAGTGCGCCACGCGCTCGTCTGAAATTCTGCATTTTTACACTCGATTGATTGTGTTGCTTGAACTCTTGTTATAATCTCTCCATAAAGTGGCAGTATCGATTGATCTGTACTTCCTTTAAGGTTTCAAACTTAAAAACGCATTACGGCTTGCGGAACGATTTGTAAGGTTCTAACACTGCTGCCAGTGAAGCATTTGAAATTGTTTGAGACTCATATGCAAGCACAGGATAGCGAGATTTCTGTTACGTGCAAATAGTCAAGATTGCGCCATGCTTCCGCCTGGAACCTTGCATTTAAGACTCGATTGACTGTTGAGGAACCGCATGCATGATCCAGTTTTCCTGCAAACTGATCAAGCCATCGGCTCTGCACTTTTCAACTTCCAGTAGCACTTCAGGATAATCTTCTTTTTCTCGAAACAAAGCCTAGGACGCTGACCCTTAATAAGGGCTTACGATTAAACATGTAGAGGTAGCGATTAGAGCGCTATTAGAGGGATAGGGAGAGCGATAAACTGTGTGATTTTCAATTTCGAAGCATTGAAAGAAGTGCAGCACAGGTTAATGGGGCCAAGTAGTAACAAGATTGCTACAAACATTCAGCCCCCGAATATGAAATGCAAGGTTCCAGGCAGAGGCATGGCGCAAACATGACTATTTGCACGTAGCAGAAATCTCTTTACCCGTATGAGTCTCGAACATCTTTAAAAGCTTCACTAGCAGCAGTGTTAAAACCTTTGAAACTGACGTGCATTTTTTAAGATACCCGGCATTGTACGCAAATCATAGTGCCTTTTTTAGTTTGAGACCTTAAAAGAAGCAGAAATCATTCGATACAGCCACTTTGTGTAGAAATTATGACAAGTGTTCGAGCGAAAAACAATCAGTCGAGTATAAAATGTAAGGTTTCAGACGAGTGCATGGTGCAATCCAAATCATGTCAGAAAATTTCGATTTTCTTAAGCGTTTATATGAACCCTTAACTTCTTCAGTACCTATACTGTGAGCAAAGTTATCACCCTTCAAACAGTGTATACACCTTTTTGAGACATCCTGTATATAACATATAATTAATATGCTTAGCTAACAACGTCTATCGTCCAGTTACAGCGCAATTCTTTTCGTGCTCGTGGAGGCAGTCATTACTGGTAAATTCCTTCCAATCTCGGTGAAACCCTACACTCTCGTAATCTCTCTAACCAACACGTGCCGCAGATGCTAGACGTAATCAGTCCCTAAGCAAGAGGGTCTAGACGACACTGCAGGCGTTTTGCAGGAGCGCCGTCCTTACTCACGGACTTATACAACATTAGATTAGTTGTTGTGGTGAGTTTCTCAATTTGTCTTATTCGAGCGTAGTTTTACCATTTTCACGCCATATTGGACATTTTCCAAGCCAAGTTGGTCAACCTTCTAAGCATGCTTGACGCTTTTGAAATTAAACGGAACATCTCCGAAATCAGACCGAGCTTCTCTTTCAAATAGAACTAAAGGCTGTCTGAAAATTCTGAAAAAAAAATGACTTGAGAGAAATTCAATATGACTTTCTTTAGAAATTTTAAAACTTACCTTCCCGATTAGGGAACACACTGTTTGAAAGTTAATAATAAATTTTAGGAGAAATATGAATTAAATTTTGTTATGGCACTCAAAGGCAGCAAGCCTTCAGAGTACTAGAAAAGCAGATCGCCCCTAAATCGTTGCGATTTTTATTTGATCGGTAGCGAAAAATATGTTTTAAACATGTTTGGAGTAACACAGGTGTAAACGATACAACAAAAATACACATGTCCCCACTCCCAAGTAAGCGGCATTTATACTATCAATCGCGACGATCTAGTCGAGTGTATGGCGCGATATCTTCTTTTATTGTGCCAAAAATTCCCACATTCTGCAGTCTAAAACATGTTTTAAGCCGCTTTTTCTTTTTAAAAATAAAATTCTTTTGAAATCTGAAAACAGTTTGTTCACTTTTTGCGGCTGATGAATTTTTTAAACAAAATGCAAAGGATGTTCGTACCAGTTTCTTCTTAAACAAAAATTATTCTAATCGTGTTGGAAAGCCTCTATTTAATCTGGATGACCAACTTTTTGATTTGGAAGCTGTTCAGCGTGATTTCAAGAGCGTCAAGCTTGCTTAGAACAGTGTCCAATTTGGTTTGAAAAGTGTCTAGTTTGATGTGAAAATGGTATAGATCGAAGCTATCTGCGACTAGGAAGGAACGCGACATTTATCCTCCCCATCTCCTTAAAACGCTCACTGAGCCAAGGTTTTATTAGGTCGTTGCATATGAAGTGGTCGGTTTTTACTGAGAACTTTGACAGATCGTAACTTTAACTGGAAGCAATTTTATTAATCGAAATAAGCACCATTACAATTAATGCATTATTCCCAAGGCGAAATTAGCTTAGACATTCCATGTTTGTAAAAATCAAAACTACGAGAATTGACAAAACATAAGAAGTCATTTTCGACATAATTTTGGTTGCTCAATTTTTATCGCTTATTGTTTATTTTTTGTTTATTGTGCGTGCCAATAACAATAGTCAACCAAATGGGAAAAACAGAATACGCATAAGATTGGCTATTTAGCCAAAAAAAAAGAAAATATCCACTAAGAAAAGGAAACAGAAACGATTGGTATGGAGCTTTCTCGGATAGAAGGGGCCACTTATGTAGGACGAAAATAACGTCACTGAGAAAAATAAATAAATAAGAGGTAGCCAAAAAATAGGCGGACGATGAATAATTCGACACAAAAAGTTTATTTACTGAATTTGCTGAATTTAATTTACTGAATTTACTGAACGCTAGAACTACGACCCTCCCAGCACGCAACTGGCAGAGCCATACCGGGGCGGGCCTTGTATTTCAAGGACCTCATTGAACTAGTACGTACGTATCCTTCGCGAGAACAATCAAATGCTTGAAAAAATATTAATCGGTAGGGGGCAGATCTGGTGAATATGTTGGGTGTGGCAGAGTTTCGTATCCCAATCCATCCAGTTTCTGGACAACAATTTTTGAAATGTGCGGAGACGTGTTGTCATGCAGTAGGATTGGGCCTCTTCGACTGACCAAAGCCGGCTGTTTCTAAACCAACTTCTGGTGCATCACTTCAATTTCGGCGCAGTACTTCTCCGCTGTGATAGTCTCTCCAGTTCTCAAGAATTTCTAGTGGACTACGGCCTTTCTCTACGATACGGTCACCATGGTCTTCTTTGAATGGAGACTTGGTTTTGGCATCTCCTTGAGACTCTCGACAATTGTCATAAAGGATCCATTCTTCGTCGCACGTCACGATCCTGTTCAAAGAAGCTCCCTTAGATTGCGCAGACTTAACGAAACACAGGTGCCGTAGCCCTTCAGCATCTGCCCGGCGATCAGTTCGTGCCAGATCCATTCATCCAATTTCTTACTTTTCCGAGCGCATTCAAGTGGCGACTGATGGTGCTTCCGTCAACGCCGAAATGCTGTGCTGGCTCTCTCACAGTTTAACGCGGATCCACTTCCACCATGGATTTGAGTTCGTCGCCGTTAAGGAGATAGGCGCCCTACCTCGGTCTTCATCTTCGAGACTCTCATCTCCAAATCGAAACCTTTCGAGCCAGTGGCGAATTGTGCGCTCCTTACTGAAATCCTCCCGAAATGTAACGTTGATGTTACGACCTGCGGCCGCGGCGTTGTGTCCACTTTTCATTCATATAAGTAGACCACCCGAAGATCACGTTGATTAATACGGTAAAAACTGTCAAAAACTCGGCAGTAGGCAATTATGCTACAAAAACTATAAAAGGTAAGAAAGCGGAGATCCTGCGTCTTCGGAAACTACAGTCCCCTCTCGTTATAACGCCCCCGGATAAGACGCGGCTCTCGATATAACGTAGATTTTCTCTGGCCCCTGCTAGCTTACCTTTACGCCAATACAAACCAACTCCAGTTAAAATGCGTCGGATACAACGCTACTCCCGTTATAGCGCGGTTTTGGGAGGAACTCTGCGTTCGAAATAACTCTGTTATAACGCGACCCGGTCTCAGTTCTGGTCCCACACAGAAAACGAAGGCGAGTAAGATGCTGACTGTGTTTGTGATTGGACCTGCCATTATGCTGCCTCGTTCATACTCACGAGCGGCACCCCTGCAACAATGTATTGGATGCACACCAACGTTTTCCACTCGTGCGCTGCCCATAAAAGTGTCCATAGCGGTATTCGAGCACAGATAAAGACTCCCGGCAGTCGTTAGAAGCTGCCGTGTGTTGGGAGATTCCTATATCATGAACCAGGGAATATGTGCGGTGACACTCAGATTATTTAGAACAATGCCCTACCCGTTTCTATGAGCTTAATGCGGCTGATATAGAGGTTATGTGGATCAGAACTCTCGTGCCTTGCGGGACTTGTGCCTGCGTCCTTTGCTTGTCGTCCAGGATTACAACAACAGCGCTGTTTGATCGCTCTCAGCATTCCCAAATCGTGGGAGGGTGCTGTTAAGCCATTTGCAGCGAGGACATCGCGGATGTGGTGCGTGGTTTACTAACGCTGATAGGATAGTTGGCTAACAACCCGCCCGGAAGGCTGAGAGTGCGGGTTCGAGTCCCGCTTGGCGCGAGAGTTTCGATCGTAACAAATATTCCTGCAGCATTAGTTTACACATTTTTGTTGTTGACCACATTTAACTTACGCCTGGTACTCGTTATTCCGCACACATATTAGTCATACTTAAGCATATAACAGAGTGTCTCCAAGGACAGAGCATTAATATTACTCTAAAGTCTTTTTATGCATTCACGCTCTTTTAGTGGTCACATATGTTATTGCTATAGTCATAGTTAGTCATTGTATGCGATTTTAGACAAAATTTGTGCGTAAAATGGTGTAACAAAAAGTTCAGCTCCGGTTAGGACGCGACTCGCGTTATAACACGGATTTTCTCCGGTCCCTTCAAAAGCGTTATAACGAGAGGGGACTGTACATTAAATGCCTGAAACAGGGACATTCGTAGCTACCAAAAATCGACCAGAAATTGAGGTCCAAAAATCGGCCCCTTCATATGCGACGACCTAATGTTTCTCCAAGCTCTACTGGCTGTGCTGCAGTGTCGAGCCTCTGTTGAAGACATCCGCTTCTAGCTGTTTGCTTTGCGCCTGGTTGAATAACGGTTCCTCTGGCGCTTTATTGCCGACCATCCCTTCTAATGTCCTTTAATGAGATGACACCTTTTTTTTCTGGAGTTGATTGCTTTAATGGCAGATGCTTGATGTCCTAATGCATTTTGACGGGTAACCCAATTCACCCCAAATATCAGCGATCGTGTTGTTCTACCCTAGTCAACATGTCGACCTTTTCCTAATGCATTCACTGTGTAGGTCATAGTGCTCTCTTCCTCCTATTCCTCTTCACCCTCGTCAACGAAACCGTTCACATTACGCCTGCACCTACTCTCGGTGTTTAGTGTTCCGCTGTGTGTCCATGCTGCCGCGGAGTTGAGTCTTTTCCACGTTTCTGTGACCTCGTCCTCTCGAGCCGAAGGTTCAAATGATGGACAAAGGCGGCGTCGTACCCATGAGGCTGTTCGCCAATTGGGAGATGGACCGCGCCAGTTCAAGTGTGGTTCAGAGGTTGGTTCTCCCTCGTTTTCCTTCCCATCAATCGCTCCATTCCATAGATACTTCACGTTATAGGGTCTGCTTCCTGAGCCTGAATCGTGTGGTGCTCCACTCGTTGCCCACCCAAACTCAGGCCATTGTCATCACTGCAAAGCTGGAGGTAAGAGCCTATTCAACTCTTTCATTTTTTTTTTAGCTTAAGTTCGCTCATTCAAGGGTAATAAGAGAAGTTTGCGTAGTAACGATATTGGAGTTAGCCACAGCCATGGACGAGTTGATTTGGATCTCGACATTTCCTTCACAATACAGGTGGGCCTTGTTCGTGAACAGTAAGTATTTGATCAATTCATAAAATTTTTTACCATTTTCACTCATAATACACACCTGTAAATTATGGAACCGTGAAAGATAGACGAGGGCGTTAATAAATCATTGTCTGGGATGAGCCATGCATTCTACTTCTACCAGATTTCGTGAAGGCGCTTACCGCATTTATATGTTTAACGCTGATATGTCCAGCGGCTGGCCTCTAATGAGTTGTGGACAAGTCAACGCGTTATCATTCCCGGACATGTCTGCTACCGACTCACCGACTCCAGAGGTATTGGAGGCTTGGATGGTCTGTTCGCGACCTGAACTAAGAGTCAGGAGTACAGTGACACCGAAGCCTCCTAGTACTACGTTACCGTGTGACCAGGGGCCGGATTCGTCAACGACTTACGTAACTTTAACGGAGAATGGTAAGCGAAAAGCTCAGATAACGCGGCTTATCAAGCGATAAGGTGAGCGATAAGCCGCGTTATCTGAGCTTTTCACTTACCATTCTCCGTTAAAATTACGTAAGTCGTTGATGAATGCGACCCCAAATCTGAATCATCGATTTGAGAAAATCATTACTAATAAGCTGTTACAACGATCAAAACTCTAGCGCCAGGCTGGGCTTGAACCCGCACCTCCTGCTGACCGGGCGGGAATGCTCTACGACATTGCGGCAGCGGTACCGTTTGATCGAACGCAACATCTACACCAAAGGGATCACCCCTCATACGGGCGGGTGCTGAGGGTCCCACGAGGTGTGAATGTTGCGTTCGATCAAACGGCACTGATGGTGTAGTGGCGTAGAGCATTCCCACCCGGTCAGCAGGAGGTCTGGGTTCGAGTCCCACCTGGGGCTGGAGTTTTGATCGCAACAAAACATCGTTGTAAGACCTTACACCCTCGATATCAGCCACTTGAGGCTTAGTGAAAACGAACTGAACCATTAGTAACAGTTTTTGTTTCAATGAGTCTTGTTTACTTGAGCAGGTAATCATTAACAATGTTTTTGAATTTACCCAGACATCCAATGGATTCTTTTTTGTTGTTGATCAATTCGCCATCCCCATAGCTTCACGACATGTGAAGAAGTGCCGTCTCAGTGTTGACCTTGGCCATGAAACAGCTGATCAGATTTATCCTCACATGTGCCATGAGTGATCTTAGATATCAAAATCAGGTCGTTCCGTTTTCTTATACATTTAAGAGATTGGAGACCTAGTTTTTTTTAGTTATTTAGTCACACGAAAACATTCATATGACTGGAAGGATAAGAAATTCATGAACATTCAAACCGTTCACCACTTATATCGCACTCTGCGTTCAGAGGTTGATATGTTTTAAGAGAACGCCAGGATGGGTATTTTTCTATCGTAGTTATTATAATCTTTTTCACATTTTCAACTTAATCTGAAAGGTCCCGTTTATACTTCTGACGCCGAGCGACGCGATGGCATGCATAGTGGCCAAATTGATCGATTGCGTCGCTCGATCAATGTGGCTACTATACGTGGCGTCGCGTCGCTCGACGACGGAAGTATAAATGGGCCCAAAGACAGTCAGTTTAATTTGAAAGGTATTAGAGGTGCGTTGGAAGGTTTGTGACCTGATTTAAATAGTGTTGGTTTATATACATGGGTACAAGTCGTGGGCAAGGTATGGCCAGGGTATGCTATTTCGTAAAGATCGGTAGATGCCAAATATACATGAACTAATGAGGAAGTTTGGCGAAATGACCGTGAAGATTCTTCAGCGACCTATATAGTATTGTAGGGCTTTGTCTGGGAAGCACCGAAGTGGTTTCCAAATCTCCTGAGGACCTCTGGATAAGCCGAATAGCTAGAAACTGTATCGCTTCAGTGCGGGATAATAAGGTAGACTGAGCCTGGAATAACCTTGCCGTGCTCAGAAATTGTCCTGCAGAAGGCTTGGACCTTCAGCCATAGCTTCAACCGTGACAGATCCTATGTTCTAGCTGTGGTGGAAGCTCCAAAACTTTTGCAGGATAATTTGTGAGCACGGCAAAGCCATTCCAGGCGCTAGTCTGCCTTATCGGTCCGCACTAAAGTGATACAGTCTTTAGCTATTTTCGGCCTATCCAAAGGTCCGCAGGAAATTTAGAAACCACTACGGTGCTTCACAGACAATGCTCTGCAATAGTATGTAGGTCGCTTAAAGAACCTCCACGACCACTTCATTGACCTTCCTCATATAGAGCGGCTCAAACAGATCATTCTGGCCTTGAACTGTACGGGGGTTGGTGAGCTGATGCCAGATCATATAGCCATTCAATGTGCTTCCATGGTTCCAAATATGAATGCATGGAACATCTTTAGAGAGTTTGAATGTCAGACTCTGAAGTCCAGGCTGTCCCTCATTGCAATCATATCAGTTTTTTTGCGTGCTTGATCTCTCTGAGCAGTAGAAGAGCTTCAGGGTTTTTATTCAGTCTGATTGTGTGGCATTTGATTATTGTCAACACGTTTATGTCTACACCCACCCATTGCGGGGTGTTAGGCCTTCATCCTCTTAAAGAGGATTAGCCGAAATGTCGCACATTTGGTTGTTTATCCGCATTTTTTGCGGTGTCTTGCACTTTACATGCGCCGCTCTGCTCTGCGAATGTGTGCACTTAACACCGCGAACCGCGGCTGCTTCTTCGCAGAATTCTTTAACTAGTGATTTGATGGTGGTGCTACACTATGTTACAAGATGTAAGGGAGTAGGTCCGTCATTTCATTCGCTCTCACAAAAATTAATGGGAGCTGAATGATTTTCACTGCATATACGCCCAGTCGTTATCCTGGAAGTGATCGCTTTCGACCATTGCGGACGTGGTGACCTCACGTGGCCTTACTAGAAGATGAAGGAAAGAAAGAGAAAGAAAAGTCTTCAAACAAAAGTCAATTCTGACCAGTTACTAGATCTACATTGGATCTCACGCTGATTCGGATAATTCGGATCCGTCGCTTTTTTTCCAACACAAGATGGATGCATCATTAGTATAATGACATTTTGAAAAGCCTGGATCTTAGTAATTTTCACACAAGGGTGGCCAGGTACTAAACCGAATTTCCAGATGGTTCGTATAATTCATTTTGATCAGAAAGTCGATACCCAACTTGGGTATCCGACACCCGATCCGAAGAAGAATTAGTTCAAAGAAAATTTCGGTAGTTCAGTTCACGTCCTTTCCTTGACGCACAGCACATATACGGCTCGCTGTCGACTTTTTACCTCAAACATGGGTAATTGAACCCAGTATACATCACATCTATCATATGAGGAGAGCGCCGTAAATACATAGTATGGGAAGTTAACATAAGAAATAAATGAAAAGCACAATGAGATGAGCACAATGTGGATTTCCTAGTTGACTGTCTTTTATAATGAGTTTTTGCTTTACAAGTGCGACAATCTGATAATGCTTAAAGCTAAATTCTTTTGCGATGTCCCACGAATCGTCCTGTGATCGCGATAAAGTCGCCATAAATTATTCGAATAATCTAAGATCCGTTCTAGTGGAAATCACCGCTATCGTAGCATCTTAAGATGAGCTTTTTAAAAATGCCATTATACGGCTAATCAATTTATCCTCGATTTGAAAAAATAACGGATTCTAACGAGTCGGTATCGGATCCATTGTATACTGCGTATCTCCGCCTAGAAGCAAATCACTAGTCGCTTCCGGCGCCTGTATAGCCTAACTGCTGTTAGTAAGAGTAGGGTACAGTCTTCAGTTGAAAACATTCCCAAATATCGGTAAAACGCTGTAAGTAAATGAATGGTGAATAACCTCGACCTTTTTTAAATCTCAATAAGATTTTCTGTGTTGACAACGGTATTGAACACGGCAAAAGTGCTGCCTAACCGATCGGTGGATCTCATACGGCCATGCCGACCAAGTGCAAAACATTTCTAGAGTTTCGCCTTTTTGTTCAAGCCTAGAGCGGCAGTTACAGAGGTTATAAGAGTGGTAACTATGTTTAAAACTCTCGCATCAGACGAGGCTTGAACCTGCTGCTCGACCTGTTTTCCGTGCGGAATGCTACGGTATTACATTTCCAACGCAGGCCTAATCGGTTTCATCCAACATTGGCGGTCAGTTGGCTCATTCTGGCTGAGTGCCGGACATCGCCTTGAGAATTTGTCTCGGAAATTGGCTATTGCCTGTGCTGGCCGGCGGCGTAGCAACCTTTTCTCCATGTAGGATGTAGGACACAGTGCAGTTTATATCGCGTTGGTCACGTCTGCGCTAAAGTCAGAAGCTCAGAAGAGTGGTCCTACATAGGCAGAATGAAAACGCGATCAGCGTCGCAGAGCAAGGAATCGAAAGTGCGGTGCTCGTAGTCGCAGGATTCATACAAGCGAGAGAAAGCCTCCAGAAATTCGAGCCTCATCGACGTTCGAAAATCAGAGGCGCTGCCGTATATGGCAAGTCGTCGAGAATCAGGTCGGCCGAGCATGTAATGCGTTCCGCAGACACCTGCTGGACGCGAGAGCTACAACCGCTTCCGCATTCCGCTGGATGCTAAAAGAACATCAGGACGCCCAGCGACGGCGTTGGTCGGACTTCTTCGTGAAGGCCCTGAACGGATGGTACAACGACCTCTTTCGAGCTAGAATGATACGCAGTACTACTCTGACAAGAGGCAGGGACGAATGGAAACGATGTTGGCGCCCACTTAATCAGCTGGATGATCAGTGAGGCGGCGAGCGTTTGAGCTCATGCAAGGTTGTGAAAACGACCTGTTATGTTGCGAAGAGGCCTCACCTGTTACCTGTCGTCCTATTGATCATCGAGTTGCTCGAGCGGGCGCCAGCAAAGTCTCCATTCCCCTGTCGTGTGCCAGAGTGCTCCAATGGATCCTCCTCGCTCGAGGGACGCGAAGGGCGTCATATCGTTCGTTCAAGGCTTTCACGAAGAAGTCCGACCAACCCGACCAACACATTGGTGGGCGTCCTGTTGTTTTTTTTTTGACGTCTCAAAGGAATCCAGTCGGTGACGGCTCTCGTCCAACGGGTGTCTGTGAAACGCATTACGTGGCCGGCCCACCTAATTTTCGACGAAGAGGTCTAGCGTTGCATATTTATTTATTCATTCATAGCGTAGACATGATACTGAAATGTAAATCTATAGAGAAAAAAGGATAATTTCTATTTTAAAAAGTCACAAAACAGCAACCAAACCAGGAGTGAGGCACCCGCAACTCTGAAAGCAGCCATGAACAGAATTTTGTCAACTTAAATTTCTTGAATGCATGCATGGATAAGGAAAGGAGATCTTCGTTTTCCGTATGCAGAGACTTGAGCTTTTGCAGCCTTCTATATGTCAATAACGAAGATCTGATCGTGGAAAAAGCTGAGCGCTGAAAAAAATGTGAAGGGTTTATGTGGAGTTTGCCTGTGAGGATCTTGAAATCTGGATGTGTTAAGCTGTTGCCTTTCGGAAGCCGTTATGAAGGCATACCTACCAACAGTCGGCTCATTTGAGACCCTAATAAAAAGGGGCCATGGTGCGCTACGCTACATTACCTTCAAAAAGCTGGTTTATAAGGGGATTATGCCGTATATCTTCCCTACTCTCTTCCAGTTCTTTAGATTATCCTTAGTTTTCTCTTTGTTATCCTATCTTACAATATTGTTGTGTTGTTATTGGTTCTACTTCAGTGTTGTTTATGTGCATACGCGACACGTATGTGACAAACAAACATACATACATGTTAGATATATGTTTTTAGACACAGCATTAGTTACCATGAAACGGCTGTGAATTTCAGCGGTTCTATTTCAGTACCCTCACTTTGT
Organism: Heligmosomoides polygyrus bakeri; assembly: GCA_947359475.1. NCBI lineage: Eukaryota > Metazoa > Nematoda > Chromadorea > Rhabditida > Heligmosomidae > Heligmosomoides > Heligmosomoides polygyrus. Next base: position 96,416,478 of record OX375868.1, on the reverse strand, counting down.
GAAACGGAAAGGAAACAGTCTACAGATTCTTATTCAAAGAAGACGCAGATTCAAGAACCGGCCGTTCCCGTCTTCTTTCAAGGTATCTTCGTCGTTTTAATCGCATCGTGTGGTATGCTATCGTGCAGCCGACGTTGTTTTCAGACCATAGCTGTCGGCATGGTTAATTTGACGCAGCTGCTTCAACATGGCGGGTTGCGTGAGATAACTCTATGGTCGGCCGACAGCAACGACAAGCAGTCTGCGAGTGGTTTGTTTACACCCATTTTGATGCGTTTTTCCGCTCGCGTCGAGTTTAAAGTTTGCATGGGTGAGGGCCCTTCACTCATTCATGAAAGGACCACGTGGCGCCAACCACTTGTGTCTGGTCAAACAAGTGAAAGTTCTGTAGCCCAGATTGACTCAACTTTCCACCTCCTTTTTCGAAGAGGTACAAACTCCTTTAATAAACTGGTTTTCTTTCGGTGTGAAGACAGTTGGATCGAAAACTGTTGGGATCTGTCCTAGTCCGGGGGCACATAACTAAAAAGTAGGTGACAAAATGAATTGAGACTTACCGAGCGGTCCCTAGAGAACGAGTTGTAACCTAAAAGAAACCAAAAACGAACGAACAAATGAAAAAAAATAAAGGATTACCGCGGTTTACAACAGTCTCGGCGGGCAAGGAGCGAAGGAATGGAGGCATGCCGCGTGGCTGACATGTTATAACCAGGATCTAACATGGTGAATAGGGCGCATGAAGCCGCATGCCGCGTGCTGACCGCTGCCTGACATGTTTAAGCAGGATCTAACATGGTGAGGAGGGCACACAACTTTGCCGGCTTACAACCGCAACAACTAATGCTTGTTGTGGAAGCCTGCATCGAGGATGGTGTCGAAAGTTGTATACTTTTTGAATACCCGTGGAGGTGACTCCTTTTGCTACAGTAATGCTGCATAACTTGTTCGAAAACAAGAAGGTGGAAATCTGAGATGTCGAAAGCTGAATTTGTACAAGGCAAATGAGGTTGACAGAATCCCACGGAATTAACAATCTATATGCTTACGACTTTGTGCCTAGTTTTATCGAACCTTCGTACTCACCGGGGAAGGGTCTCAAGCGTATGTCTGAACGGAGGAAATGGATAGTACTGCGGAATCTTACTCCTTATATAGTAGAAGAACATGCTTCATTTTTGCTGAGTCCTTAACCAAAAGAGCTACGGGCCCTCGAAGGCGGGGGTACAGTAGCGCACCGTAAGCACGTTCCCACGTGCATGCATGCGTGCGCGCATGTGTTGTGTAGGACGCGGCGAAAGGCTCTACGGCAAGCGAGTTGTTGGCTCAGCAGGTTGCGGGGCTGCCTCAAGGGTGCTAGGCCGGATGTTCGGCTCCCGTGCTATGCGCTATTTTTGCATTTTTTCATAACCGCTGCGTCCTTCATCAATTTGTTTCCTACACATCTACACATTTATTTCACTCTAAATTGTCAAAAGGGTCGGATTCGAGATCAACACCCCATGACCTCGACAGCCCTACTCATCCGTACCTGCTGTAACCTACCGTAATCAGCCGAAATTTCAAAAACGGATGTCAGATTCGTGATCAGCACCCCAAATAACCTTCCTGGGGGAGGTGTGGGCGAATATCTTTTCGACCTCTCCTCGACCTCTGGAATCGTGAAAGTACAGTAGTGCCTTGATGGCGGTTTAAATCAGCTTACTTCCTACACATCTTCTACACATTTATTTTTCTCTAAACTCTCAAATAAGGGTTCACTTTGAGCTGTGCTTCACTTACTTCTCTCACCTTCTGTATTATACATCGTTTTGTGTTTGTCAGCGAATGTTCAGCAGTGACTTCACAGCAGGAACGGGTTAGAGCAGGTATCGGCGACTAAGGATGTCGAGATCATAATCATTGATTTTGCCCAAACTTCTCCCGGGGGGAGGGGGGGGGGGGGGTTCTGATTACGAATCTAACATTCGTTTTTGAAATTTCGGCTGATTACGGTAGGTTACGACAGGTACGGATGACTAAGGCTGCCATGGTCATAGGGTGTTGATCACAAATCTGGGTGTGATCAACACCCCATGACCATCAAACTTCGCCTAGGGGGACCGTTCGCTGGTCAGCAAAATTTCGGTAGGTTACGGAAGGTACGGGTGGCTAAAATAATGGTTACCGATTTCGCCCAAACTCCAGCGTAAAACGAAAAACGGATGCCAGATTCGTTATCAGCACCCCAAATACCCCCCCCCCCCCCCCACCTAGGCGAAGTTTGGGCAAAACCGGTGATTATATCCTCGGCAGCCTTAGTTACCGGTAGCTACCGTAGCCTACCGTAATCGGCTGGAATTTCAAAAACGGATGTCAGATTCGTGATCAGCACCCCAAATAACCCCCTAGACGAAGTTTCAGCGAAGAAGTTTTTTCGACCGAAGTCGTGTCGTCGGTGGAGTCGGAACTTTCAAGTAGCGCCGAGCAAACAATATTTAGAAAGTCATAGTAATTTTTGAATTGAAAATTTATTTCTGCTTTCTAAGAGAGGGTCAGGCTTATTTAAGAGTACAAGTTACTGTATGATTGTGAAGAGTCCGGCTGCCAAATCATTCAGTTTGCTGCCATAACGATGCTTTGTTGCAATCAAAATTCTAGCTCCAAGCGGGACCGCATCCGCACCCCTTCCCTACTAGGCAGAACGCTATGCCACTACATTGTTTAATCGAACGCAGCATCCACACTTCGTCGTGGCAATCAGGGGCCGGATTCATCAACGACTTACGTAACTTTAACGGAGAATTGTGAGCTTATCAAGCGATATGGTGAGCGATAAGCCGCGTTATCTGAGCTCTTAACGCGGCTTATCGCTCACCATATCGCTTGATAAGCCTACAGTTCTCCGTCAAAGTTACGTAAGTAGTTGTTGAATTCGGCCCCAGGACCCACTCGTATGAAGGGATGTTACTGTTCGATCGAGCCGCTGCAGAGGTGCAATGGCATAGTATTCTGCTACAACGATGTTTTGTTGCGATCAAAACTTCTGGCGCCAGGCGGGACTCGAACCCGCACCTCCCTCTGACCGGGCGGGAATGCTCTACGCCTTTACACCACCGGCGCCGTTTGATCGAACGCAACATCCACACCTCGTGGGTCCAATCAGCATAGTATTCTTCCCTCTAAGGAGAGAGTGAGGGTTCGAGTCTCGTCTGGCGCTAGAGCTTTGATCACAACAAAGGAGCGTTCGATTCGAGCATATCACCTTAGTAGTGGTCATTTGCGGCATAAAGAACACACGATTTGTTAGGGTGCTTAATTTAAAAAAAAAAAGTTTGCAATCTCCAACACAAGAAGGTCTAAATGTGAGCCTGAAAGTTATAAAAGTTCTTCCTAGGGATGAAACTTGATTTGTTAGGAATTTTGGATTTGGAAAGCTAATAGCCTTAGCCTGGCTTTTTTATGCACAGCCTCTCTGATCCTTAGCCGTTCGTCTTACCCTTCAAATGAACTGCGATCGTTCAGTGCAAAGCATTTTTTGGATTAATTGGATTTTTGCTTAATTTTGGGATCAAGCAGTTCGAGGGAAACTCTCTTTTTATTGTGAACGTGAGTAAAACTGTTGGAGTTTTCATTAGAAGATCACTCTGTCGATCTAGGAGCAGGTGACTATAGCTTGGCCGTTTTTGCACAGCCTCTCCTTCGTTCCATCGTGATCCTCGCCGTTTCTCACCCTCCAAATGAACTCTGATCGTTCAGTGCAAAGCGTTGGTCGCCTCTGCCTGGTGACGTGTCAATCGCAACCGCTCGAGATTGATTTGGAGCGAGATAGGGTCGCGAAGAAGCACGGAGGACTCGAAGGCGATCTCAGTGAGGTGAGTCATAGCGGGCGAAGGGTCTTCGAGGGGACAGCTAGACGTTTGATACTCCCTCTTCAGGAGGATTCCGACAGCGACTACGAGGATGCGCCCCTTGACAGCGATATCAACGAGCCGAGCAGCGGTCGAAGTGCTGTGAGGTACGCCGCGTGTTTGAGTGTGTGCTGAGTGATGTTGGGACCAGAGATTGATATGTTTTTGCGGAAACGTTTGCGCGCCCTGCTGACCTACGCGACGTGGTTTTGGGAGATCTCTGGTTGAAGGGACGATTAGCCGGTTTAAGCGTTTGTTTGTTCTAAGTGAAGGTTGCCTGAAGAGAATGGCCTGTAAAGGTTTTGCAGGGGTAGGACTTATTGCTAGTCCACCTGTAAAAGATTATTGGGTTTAAAATTTACTGCATCATCAACTCTGGTTGGTTGGTAACAAACCCACCCCCTTAAGTTGATCTAAAAATGTCTTATAATTACAACTGTGCTTAAAAAACCGCGTGACGTCATTGGTTTATGGCCGGGCATGAGGAGGCACGTGCTTTCTAGATGAGAACAGGTGGTTGTATCAGTAGGTCCATGCATCAATAAGCACGTGGGTAGCCGTGGGACGCAAACATGTCAGTATATTTATTGCCCTACAAATGCATTGGCAGGATAGGGTTTGTTGTCGCGAAATAAATGGAAGTTTCTCCCATTTATCAAAAATACAAACAAACTTGTTCTTTTATTTTTATTTTTGAATCTGCACAGCTTCTCACAGTGAAAGTGACGTCCTCTTCTGTACTGTTGGAAACATTTTAAATGCATGAGAAAGCGAGTTAACCGAAATCTTACCAGGGAAGGGTCTCAGGCGTAGGCGTAGGTCTGTATGGGGAAAATGGATAGTACTACGAGAATCTCCACCCATCATATAGTAGGAAAAATGTTTCGTTTTCCTATAGATGACATTGTTCAGCTGCTGACCAAGATCGTCATCAACTTTATTACGGCTGACATTTCGGCGTCGTCGCCTTCCTCAGAGCCTGGAAAAGTCGGAGACACTTGTGGAACTGTCCCCCCAAACACCATTTCTTACTACAGAGTACTTTTCCTAAGGAAAATAGAGGCAGGGTGCGATATCCGAGATACAACTAACCTTTGAGGTGGATGACGTTGGACCACCAGACACCCGTAGCTGGAAGGAATCGTGGGTGAATGAGCTGTGGTCCTAGGGACCACCCGACTTAAGTACCCCGGGGGTCAGATCGAGCAGATCAAAACCCACAGAGCTCCACAAAGGGTGCCAGTTTATGAGTAATCTCGATGCACTCACTCTTGCTTGCGATTGACCTGCGGATTCTTCTCCGCAATCCAAAGTGCCTCTAGCGTCCTGCGTGCCGAAATGTCACCTTCGCACGCCAGGATCGAGACAGACACCTGAGTCATCGTGTCCCCATGGCGCAGGATCCTGTGTTCTCCCCAAGGAGTGCGGACATTGGCTTTCCCAAGGCCCTCCAGATGCTCCCTGATCCTGACACCCTATATAGTGCTCCCCACACTCGTTGCGCGACACGATATAAACTACCCCAGATGCCATGCAATCCCCCTATTTTCCGTTGGGGCAAACTACGCAGGACGGGGTTGGGCACGTCCGGTCGTAGATACGGTTCCGAACCAACTGTGTCTTCAAGGTTGTAGGAGGGACATCTACAACCTTGAAGACACCGCTCTGCGTATCTTTGCACTCATATCGTCTGAGATGAAGGGCACGCAGAAGGGTATCTTGCCTCTTTCTTCTCCTCGACGGACAAGCGCTGTAGCTGTTTCGTTTTTGCTGAGTCCTTGAACCACAAGAGCTACGGGCCCTCGAAGGCGGGTACAATAGCGCACCGTCAGCCACGTGCGAACGTGCATGCACGCACTGTTGTATGGGACTCTGTAGCAGACAAGTCGGTGGTCCACTGGATGTTCGACTCCCGTACTGTGCACTAATTTTGCATTTTTTCATAACTGCTGCCTCCTTCACCAATTTGCTTCCTTCACATTTTTTTCACTCTGAATTGTCAAAACGGACAGATTCATGATCAACACCCCATGACCTCAACAGCCCTAGTCACCCGTACCTGCTGTAACCTACCGTAATCAACTGAAATTTCAAAAACAAATGTGTTTCGAGATCGGTACCACAAATAACACCCTCCCGCCCGGAAGAGGTTTGGGCAAAATCGCTGATTATGACCTCGACAATCCTAGTCACCCGTACCTGCTGTAACCTACCGTAATCAGCCGAAATTCCATAAACGAATGTCAGATTCGTGATCAGCACCACAAATAACCCCCTTGGGCGAGGTTTGGGCGAAATTTTTTTTTCAAATTTCGGCCGATTACGGTAGGTTACAGCAGATACGGGTTGCTAGGGCTGTCGAGGTCATGGGGTGTTAATCACGAATTTGGGGTGCTGATCACGAATCTGACCTTTTGACAATTGAGAGTGAAATAATTGTGTGGTAGATGTGTTGGAAGCAAATTGGTGAAGGAGGCAGCGGTTATGAAAAAAAAAATGCAAAAATAGTGCACAGCATGGTAGTCGAAGGTCTGGCGGAGCACCTTTGAAGCAGCCCCGCACCCTGCTGGGCCACCGACTCGCTTGCCACAGAGCCTTTCGTCGCATCCCATACAACAGCGCGCGCATGCACGTGGGCACGTGCTGACAGTACGCTGCTGTACCTCGCCTTCGAGGGCCCGTAGGTCTTTTGGTTAAAGGGCTCAGCAAAAACGAAACATGTTTCTCTACTATATGAAGGGTGGAGATTCTCGCAGTACTAACCATTTCCCTCGTTCAGACCTACGCCCGAGACCTTTCCCTGGTTAGTCTGAACAAGGATGCTTACAATGTTTACAATGATCAACACCACATAAAACATGAAATGGTGTTGACCATAATTGTAAACAGCTGTATCTAAAACGTCTGCACTAGTATAATCGGAAGCAGATGCCATTTTCGTTGTGAGAGGCTGTTTAGCTTTTCTGTCAATGTATTGGCAGGGCTATAAAGATTCTTGATTCTAGATTCTTGTTGCTTGTTTTGTTTTTTCCTGCTCACAATGACGTTAACTTATGTTTCTTGGCTTTGTGTTTCTTTTATATGGATATCCATGTACAGAATAAATAAATAAATGAATGAAACATTTCTAGTGGTGCAAGTCAAGAATGGGGTTCCTTCACAAAATCCAAGGAATTTATCCAAAAACGTCTGAAATAAAAATGTAGATTCGCGTAATTATGCACTGCAACTGCTGCATGCGTGTTGTGGGTGGGGTGAAACTAGCAGATATGGAAGAAGTACAGGATGGACCCGTCCTCTCTACACTTGCACCTTCTTATTTCTGCCTTTCAACGGCGATTTGGGCGCGTATAGCGCAGTCGGAGGAGGTGCCGGCTGTCGCGTGCACCCGATACTAGGTTCCTGGTTCGGATTTCCCTCCCAGGCCAACCAAGCCTTCCATCCCTCCGGGGCCGTTGATTTGGTATCAGACTTGTCTGCGGGAAGGATGAGGCGCGGACTTATTCATCGGCTGGCCACCGCAAGTCATTGTATGGCCAAATACGCATTCAAATCGCCTCCACGATATCCCATAAAAGTAGAATGCGTGACGCATCCCAAATGGGATTGAGTAACGCCGTCCTTTATCCTTTTGTCCTTAATTTAGCATCGTGAGTATTAGTTCAGTCCAAAGAATTTTAACAGCTTTTCTCCTTTATCAAAACTTACCAGTGCGATGCATTACTAGTAATCTTCACATGGGTTATCATCTCTACAATGCTTTCATTGCTTTATAGTGATTGTTTTTGTTTCGAGTTTCCTGTTGTTAGTTCTTTAGCCTTGTTGATTCTAAGTTTGTTGTTCTGTAGATTGTGGAATTCGGCTACATTGCACCACCGCATTACATGGCCTGTCGTAGATTTGGGTGTGTGGTGCAGTGTGTGGTGCACCACACACCACACGCCGTCGTCTCATTTTCCCTCACGCCTCATCACTCATTTGTTCATTTGGTTACGAAATGAGTTTAAATGAATGGAAACGGCGCTACACACATTACTTGTGTTAGGAATTCGACTTCCTAAGAGGGTGCTAGTGTCGAATTGAACCTAGGGGAATGAGATGAAGCCACACAAACATTACTTGTGTTAGGAATTCGACTTCCTAAGAGGGTGCTAGTGTGGAACAATAGAACTTGTTCGGCTGGAGTTTGATTCGGAAATGACTCGAAATGTTCTCTACATACTCGTGGTGGTGACGTGGTAGTTCAACCTCTAACACACATTATAGGAAAGGATCTTTGTTTAGCAGAAGGTTGAATCCAGCTGTATTGTGCAGCACAGATTTTGGACATGCAGGTTTATTGATGACGTCACGTGTTAGCTTTCTGAATACGTTGCCTGCAAAATATGTACAGTGGTTGAGCACAGAATGATACCAAGGAATGGATGGTATTATGGCGGTAGATTTAAGAGGAAAGACGAATTAGAGCGAGAAGAACCAGATAGAAGGTACGGAAGGTTATTCATATATCAGAAGCCGACTCCCATTGCCAGTAACCTTTCTTACAAACGGAGCATTCGCCACCTACATCGAAAGCGCAGGCTAGATGGGCCCAAGCATTGCACAACGTGCGGTTGGAACAGCTCACCCATTCAATTTCGTCAGTTACACCCCAGTCATTAGGTACGCGCATGCCACAAATGAAACAGGTTTGCAGAAGGTTGTGGTCAGTCGAAAGAATTCTCTCGGCTTGCTCCAAAACTTCCTCGTCATCCACATATCTCCTTTTCGACCTCTTCTCGTATTGTAGCGCAGGTCTCTGTTCATAAACACTCAGAAGACGTCGAATTGTGGAAATTAGGAAGTGTGATGCTTTGTGATGTGTGTGGCTTCATCTAGTTCCCCTAGGTTCAATTCCACACTAGCACCCTCTTAGGAAGTCGAATTCCGGCGCAATGTGACTATGGAAGGGTCGGATAACTGGGCCACACCCTGGAGTCCCTTCCCTTGCCCAAAATTTGAAAGCAAATTTAACAACAGAGAATCTGTTCTGTGCTCTCCCCGCTGACGCGGAGGAGAGCACAGATTTGGGCAAGGGAAGGGACTCCGGGGTGTGGCCCAGTTATCTGACCCCTCCATAGTCACATTGCGCCCGAATTCCTAACACAAGTAATGTTTGTGTGGCTTCATCTCATTCCCCTAGTTCAATACGACACTAGCACCCTCTTAGGAAGTCGAATTCCTAACACAAGTAATGTGTGTAGCGCCGTTTCCATTCATTTAAGCTCATTTCGTTACCAAATGAACAAATGAGTGATGAGGCGTGAGGGAAAATGAGACGACGGTGTGTGATGTGTGGTGCACCACACACTGAACCACGCACCCAAATTTACGACAGGCCGTGTAATGCGGTGGTGCAATGTAGCCGAATTCGTAGATTGTGTACCTTGGGAGCAGTTAATTTAATAAACAAAAATAGATTTGTCCGCGCTATGACTTACGGTGGCCAGCCGATGAACAAGTCAGCGCTTTACTCTTCCCAGACAAGTCTGGTGCCAATTCGCCCACACCGGAGGGATGGAAGGCTTGGTTGGTCTGGGGGAAATCCGAACCTGGTACATGTTATAATAGGCTGCACCCGACAGCCCGCACCTCTTCCGGCTGCGCTACACGCGTCCCATTTCCCTAATTACTACTAATAGTCATTTGAATGTGTTTCTCGGACTATCGTGGCATCTTTCCAGAGCACCAACTGTACAGATCAATGACAAGGCATCGCGAGCGTCTCGGAAGAACAACATACGACAACGATTCGTTACGCTGTTGAAGAAGTTCAAAGTGCCGGATGAGGAGGTGGGCAAATGAGACGATATGGCTTACAATTATTTGTGAAATTGGTCGTATGTGGTTAAGTGACGACAGGGAACGGGACGATTTCCTGTTTCATAGAGACGTGAAACTAGGCTAATATTGAGGCGAGTAATGATAGGAGTAAAATAACGCCCTAACCTAGTCAAAGGCGGAATGTTAGTGTTCGATTTACTTGCTTAGCGCTGGTTAGTTTGCTGCTGTTCGTTTCAGCAGAATGCGCTTAAGGGGTAATCCCCCATGGCCAAGGATTAGGGTTAGCGGACGAGCAGGGTCGTCACAGGGTAAACAAATTAAAAAAAAAATGCAATCGTGAAGGTTGCCTTCACGACACATCCCGTAGAAGTAGAATGCGTGGCTAATCTCGAAAGGGAGTGATCATATCCGTTCCTTACCGCTCGCCGCTATTGCGCCTTAGGTTCTATACTCTACGCTCCAGTTGGTCATCGCATTCTCCTCAGGTGATGAATGGACCGTGTAAGGTGTCGCGGAACAGTCGTCTGATTTCCATGTGTGCCTCGTGCCCATTAAAAAGGGTGATATTCTGTGGTGAAGCTATTAGGGGGGGGGGGGGGGGGGCAAAAGTAATGGGACACCCCATGCCGTGTCCATATATCTCGTGGCTGGAGTCTGGTTTCGTGTTTATCGTATTTGTATGTTTGTATGCTACTTACTGAAGCCCATCTGAAAAGTTACCACTTCCGCCCTTTCCAGAAGCATGTCAAAACCCCAGCCTGTCTCATGCCGAAATCGACCTGTGTCGCGCAAATCTCCCCCAATTCCCAACCCCGAGCAGCCTGGGCTCAATATTCACGCAAGATGAGAAGTACGTCTTCTACCTTAACCCTGCCAAGCAGCGAGTCTGGGTGAGGCCTGGTGAATTGTTACCGACCTTCGTTCGGCGAGATGTTCACGGCGAGAAGCATCTTTGGAGCTTTTGGGTCTGCGCTCATGGATCGGTTTACCGGAGGCTGTTTCCCAAGAGCACCGCCATGAACTCCAAGGCCATGGTGAACGAAATAGAAGAGATGGGCCGGCGACTCGCTCTTATTCATTCGCAGCGCTCCAAGAAGGTTCTCCTCTTCGACAACGCCGCACCCCATCGGGAACAAGTAAGCACGGATAAGCTTGGCCAGCTGGACTACGTTCACATGCCTCACCCACCGTATTCGCTGGACATCTCTCCATGCATCTACCACTACTACTTGAGCCTACAGGACTTCCTAGTCGGAAGGGACACAAGAACCCAAGCAGTCTTTGACAACCATATCGAGCAGTTGATCAACACCAGGATCAAGCAGTTCTGGAAGGATGGGATCAGGAAGTTGGCTGAGCGATGGCAGCAAGGTCCTTGCCCTTAATGGCAAATACACTCCTCAGCATCGTTGAGTTGTAATTGAGTTATAAGGAGATAAAGACTTTTTTCATTTTGTCTCATTACTTTTGCCCCCCCCCCCTAATAAATCCTGGCTAAGACAGGGTGTCTCAAAAAATAAGTAAATAATGTATACAATGTATACACTGTTTGAAAGGTGATACCTTTGCTCACAGTAAGGGTACTGAAGAAGTTAAGAGCTCATATGAAAGCTTAAGAAAATAGAAATTTTCTGACATATGAACGGCATGAATTGCGCTATGCATCGTCTGAAATTTGTGTTTACACTCGATTGACTGTTTTTTGCCTGAATAGTTGTTATAATTTCTCCACAAAGCGGCCGTATCGGTTGATTTGTGCTTTTTTAAAGGTTTAAAGCTTAAAAACACACAAAGTACAATAGGTATCCTAAAAAATGCAGGTACTATTTGAAAAGCGCTAACATTGCTGCTAGTGAAACTTTTGAAGATTGAGTCTGAAATGCAGGGTTTCCAGCCGGGTGAATGGATCAAGTCTCGACTATTTGACGTCATAGAATTCTCGTTACCCTGTGCTTTCTCATATGTGTCTCAAACATCTTCAAAGGCTCACTAGCGGCAATGTAAGACCTTTCAAATAGTGCCTGCATTTTGTAAAGGATACCTTAATGTAGTGTGTTTTTAAGTTTTTAACCTTAAAAGAAGCACAAATCAATCGATACGGCCACTTTGTGGGGAAATTATAACAAGTATTCAAGCGAAAAACAATCATTCGAGTGTAAATGCAAGGTTTCAGACGAGCGCATGGCGCAATCCATACCGCTCTTATGTCAGAAAATTTCTATTTCCCAAGGCTTTCAGATGAACGCTTAACTTCTTCTGTACCTTTTCTGTGAGCAAAGGTATCACGTTTCAAACAGTGTATGCATTTTTGGAGACACCCTGTACAATGATTAAAGTCATTTAAACCTTTGAATATCACCGAAAGATATTATACAATATCATCTGCGGTGTAACGTGGGTGTCTTCATAGAAAAAGAGCAGGTAAACTAGTTCGAATTTCGCTTGTGGCGAAAGTTTCAAGCCTTTTTTTGCGTTCCTGTAATTCTTTACGATGTTGTGTAGTTGTATTTTGTGAGCGTCAAGATTTAGGGTTTGCCGTCGAGATCGGACTCAGCGGCAATGGTTCCTACTGAAAAGGAGCTTCAGGATTTGTTTGAAGAACTGGAGAACATGAGTGATTCAGGTATGGGCTTCGTGACGTTGTTATCTTGCGAGTATAACTGATTTATGGCTCGCCTTTCTGGACAGCAATGCTACCGTTAGATAGAAATGTCCGTGTAATTATTGCCTTCCCTTTTCAATTTGATAAAAAGGATAACGTATAAAGGACAGCATTATTCAATCCCTTTGGGATGCGCGACGCATTCTACTTCAACGGGATGTCGTGGAGGTGATTTGAATGCGTGTTTGGCCATACAATGACTTGCGGTTTCCGGCCGATGAACAAGTCAGCGCTTTCTCCTTCTCAGACAAGTTTGGTACCAATTGCCTTGCCGACCCCGGAGGGATGAAAGGCTTGGTTGGCCTGAGTGGGAAATCCGAACCAGGAACCTGGTATCGAGTGCACGCGACAGCCGGCGCCTCCTCCGACTGCGCCACATGGTTCTCAATTCAATCAATTTGATACTTTTTATTATTAACCTCTTGTTCTATTAGTAGTTCCGTATGGAAGAAAGGTGTTGAGAAAGACAGATACAGATCCGAAAAACTTGGTAAAAAGGTGAGCAGTTCACCTTTTTACCAAGTGTTTCGGATCTGTATCTGTCGGGCGTGGGGGCGCATATCTATTAGGTTGTCACATAAGTTCTGTCCGATTTTCGACGGCAACTTTGCGGTGTAATAATCAAATAAGAACCGTTACAATCAATGCACTTCTGCCAACGATATACAAGAGCGTTAATTCCATTTCGGAAGAAATCTGAATTTGTAGAAGCAATGAAACACTCGAAGGCAACTTCGATATCTGCTACATTAGAAAAGTTTTTATCCTTGAGGAAACCATCGAGATGTTTGAAAAGATGAAAGTCCGTTGGGGCTAGGTCTGGTGAATAAGCGGGATGCGGGAGAACTTCATATCTCAACTGGTTTAATTTTTGGGTGGTCAGATGCGAGACATGTGGACGGGCGTTGTCGTGAAGAAGGATCGGTCCTCTTCGATTCTCCAGTGCAGGACGCATTTCAAGCAACTTTTGGTGAACCACGTCTAATTCACGACAGTACCTCTCTGCCGTGATGGTTTCACCAGGCTTCAAGAAGTCGTAGTGGATAATACCAGTTGCAGCCCACCAGACAGTGAGCATGACCTTCCTCGGATGGAGGCTAGGTTTGGGATAGTGTTTCGGCGGTTCTTCCTTATCCAGCCATTGCGCTGATCTTCTTCGATTGTCGTACACGATCCATTTTTCGTCACAGGTAATTATCCGGTCAAGAAATGGATCGTTTTCGTTCCTTATAGTAAGGGAAGAACAGATCTCCAGGCGACACCTCTGCTGCTCCTCAGTGAGTTCGTGGGGCATCCACTTATCCAGCTTTTTCACCTTTCCTATCGCCTCTAGGTGCCTCGAAATGGTTGTACGACTGACCTGAAGTTCTCCCCCATCTCACGCATAGTTCCTCGTGAATCGGCTTCCACTCGTTCTTTCAAACGCCCGTCATCACATTTGGCTGGTCGTCCTGAGCGGTCCTTGTCTTCGAGGTCCACGTTTCCAACCCGGAACATCTGGTACCATCTGCGCACGGTGCGCTCGTTAGCGGAGTCCTCTCCCCATGCCATCTTGATGTTTTGAGTTGCCTCGCTAACACTGCGGCGAAGCTTGAACTCATGAAGCATTATTACCCGCAAGTACGTTTTTTCCATGGTTTCGTCCAGCACCTAAAACGAACCAATGCTCACGACTTTTTAAAAGCAACACACCAAGTTTTATAGAGCGAAACAAGCGCTACAAAATAGTATACAACATATATACAATTACTTTCTCTATACATGAAAAAAACAATCACAAAGTAACGCCTATCGGGATCGGACAGAACTTATGTGACAACCTAATATATATGCGCATATCTATCTCTAAAAACCGTGCAACAAAATGAATAGGGATTCACGGAGCGGGTACTAGAGGGCAAAATAGGTCCGAAGCTGACAAAAATCATTAAAGGAACAAAAAAATACTGCAAAAACAAAAAATACACCACGGGTGAGAATCGAAGTGCGCCGCTCACCATGGTCGATCCGGGTTATAACATGTCAGGCGGGAGTCAATACGCCGCAAGCGGCTTTATGTGCCTCCCTCACATGATAGATTCTGCCCGCCGAGACGTCTTTAAAACCGCAGCGATTTTTTCTGCTTATTGTTTGATACCTTTTTTTTGTTTTTAGGTCCTATTTTATTCTCTTAAAGGTGCTTCGTGAATCCCAGGTAAATTTGTTACGTTATGGTTATGGTTAGTTATGTGCCCCCCCCCCCGCCGACTAGGGGGATGCTTTTTATTAGATTGTAACGAAATAAATGGCACCGAACCACTGTAAATTTAAACAGTTAATATCTCGGCTTCTAGGCAAGTTTATTAATCGAAATAAAAACCTTCTGATTCTACACATCTTTGCCAACGTGACACGAGCTTTTTTACCCCAGTAGCATAAAAATCAGAAGTTCTGGAATTGACGAAATCTTCGAAGGCACTTTCGGCATCCTGTTGGTATTTGAATATTTTCCCTACCAAGAAGTCGCCAAGATGCTTGAAGAAATGGTGGTCTGTTGGGGAGAGGTCGGGAGAAAACGGAGGATGTGGTAGAGTTTCAGTGCTCAGCTCATTCAAGTTCTGCAACGTCATTCGTGCTACATGGGGGCGAGCATTGTCGTGCAGAAGGAGAACTCGCCTTCGGTTTACCAAGGCCGGCCGGATATCCTTCAACTTTTTCATCATTTCTTCAATTTCAATGCAGTACTTCTCTGCCGTGATGGATTCGCCGGGAGGGAGGAAGCTGTGGTGAATAATTCCCAGCGAACACCACCATACTGTCACCATTACTTTCTTTTGGTGCAATTCCGGCTTCGCAAAAACCTTGGGACTCTCATCGCTGTCCACCCACTGTGCCGATCGTCGCCTGTTGTCGTACATTATCCATTTCTCGTCACAGGTTACGATGCGATCAAGGAATGGGTCCGTTTCGTTCCGTAGAAGAAGTGCGGACGAGATCTCATATCGTCGGTTTCTTTGCTCCTCAGACAGCTCCTGAGGCACCCATCTTTCCAGCTATTTGGTCTTTCCAATTTCCTTCGGATGCCGGGCAGCTGTGTTGTGACTGACGCCAGGAACCTTCGCTATCTCCCTGGTACCTTTGTGTGGATCCTCCTCTACCACATCTCTCAGCTTGTCCTCATCAACATCACTATGCCTCCCACGACCTTCATGTTCTTCCAAGCTCTCATCTCCATTCCGGAACTTCGGATACCAACGATACGCCGTCCGAATTGTGGAACATCCTTGACCGAATGCGGCGTTGATCTTCTCGTCCGCCTCCTTAGCTGTAGTGCCCAGCTTGAATTCATACAAGTAAATGCCTCGGATTACCCTTTTGTCCATCTGCAAAAAAGTCAATAAAACTCTTAATGTTTTGCCACTTTCACATAGAAAATTTGGTACTCACCGGTAGAGCAAAGTTTGCGCTTCTAAATGATATGCCACATGTTACGGTTTGTTCTTGATCAAACGCGTAAAAACGCGCCATAAAATGGCGCGAGCTAGTGCCATTTAATTCGTTACAACCTAATATATTAAACTGGCTAGTCTTATATTCTAAGCTGTCATATTTGGTCTGAATTCCATGTACATCTTTCTTCACTTGGTTCCAATGAACGTTTTCAGGACCCGAGATGGCTGGCGACGATGTGTCCATAGGCAGCAATCCACGACCTGGTCTACGGCCGTATTTTACGCGATCGAAGGAAGTTTTACCAGCGATTTATGATCGAGTGAGTGCGCTTATTAATGATTTTGATTAAATTTTTATGAGCTGTTCTTATAAGAAGTGCATTGTTGCGGGTTGTGGATCTCTAAGATCCCCTTTATACTTCCGACGCCGAGCGACGCGACGGCATGTAAAGTGGCCAAATTGATCGATTGCGTCGTTCAATCAATGTGGCCACTATACATGGCGACGCGCCCGTCGAAGTGTAAGCGGGGCATAAGGTTTTCGTTGTTCAGTCTATGGTCCTTGTTTCATGTAGGTGGTGCCATGATGAGATTCCATTTTCTTCATGCCTTAAGCTAACTCAGCAAGACTAGCAAATCTTGGAACACTACAAACTGTTCACGAGACAGGAGGAGGATTTTTAAACCGGCAGCGTATTTGTGTGGTAAATGACAACAATAACTAGAAAAGGCTCTTAAGCGTATGTATAAACGGCGAAAATGAACACCGATGCGTAACCCTTCAAGTTGTAGAAAAATGGTTTTACCTTGCAAAGTCCTTGAACCTAAGGAACTTGGGACCCCGATAGTTCACTATGGAATCGCATAGTCGGGGAGCGCAACAGCTTCCCAACACCGAATATCCAAAAAATCAAACAAAAGTGCTGCTCCTTGATCGCGAAATTAGGCGTTCGAATCCTTGTTTGCTACATTTTTCCCTTTTTCTGCGTATTCAATGTTTTGAATGTATCGCCTTGCGCGGGTGTGCGACTCCATAGTGAGCTATCACTGCCTCTAATTCACAAACTAATCAGGCAAGCAAAACAACCAGCAAATAAGCTAAACACACCCTCGTTGCTGGGGCTTATACCCATGGGTATGAACCGGAATCCCTTAGAAGGAGCTCACAGATCTTCGGTTCTAACAAGCGAAGGGTCTCAGGCGTAGTCTACACAGCGAAGATGGGTATAACTGCAAATTTCCCCTGTTCAAATAAAGGGTTAAAGGACAAAGGACGGCGTTACTCAACCCCCCTTGGGATGCGCCACGCGTTCTACTGCTACGGGATGTCGTGGAGGTGATTTGAAGGGGTATTCGGCCATACAATGACTTAAAATGGCCAGCCGACGAAAAAGCCAGCGCTTTACCCTTCGCAGTCAACTATGGTACCAGTTCACCGACCCCGGAGTGTTTAAAAGGTGTGGAGATCTATCCTAGTAGGGAGGGGGACACATAACTAAAGATCAGGCAACAAATTGATCTGGAGTTCACGGGGTGAGCTCTAGAGGACCAAATAGGACACGAGCTGACAATATTCACAAAAAAATACAGTAAAAACAAAAAATTCACCAGGGTTGTAAAGGCATCTGCGGCCCTAACCATGACGGATCCTGGTTATAACACGTCAGGCGGCGGTCAACTGTTTTTGAATACGCCTTGTGTGCGGGTCGTCTTCACAACCGCGGATATTTGTTTGTTTTTTGTCTGCTTGTTCGTTTCTTTGCTTACTTTTTGGGCCCTGATCTGTTCGTTAGAAGCCGCTCCGAAAATCCGAAGTCAATTGGTTGCGTAATTTTTAGTTATGTTCTTCCCCCTCCCGACTAGGATAGATTCGAATATTCCATTTCTGCAGTCTTTGCAGATAGTGAATTAGGTGTGTTTATTATGGAATTAGATCTCACAAGTCATTAGTTTCCAAACAAAGCAAGTCAACCGCTCGATTCCTCATCTTGGAGTGTTTTTGCGTTTTGCTATGTACATATTCGATGTTTGAAAGGTGCTGCCTTGTGGCGCCGCGCATCCTCTACGGGGTGTCGTAAAGGCGATTTAAATGCGTATTCGGCCTTGACTGACTGATGACTTGCGGTGGTGATTCGATGAACAAGTTAGCTTGCGGAGCGCAGTTTCTTAATGGCCTTGGCCTTGGCTGCTTGGCCTGGGCGGGAAATCCGAACCTGGTATCGGCTGCGCACGACAACCGGCACCTCCTTCAACTGCGCTACACGCGCTCAGGTAAAAGGAAAAAGGAAATCTACTGCTCCAAGCACTTTGCAGAAATATATTCTCGACATACTTTCCTACTAATTGAAGGGTGAGGGTTTTCGGTGTGGTATTTTCGTTGTTCAGACGTATGCTTGAGACTCCTCCATGGTAAGAACGATAATAAAACGCGGTTCATGTCGCGAAGATGGGCAGCATTGAGATGTGGTGGCACATCACCCAATCATAATCAAGCAGAGGACTTCCCGAACAGACGTCAGCCAATCAGGGTACTTTCTGCACAAACCTTATCTGAATGGCACGCCAGCTTGATGTCATCCGAATCAGCGGTGCACATTTAACGGTTAACGATTTAACGGATTAACGGCATTTTTCGTTAAAATCTTGCTTAACGACTTAATGGAAATTTTTAGAAATTTAACGGAATTTTTAACGGACTTTTTTCTCCGTGAGTTTATCACATTTGCCCTTAGTCTTCACTAATGTTGCAGATCTCATCCTCCCTATTAGGACTGTTTCTAAAAAAAAACTATTGAAATCAGCAAGAATATTTTAATATTTTCATGAATATGTTTTGAATTTTAAAAAAATTTAAATGCATTTCGGGGGCGCGTGTAGCGCAGTTGGAGGAGATGCCGGCTGTCGTGTGCCCCGATACCAGGTTCCTGGTATTCCTGGTTCAGATTTCCCACCCAGGCCAACCAAGCCTTCTATCCCTCCGGGGTGAATTGGTACCAGACTTGTCTTTTGCTCATCGGCTGGCCACCGCAAGTCATTGTATGCCCAGATACGCATTCAACACGCCTCCACATCCCGTAGAAGTACAATGTGTGGCGGGGAAAGTGATTGAGTAATGCCGCCCTTTATCGTTCTAACCTTTGATGCATTTTGGACCTAGAAGTTTCTTCGCCGAGCCCGAAAGCACGCCAACGAATCCACAGAGATACTGGTCTAACCTCCTCGTAAGATATGCCTATCCTCACCTGGCGTTGCTTATCACAAAATAATTTTGCCCGCCACCTAGAACAGTCCTGACGGAAAGAATGTTTTCGCTCGCTGGAAATATTTTAAACGATTTAAGAAAACGCTGACAGCAAAAATTATTAAAGCTACTTTTTTCTGAACGTTAACACGTTGACGACCGTGTCACACCTTTTCGGCAGGACGGTGTGACACGATGTCGTGTCACGATCTCGACGTTGCAAAAAATTGGTCTCACACACTGGGCAGTCGAAAATCGTGCGTTCGACAACGTGTTCACATTCCACTGATAGGCTTTTAATTGTCTCTTTATTAAATTTTTCTGTAATTAATGGGGTGATGCCCGCATCGAGATCGTATATGCTCGTAGAACAGTCACTCAAAACAGTTTCGCAAAAAAAAACCAAGAAAGGGGAACTCCGGGTTTTGCCTGGTCGCACATTTTAAGATGCCTTGTCGGTGAGCATCTTGCATGGTAATTCCATACCTCTCTTATTCCACACCCTGTAGATAATTTGTTGCTGAAGGTTTATTTATTTTTCTGTGCTTGATGATGATGAACTGTTATTTTACATTGCAGTGGTACACTCCATTCCTTGAGCTTTAGCTGATGATCTCTTGAAGTTGAAACGTATAAGGTTTTCTTTGATATTTTCACTTAAAAGAATGCTTTGCAGCTAATTGTACTTTTTAACGAAATTTAAGATTTACCGGAAATTTAACGAAAATTTTCCGTTAAAAAATTTCGTTAAAAAAATTTAACGCGCAGAATTTTGTGTGCACCCCTGATCCGAATCACTTACGCGCTAGCACCTCCCAATGCTGCCCATATTCGTGACATGTAACCACAATGCATTTGAAGCATGTAGAGGTTGCACCTGGTAGTTTTGGTTTTGTTAGCGACATTCAACTCCGGCGAGAACTCGAGGCAAAAAATTTTTTTCGCGCCATTAGGCCTTTTTCCGCTTCTACACACGCGAGGACAGTGTCTTGATTAAGTGGGAATTTTGTTACCCCTGGCTTTGTGTGACAAATTTGTTCTCACTTCCTATAACGTCAACGAGAGGTGAGGGACCATCACTGTGAGAGCACTGTTTGAATGTCGATCAAGATAAACTGCTCTTTTCTAGGACGCAGAGAACGGATCTGATAGCGAGGTGGAGGCGGAGGACTGGTCGTCTGAAACAGAACGAGAGCGCGAGAGGGAAGAAGTTCGTGCGATGCTGCCTCCACCCAACAGTATCTCGAAGGAATCCATAGGATCTCCCATGGCCGTTGCGAGTGACCACTCCAATACACCCAGCAGTGCTCCACCGGTGAGTTTTTCCCTCCACTATGCGGGAAGGAACTGTGGCCTTACGCGAAAGAAACCGACACTAGGTGATTCTGAAGACGCAGACGCGAGTTGGCTCTACAACGAGTGCACCGTTGGTGGCGAGCACGTCTCTTGGTGGCATTTCACACTCGCACACGTCGGGCTCGATCTCGAAGAAGTTGGACCGATCCGGCACGGTCGTCGCCGACAAGGGATTGACGGGCGCCACGGAACAGGTGCTTAGTTTTGTACATTAAGGACTTAGTGCTTCACAAATGTAAACGAGTTCCTATTCCAGCTGTCAACCCTTCTGTCGGCGTATCCATCAGTGTCGGCCGGTTGCTGGCTGTGCTCCTACACTGATCTACCTCACCTGTCATCGATGGCCGTTGCCACCGTCAACTGTCCCTCGGCTGGTGTTGTAAAGCAGGCCATGACACATATTGTGAACAAAATTCAGAATTTGTATGTGATTTTTGCTGTAAGTTTTGTTCTCCACAAAGCTTAGCCATATTTTTCAGTTGCAACTCGAACTCGTCTAACCCACCCGTCACTTGGGTCGGAGTCATAGGAGGCGATCGATTCATTGGGCAGGTGAGCTAAGGCTTGTCAGGATGTTAACCATCACTGCCATCTATTTGTTGTTTATTTGTTTGTTTATTCCAAGCATGAAATACCAATCAAAAGCAAAACAAAGCAAAGGGACGTAAGTTCAAGATAGAGCGGAAGCAGAAAAAACGAAAAAAAACAATAAAAATCAACCTAGTAAATAGGAAAACTAGCCTGCATCCTTAAGATGCCGGTTAAAAACTTTTTTAGTACCATTTTCAGTTGGAATTCAACGTTTTCAAATCAAATTCAACGTTTTTCAGAACAATTTCAACGTTATTATAAGGGAGGATTTCAGAAGAACGTTGAAATTGATTTGAAAAAACATTGATTTTTTTGAGAAACGTTGAAATTGCTTTAAAAAGCGTTGAATTTGTTCTAAAATACGTTGAAATTGGTTTGAAGACGTTGAAATCAGTTTGATCAACGTTGAATTTCGGCTGAAAACGTAGATATTGCCTTATGAAATTTGGTAAGATCTGTTTCTCAGATAATTACAAAAATTAGAGCCAACACGGGAAGCACATTTGTTTATTGCAAGGTACTGTCACCCTTAGGAATACGAAGAAAACCGAACAATAGGGCCAAACTTTGTCGCCCATTTGTATGCCATTTTAACTTTAAACTGGGCTCTTCATTTTAAATTGGGCACTTTTCAAGAAAATATATTCATATCTAAGGTCGAAATCGACACTTTATCACAAAGGCAAGATGATTTTTTGTTTTACGAAAATTTGTGAAAAATACTGTAATACAATGTGTCTTGGAATGTGCCCACTTTTTGAACGAACCTGGAATTTTTATTGCTTCAGTCACGACAGTGTCCTGGGTGTGTTCTAAAGCGCTTCGAGCCAAAGTATTGTTCATCTGAAGAGATTGCGCCGTGCACTCATCCAGAACACTGCAATGTCTATTCGACTGATAATATTTATTCTGTTTACATGAAGCTATGCAGTGGGGAATAGTGGTGTATTTCTTTCCGTACGTTTACTGTTTGTTGACTGATACGCATGTAAACAGCAACTAAGCTATCATTTCAATAGACAATGCAATGTGTAGAGCGAGTGCGCTGAGCAATCTCTCCCCGTAACACTCCTGCAAATTCAGCAATCTACAGCACGTCAGAATGAAGCTAAAAATATTGTATGAGGTCAAGTGAGCGAAATGATCAGAATTTTTTGTATATCCGAACAGTGTAGTAATTTTTTCTTAAGATGCTTTGCATAGGTGGAATTTTGATTTACATTTTCATTTCATTTAAGAAGGATTTAACTTGTTAAAGCGATGCCTATTTAAGATTTAGATTCGCGTGCTTTTTTTTTGAAAAATGTCCATTTTATCTTTAAATGTTAACACGAAATCGAGTTTTAAATGAAAATGGTCAGTTAAAGGTGAAAATAGTATAAATTAAAGTCGTTTTAAAAATTACAACTCCAAATAGCTCTACTCCAAGCCTTCATAGCCGTTGTCGTATCTACTATTTAAGAAACTGCGTTCCACAAGTTCCATAGCATAATGTTAAATCGACTGCAATGAGCTTTATCTCATCTTTTCGCACTGTTTGGTTGAAGGGGTGATCATGTAAAGCACCTACTCAGGCAGAAGTCGGTTAGTGACCGCGCATGGAAGAAGGGTTTTAAACAGATTCGCTGCTCGGTTTGAACCTTGTCGTGTCTCAGACACTACGTGGGTTAGTAACCGACCATGGAAAGGTTTGCAGCCGAGCACAAAGGGCCTCCACGCTCCCTGCTGCGCAATAGCAACACGTGCTGCGAGGGGCGAGGCCGCCTCTCGTGCTCTGTTCCAAACCCTTTTATGGTCGCTTACTAAACAACGTAGAGGCTGAGACACGACAAGGTTCGAACTGAGCAGTAAATCTGTTTCAAACCCTTTCATACTCGATCACTAACCGACTTTTACCACTAATTACCCCTTGAAGTGGTGTTAAATAAGATTAGAGCTTCTTCAGATTCTGCGAGCCTATGTTGAATGTCTTCATCACAAATCATCGAGCAACTGGCTGCATTATCTACGCTTCGCGATCATTCCAGCGCCGCACTCCTTGATGGCCAAACTCATTGAAGGTCAGTCGTCAAAGTACCTTCTTCATGTTAGGTTGTGTTGCTGTTGCTTTTACAATGTCAGGTGTAGCAGTGGATATCGGAAGCTTTAGAATAGTGTTGAGTTTCCCAAGAAGTTTTCATTAAGAATGCGATTTCTTCGAGGTACTAGTTACATTTTAATTGCCTCCAGGCCTGCGAAAATCGTCGAATCTCGGCACCTGGAGTTGTTGGTTGTCTTATCCGTGCGAGATTTTCAAATCTATCTATTGACCAGCGTTTCGGCAAATTCGCCTTCATAAAGGGTCTAAAAGGTGTACAACACTTACAGAGTTGAACGACCATGAGTTTCAATGAAGCCTTATAGCCAAGCCAACGAAATGCCACTCAGAAACGCGAGAGATCGACAAGTAAAAAACGTTAAAAACGGTATTTTGTTGGCTAGGCTGTTACATTTCGTTGAGGTTGTTGCTCGTTCAACTTTGTGAATGTTCTGACCTGTTTAGGCTCTTTATGAAGGCGGATTTGCCGAACCGTTGGCCCATAGGTAGATCTGAAAACCTCGCGTGGATAAGACAACTCTAGCAACAATGCAACTTCCTCCTCTCGCAATTGTTATACCATATTCTTCCGTAGAGTATTTTCGAATTTATTTCCTCTTACCGTTATTCCTAGCCACTTTTTGTGAAGATGCGTTCATCGTAAGTCGTGTTTAACTCTTTAACTTAACGCTTTCAAGTCTTCTACTGGTGTTTTGCAGTCAGCTTATTACAGAGTTTCAGGTCAAGATCCAGCACTCGATCATCTGTCGCGAGATATGTGGGAGCGCTGGGCTGAACTGAACACGTCGGAGAAGCAGACGATTACGGAGAAGATGAGTTCGTGGCTCGCAACAGGTGGCAGTGCATGCCTGAATCTTCCCATCGGAGAGGCTCTGCTACAGATGACGGAGAGAGGACAGGAGGTAAGCTTGGTGGTTAAAGTCTCTGTATAGGGTGCGAAGAAGATATTGACAGTTTGAATCTGATCTATGTCGTGCTTGTCAAGACACTGGGCACTTCATAGTTCATGTATGGATATTCGATAAGTGCAAAACACACAGAGACTAAAGCTGTACTATAGGTCAGCTTTCGATCAATGCCCACTCAAAAATAGAAATAGGAACGCTCGGCGTAGTTGAGTGCAGCTAATTTTTCTTCATTTTTAAATTTTTCTCAACATAAAGTATCCTGAGAATTCTTTTGGAAGTTGTGGTAGTCCACGGGATCCAATGCCACTTACTTGAAGATTTTGGTGACAATTTGCGACGACTATGCAGTTATGTGTCAGCCATCCCATACGAGTTCTTTAACACGATCAGTGTTCATTTTCAGGAGTATTGACAGGATTTCTCGGATCTATCCTAGTCCGGATGGGGGGCCACATAACTAAAAAATGGCTAACAAAATGAATAGAGACTTACTGAGCGGCTCCTAGAAAACGAGTTGGAATCTAAAAGAAATCAAAAACAAACGTACAAAAATCGCTGCGGTTTTCAACTGTCTCGGCGGGCAAAGAGCGACGGAATGGAGGCATGCCGCGTACTGACCGCCGGCTGACATGTTATAACCAGGATCTAACATGGTGAGGAGGGCGCATGAAGCCGCATGCCGCGTGCTGACCGTTGCCTGACATGTTACAACCAGGACCCAACATGGTGAAGAGGGCACGCAACTTTGCCTTACAACCGCAACAAATGCGATTTTTCGTTTTTTGTTTGTGACTTTTTCTTGTTTAGGGTCCTATGTTGTTCTTTAGCAGCCGCTCGATAAGTCTCAAGTGAATTTGTTACATATAATACTTTTTAGTTATGTGCCCCCCCCCCCCCGGCCTAGAATGGATCCGATTTCTCTCAGTTTGTGTGAACAATGGTGTAGAACCGCGCTTCTAGAAATCAGTCCTGCTCTAGCGATTTTAGCCAGCAACATAGAGCAATAGATAATTGTCTTAAAACGAACTTTTCTTATAACCTTGTTTGGTAATTTCAGTAGATCTTATGCGCCAGAACTAGATGGTTTTTGTGATTATACGACATGTTCAGTCGGGCGGTTTTTTAAAATAAAATGGAAGACCTGTCCGACGTTTGAACTCGGCGTGTGCAGTCGACCAGTACAATTGGTGTGATTTTTTGTATCATTCAATTCCACAAGAGGTCAAAGATCAATGAGCAGCAAAACTTAAATGCTTTTTTGCCGGGTGATCAACTCAACGACCACGGATCATCTAGAATGATGTGCTTCCAACGGAACTAGCAGCTGTAAAAGGATAAAGGATAAAGACGGAGTTAATCATTCCCTCTTCGGGATACGCCACGCATTCTACTTTTGTTGGATATCGACGTGAATGCAGTTTGAATGCATATTTTGTCAGTATATTGGCCTGCGGTGATTAGCCGACTCTGTGTTTTATCTTTCCCAGAGAAGTCTGATGCCAATTTTCCGGCCCCGGAAGGGTGAAAGGATTAGCTTTCCTCGATGAAAACCATGAATTGACTTGGGGATGCAAACGAGGGCCAGCACCTCCTTTGCCTGTAGTACACACTTAAACAAAAGTCGTTTACTGACCGAGCATGAAAGGGTTTGGAGCAGATTTACTGCTCGGCTTGAACCTTGTCGTGTCTCAGACACTAAGTTGGTGAGTTAGCGACCATGAAAGGGTTTGGAACCGAGCATGAAAGGCATCAACGCCAGCACGTGTTACTATTGCAAAGCGGTTGGCGTGGCCGCCTTCCGTGCTCGGTTCCAAACACTTTCATGGTCGCTTGTTAACCAACTTAGTGTTTGAGACTCGACAAGGTTAAAACCAAGCAGAAAAACAGTTCCAAACCCTTTCATGCTCGACCGCTAACCGACTTTTGTCTCTACTGCGTTTGTAACCCGGCTTTGATGCTATGTTAGCTAAATACAACCCATTTAAAGGAGAAATTTTTACTATAGTAGCTGTGGCAAACTACTGCCAGTAGAGGCTTTCGTCGCATTCTGTTCTATTTCTTGAGAGCGGATGGACGGCGGTGTGTTTGATTACTAAGCGCTGCTCTTTAAGGCGGATGCGTGTCGAGTGTTCGTCCCTTTCCTTGCTGAAGTTCGCGTTGGGCAGAGTACTGAAGATGACGACAGCTCATGTGCGTACTCCTCCCCACGAGCTGTGGACACGGAGAAGGAATTCAATCTGTCTGCACGCGAACGCGAGTGTTCTACAGGTCAGTGAGTGGTTGATGGTTTACAAGAGAACATCAACAACTTTTCGATCGAGTGTCCAACACCTACAATTGGCTGCTGTTGCTGAACGCTCAGTTTTGAACCCAGATCACGTTGGATCGTTATCACTGGGCGTTTACCAATTTCAGGCCAAGGAGGTTCGCCACCGAACAGTCCTCACACCAGGGCTGATGCCCATGAGATGCATGTGGAATACTGGCTTGTAAGGGACACATCAAATGTGAGCTTGATGCTCATTTTCCCCGTTAAAGTGTCAGCATTGATTCGTATTCTATTTTTTTTTTCAGGAGAATGTGAACATGATGACGGCTCAGAATTTGACTCCGAATTCCAAGAAGGATGTCAGTAAAGGTTCAATGAAGGCCACGTTCCGGACCCTTGTGATCACAAGGTTAGTATTTTTAGAGGGCGTCTAAATGAGCCCCTTGTTTGAATGGGCCAGGCCTTATAATCGGTTGAACAGCGTTAGAAGAAACGATATGAGGCGCTATATCTTTTCATTTTCAGATCGTGTAATCAGCACCTCTTGTCGTTGAACTTCGTGAAGGAGAAGAGGAAAGAGAAAATGCTGCAGAAACTGGGCATGAAGAAAGGACAGGTATGTGATTTGCCGTTGTAACGATTGGGTGCAGTTTAGGCTATCTGGGAAGAACCATTGTAAAACCGCATTGCACAAGTAGAAAAGATATCTGATCGAGGGTTTATAGGAAAGTCGCTGGGCAATGTGGGAGAGCAGAAGCTGCACATAATTTTTCGGACGGTCTAGCCTACGGCTATTGGTACTCGTAGTGCCGCGCTGCGCTGCTGTTGAAGTACAGGTGTGGAATATACCGGGACCAGTGTATTATTCTGCAAGTGTTCGTTAAGAGCATGAGGTGGCGGAACGTAGCCAGGGGAGGTTTACGCAGATATGCCAGCGACAGCCCCAGAGCCACAAAACCGTACCGGACGGAGAGTCCGAGGAGCACACGGTAGGGACTCCTGCAGGAGAGTCCATAAAAGTCCCCAGATCTAAGGAACTAGGTTCAGTCTTGGCTTAGCTGTCATCTACTCTCCTCTTTGCTCCTTGACCTTGTCTTATTTGTATCTTTCTGATTTTTGCCGTAATAAATTGTATTCCTCTTTGTTGTCGTCATGGATGCCATTACGCGAGATCTTCAGAAGCCTGTCCCATGGACATTGCTCTATGCTGATGACGTGATGCTCGTTTGCGAAGATAAAGATGATCTCGAGTGGCAGGTGCAAGCTTGGTGCGACCGCCTGGCGATGTTCGGACTCAAATTGAACGTCAAGAAGATCGAGTACCTAACGACTGACGTAAACGAGTCCGGCTCCATTAAGATTAACGGTACTGAGCTTGCACGCACTTCGGTGTTTAAATACCTGGGATCAGCAATAGCGTCTGACGGCGGTCTGATGGTTGAAGTGAACTCACGCGTGAGTGCAGCTTGGTCCAAGTGGCGTTCGCTGACTGGTGTACTCTGCGACAAGAAGATACCAGAGCGCTTTAAGTCAGAGATCTACAGAACAGTCGTGCGGCCGGTAGAAATATACGGCGCTGAGTGTTGGCCTGCGACTAAGGAAGTTGAAGCGCGCCTCAGCGTCATGGAGACGAAGATGCTGCGCTGGACGGCTGGAGTCACCCGCATGGACCGCATTCGAAACGATGCTATTCGGAAGAAGTTCGGTGTCGTGCCGATAGCTGACAAGATGCGCGAAGCTCGCTTGCGATGGTCACGTTCTGCGTGGAAGGGAGGACAGCGTCCGCAAGATAGGCCTTGAGTTGAAAGTGTCAGGAAAGCGGCCTAGAGGACGCCCGAAGCAGCGTTGGTCGGATGCGTTGCACATGGACATGAAAGTAACTGGCGTCCACCCTGATCAAGCGCATGACCGGGAAAGGTGGCGTCATGACACCAGAAGAGCGGACCCCGCGACGAAGCGGGACAAACGCTGAAGAAGAAGAAGAAATTGTATTCCTTACTCGTTCTTCGTGCATCGGAACCACAGTAGCTCTGGATATCGGGCTCGATTCCACCTACAGTAATCAGTAGGATTACCACGACGACAGGAAGACACTAGACTTGTCCGACTTAAGCATTATCATTAGCAGTCAGCAGTAGGAGGCGATGAAAGCGTTGAAGGTATCATCGTCTATCGCCTACGATGATGCTCAAGCCTTGAGAGGTCAGGAGGCGT
Source organism: Heligmosomoides polygyrus bakeri (assembly GCA_947359475.1). Classification (NCBI taxonomy): domain Eukaryota; kingdom Metazoa; phylum Nematoda; class Chromadorea; order Rhabditida; family Heligmosomidae; genus Heligmosomoides; species Heligmosomoides polygyrus. Next base: position 96,387,998 of record OX375868.1, on the reverse strand, counting down.
GACGCTACCATACAGTGGACGCACAGCAGTGCTCGCTCCTCCACTTGTACATAGACCAGTTGGTCTCTCAATAAACTCTGTCTCATCTCTTGTACTCGCCATCCATCCACTGAAGCACCGCACTATTTGGGCGTGTAAGTCCTACGTCGTATCGTCGTATACATGTGGTGCAACGGCCTAACAAGCCTAAGATCCCCGTGTCAAAGTGTAACAGCTTTGGGACCTGTAGCATAAAGTCGGTCGAATATAGGATCGCATTCTCTGAATCGAAGAGAATAAGTCTCCCGTTAAATACCTGGAGCACAAAGTCGATTCTATTCACGATCGCTCTTTCTAAATAAGAAAGTTAAGTCTCTACGCTAGAAGTACCTGGAGCAGCCTCTTCTCTCCGTAGCTAACAACCCTAAAGGAGAATTTTTTTAAAATGGAATTCTGTTCAAGGAAATCAGCAATCATATTGGGCTCAACCGTGCTTCATGATTTAGTAACGCGCTACAGAGAGCATGCAGTTAGCCTAAACTGCGCAATTCAAAGTGAGTTGAAACTAAGAGAAATGCAAATCTACCATAGGTCGCTCAGAAGAGTGCATAACAAAATTAAAGGAAGGTGAACAATCCCTTCAAGAACTTTTTATCGAGTTAGGGGATGAGTACATGAACTGCAAAGATAAAGCAGAGAAAAAGAGTTAATGGTTGAATTAGAGGATATTGAGCGAGAATCTCAACTGCAGAAGGTTACTGCGGAAGCCGTCGACCTCACATATAGTTTAAGGGCACGTCTTGACGAATTAAGGTGCAGTAAAGAAAGGAAAAGAGTCCAGTTTGGGCACTGCTTTCAAAATAACAGTATAGTTGCTGCCGCAGTTCCAACACCCTCAGTGTTTCAAAGTAGTAAATCAAATTACGAAAACATTGAAGCTAATACCAGTACCGAAACAGTGCAGGTAGCGAAAACGCAGGCAGGTCGAGTACACCGCTCCATAGAGGCTACGGAGGTGTCCTTACCAAAATTTTTTTGTGTGTTTCAGAGGAATTTCCAGAGTATTGGGCAGTTTTTGAGACTCTGGTTCATAAAAACGTTGAACTTCACGTCATCGAAAAGGCCCTCCTGTTGAGGGAAAGCTTGAAAGGTAGGGCAAATTCCGCCATACAAGGCATCCAGCCACTACCGCATAACTATGAATGGATAGTACAAACGCTGAAGGATACTTACTGCGACTATTCAATAACCCCCTTCCCCGCTGTCATCGTTTCGCCAGGATCCAGGAAGTTGTGATGGATGAGACCGGCGCGGACTACCAAACAGTCACCATTGATTTTCTTTTGGTGGAGTTTTGGCTTCGGAATATATTAAGGAGCCTGCCTGATCATTGCCCAACTAGTGAAACGAGCGTCGCCGATTGTCGTAAAGGATCCACTTTTCATCCCATGTTACAACGCGCAAGAAGAGACGATGACATCTCAAAGCGACGATTTTTTGATTGTCGTTCAATTCATGCGACACCCATTTATCGAGTTTTTCGATTTCTCAATCTGTTGCAAGTGATCGGAAATCGTTGTCATGCTAACTACAAGCTCCTCTGCAAGCCCTCGGATAGTCGTACGCGGGTTTGCTTCCACCAGGGTCTTTAGTACATCGTTGTCAAGTTCGGAAGAATGCCCTTCTTTACCTTCAAGATCGATATCACCAGTCCTGAGTTTCCGGGACCACGTTCGCACTGTTGACTCGCCGACACTTTCTTGACCCTAAACTTCATTGATGTTACGGGCCGTTTCAGCTGCTCTGCGACCAAGTTTGAACTCGTAGAAGAAAATTTGGCGAAAATTGCGTTCAGACATCTGCAAAGGCAGAGTTTAAAATTTGAGAAAATCATTGTTCTAGCCAAAATTCGAAGACATTGTTGAAGAGAGCATGGGCTCAGATTTCCAGTGTTATATAACACTACAAGATATTTATTGAAAAATTTATTGAAAAAATATACTATAACGATAACAATTGCAAATCTCTCATTTATTTCCGGACAACCAATAGTTGGCAGCTAGTTGTTTTTTTTTAAATGAAATTCAACGATTTACCAGAAATTTAACGAAAAAATGTCCTTTAAAAAATTTAACGTCCAGAACTTTTTTGCATCTCTGGTGACGGGCACGAAAACGTCTTAGGGATCGTTTAGTGTACACGCAACGCGCGACGCGATGTTATGGTAGGCTCCCATATCGATAAGGCGGCGCGATAAGTCGATATGGGGGCTTGTAATAACATCGCGTCGCGCGTCGTGTGTGCGCTAAATGATTCCTCAAGCTCGGACCAGAAGTGTTATCCGTCGTGCTAGAGGAGCGCTTCGACGTTCAGCCATCTCGCACATTTTATTCAGATCGATTAGTACCCTGAAGCTGATTGATTCATGTGGCTTGCACACCACACTGAGTCATAAGTGGATCCATAGCAACATCATTAAGACTTATCAGTGACTCATCCATACACCAAGCACGATTCAAGTTCTGAATGTTTACACACACCGTTAGTATGAGTCAAGGGTATGTCGTGGTTTCTCAAACAAGTCTCATAAGAGCACTGTTTTCAGAGATCGGAGAATGAGAATCCGCCAGTGCAAGTGGCAGCCGTATCGCGTTTACTTTGCAGTGGTGCGAGCAAACACAGCGACCTGACAGGTTTGTGAACACTTTGTTTGCGTTAAAGGTCGTTTTGAAGGCAAACAGTAGTGCGCCCATTTATTCGCAGCGTTAGGGTTTTCAACAAGGTGCAGGTTCCGGTGGGGGGCTCTTTGGAATTCAGTCCCACTGCTTTCCTTTGCATTTATCGATCTGAAATGATATCCTACATAACGATTCTGAAGCGGCGTCGAGAGCTCTGCTCACACACGGTTGCTGGACTATGTACATTGGAACACTTCGAGGGCTACGTCTTTCTCCACCGTGGTCTCACGTTGCCACAATGTCGTCGTCGATGGGGAGAGGTTCGATGGGCCCGGCAAGGCAATTTCATATCGCCGCAGCTCTTCAGTGCTATTTTCGAAAACGTCATGCAAGATGGAAATGGGAAACGTGGGAGGGAAGATTACGGCCGATAACTGCACCATGTACGCTTCGATGATGGCATCGTTCTAACCACATCGATCAGAAAGAGGGAGCGAATGCAGGGCGATTTTGGCAATGTCTTGAAAGCCTTCAAGAGCGTTATAATAGTCCTCTGCTCAAGAAAATGATGATGGAGGGCAGCCTCTGTCCTCAAATTCACGAATTTCTTCCTTGTCCGCATGCTTTAGACAATAGTGGTGACCACCAATTCGAGGTGTCCTAAATGCATGTTAACTGAACTGCGGAGTAATTGCGCTGAGTGAGACAACAGAGGATTGTCAAGACATTTGTCACAATAAAAGGATGAAACAACCAAAAAAGCCGTAACACCAGGTAGAGAAGATTCAATACAAATAACATAAGTTTCGACGAACTCGTCTTTCTCAAGGTCTGAAAAAAGCTTGAAATGCTTGTTCTGCAGAGTCCTTCTGGTCAGAAACGTCGCGTCTACCCTTACACGAACAACATGCTCTTAAGAGTGTTAAAAGAGACCACATCATTCAACTAACTTACCGATATCCCACCAGCGCCAAGAAACTGGCTCAGCTGGTCGCCATGGAGCAAGTGAGACATACTGGTCCGGTCAGATATACTGTTCCGAGCACAGTGGTGTTGAGAATGTATGCGAAGCAGTATACGACATCTCACAGCTCGCACAAAGGGATAAAAGGCAAGAATTCACTGGTGATGGAGATGCACTCGTTACTGGCGACCAGTTGGGTCGGTTTCTTGGCGCTGGTGGGATATCGGTTAGTTCGGTGCAGATGGTCTCTCTCTTTTTAACACTCTTAAGAGCATGTTGTTCGTGTAAGGGTAGACGCGACGTTTCTGACCCAAAGGACTCTGCAGAACCAAACATTTCAAGCTTCTTTCAGACCTTGAGAAAAACGAGTTCGTCGAGGCATCGGTCGCACTAAAGGAATTTATACCAAACCTGTCAGGCAAAGAAGAGTAAAACATAGTTACAAAATGCCCAGGTCTCAAGGACGTTGAACTTGGACATTAAAAATCACAAAGTTAGATTGACGAGCCTATCTGAGGTCGTTGAAATCGAGGCGTTGCGTTGTTGCTGATACGTGAAGAGCGGATCCTATAACTATAGACGCACCCCAAGCTCCGCCCGTAGCTGGTACTACTGGTTGGCTCATTGCTCTTCATCCCTTTCGCCAATCACAATTGATTAGGCGGGATCTCAGTGAAGTGAGTGCAACACGACGATCAAACTTTGGACTATATACAGGGTGCGCAAAAATTACCCGCACAAAGATATCACAGTGTAACTTCAACACAAGTGCGCATTTAACAACGAAACAACTTAACACATAGCTTCTTTATTCCCTTGCTAATAAAAACGTATCAAAGTCACTCGAAGGGGACGCTTTCTTACGAGCACAAGTCCTCAGACGAGTAACGAACGCATCACATGTAGCGCGGAGTTAGTCTTCGCTCATTTGTTCCATGCTTCAGTCAGGGAAGCTTTCAGAGAAGCCAAACTTGTGTGTCGAGTAGAGCTAACTTTGCTTTCAATAACTGACCAGAGAGAAAGAGAGAGAGAGATCGAGAAGATTCAAATCCGGTGAATGCGAAGGCCAATCTTCGTGCGCAATAAAATCCGGGAGTTCATTTGCACCACTGCTTCAAGAAGAAGAACTATTTCTTCACTTGAGAGGCGCATCATATCGATTAGTTGACCAGCAGTTCAAATTTACTGTATGCTGATACCAAAGAGGAGCGAAAACTGCCGGAACTTTCCTTATGTCCTCGCCTTGTTTTTAGGCACACAATCCTGATGGAAGTTATCATCTGTCGTTACCGAAGTGTGTATTGGCCCGGGGCTTCAACACGTCCTCCAAAATCGTTTTCTGGTGGTCGTCCTTCATAATTTTGACGGCAGATTCGACAAAAACTAAGGGGGGCTTGCTGTTTGATGTAATCGCACCCGAACCATAACTGAAGCCGGATATGCCGTTCTAGCGACCAGTTTTCCTTCGCGGATAACAGCTCCAACATTATGTGAGAGAATGTGATCGTTTTGACGATTCACCGTGGGTTCCAGGGTGAAGACTTTGTGATCAGAAAAAACGATGCCATTCGCGAACCGCTTCAGTAAGTTCTCGCATCTTCGTGGTCGCCGAGCTTTCATTCTCTCAGTTAGCATGTGAACACGTCGAATACGATATGGATACATCTTAAGCTTGTTCCTGACGATGGTTCTAACACTGCTTGCAGAAATATTGAGTTCTGGAGCCATGTTTCGCATCGAACGGCGAGTATTACGACGAATCCGCTCGCGAACCTTTTTTATCGTTTCCGGAGTGATAGCAGTCAATTTCATACGTCGTCCAGTCCTGTCTGATAAAGTACCTAACTCCTTGTATCGTTTTATGGCATTATACACCGTTCGTCGAGAAACACTGAGAACATTGGCGACAAAAACAGCGCTGCGACCAGAAAGGTGCAGGCTGATGATGGCCGATTGTTTCGCATTTCGCTTTGCCATTACCGCTCTGTAAGCATTCATGAGCTCAAACTTGGAATGCATTTGCATATGGTATAAGTATATAACATATTCCAATATGGAGCTCGGAATCCAGTTCTGCTAGTAATTGTGTACTGCGTCGTACCCTCTGCGGGTAATTTTTGCGCACCCTCTAGCATTGCATAATATTGTGTAAAACAACGCAACACTACCTTTCACGCACGGATACCTTATACCTAAGAAACTACGTTGTAGGCAATAATAGAATCCTAGTATAATTGAAACATTCAGAACATATCTATTTAAGCTCAGCCACATATGTCTAACAAAACAGCACTCAACGCGGTTTTGAAAGGGCGGCAGTAAGTGTAACATGGTTCGCACAGCCGGAGTTTCGAGCTTTATCGACGTTCGAGGCGGTGCCGCTTGGAAAGACGCTTTCGTTTGGTTGAAGTTGTCGTCCTATGTAATGACTCCAAGATGCCTGTCAATGCGCTATTCGGGTTTCGTCATGGATGTCCTTACCGAGATAGTCACCACTCTTTCTGCCGTTCAAGCGGAGCTATATTTGCCAAGTTGTCGGAGGAATGATGTGCTACTGCTCTTGGCTCGTACAATTGCTTTAAGTGGGACGACTTGAAGAAGCTTCTTAGCACGAAAGTGTTGGATTAACGAAACCAGCCAAGTGGAGCAGTTTAGAAGTTGTCTATAAAGGTGGAGGACAGCTGAAGACAACAGAACTATTCCTAGGATCGAGAAAACCCGGAATCTGATATGCTATGCTTTTGTCCATCGGGAGGTGTGGTCAGCTTCAATCCAGGGGCCGGATTCATCAACGACTTGCGTAACATTAATGGAGAATTGTAAGCGAAAAGCTCAGAAAACGCGCCTTATCAAGTGATATGGTGAGCAGGGATGTGCGGAAATTTTACTGGAAAAAGCGGAAGACGAAAGACGGAACGGAAACGCTCAAAATGGCCGGAAACCGGAATACGAAACGCGGAAACGGAAATGACACATGTTCGCCATTTCTTCAAAAGGGCATCTGAAACGGCGTCAGAAGCGGCTTCTTTTGCACTTTTTCTTGCTCAGATCTTTGCGAGCAGTAGAATCTTTCCCAGTTTATGCTGCTCATATGCTGCTCATCCTCATCATACCATAGCATAACGAAACATGAATTCATAATATTGTTATGATAACTTTTTACCTATAGTTAGAGCAATAAACGAAAACAAATTCAGGGTCTTACCTCACTATTTCTATTTCAGCATGCAGTCCTTCCATATCTAGTTCCTGCGACGGGTTTTTCGCTGACTTTTTTAGATGCTGCTGTTTTTTTTTTGAACAGTAGACGTAGCCAACTTAATCACTTGGGGTTAGGTTACTTACAGATCCTCACCCCCCCCCCCCCTCCAAAAAAAAACTGACTCGGGTGAAGTCTAAAACTGGAGTAGTCACCTAGATCACTTTCTTTCCAGAAAAGAGATTCCTCTCAACACTTTTAGAAACCTATGGCATCATGGATGACGTGGTGACTGCACAGATATCTGCATATTCAACATTAGCAGTTACATTGTAATCACCAAAACTAGTACTCAGAATTGATTCTGGGATCTAAGATGATAATTGGATGACTGATCAGTCATGGTGGGCCCACACTTCCACAGGAATATTCAGTCTGTGCCAGCCTAGAAACCCTACGCCCAAGATGACACAGATAGACAGTTCCTAGATGATTTTCAAAGCAACAGTTTTGTGTCAGAATTCAATAAGTCACCATAGTCAAACAAAATAAATGCTCATGCTAGATAATCGTGATGCTTCATTAAAAATGAATCGCATAACTCCATATGGATGAATATCATACCTAACGAAATTAGAAATTGAAATTTGCACCTTTAATCATAAAACGCGCTATATATTTTGAAAGTTTTTGTAGCTACTTGTAATTAATGGATCGAAAATTTTATGATCATTCAAATGTTGTGTGCGTTTTCTTAGCATACAGTGCATACATGGCCTTCGTGGCACATTAATTTTGCCCTGCACCCAGCCGTTGCCATTTTTGAGTGCTTTTTTTTGGCAGTCTAACCAATTTCAAGAATATTAACATTAGAGTTGTCAAACTGTATTTCTCTCACAATTATATGTAAGAGAACCCTTTTTAATTGATAAGCTGATTGTGTTCAGCATAAAACTAGTGTGGAACAATGCCCATTTCCGTTTCCGCCTTCCGGTCCAAAAAAAGGCGGAACACGGAACGGAACGGAAGAGCTCAAAATGGCCGGAAACCGGAATTCGGAACACGGAAACGGAGATTCCGCACATCCCTGATGGTGAGCGATAAGCCGTGTTATCTGAGTTTTCTGCTGTGAATTCTCTGTTAAAGTTATGTAAGTCGTTGAAGAATCCGACCCCAGAAAACAATTAAGAAAGTATAGAACACACGAAAATGAAGAAATGTTCTCAAATTTCCGTCGTTTTCCACCTGATAGAGCTACACTCTGCTACCATAGCTCGCTGCTCTTTCATTTCATGCTCAATCGTTGCTCCTATCGTTGTTGTAACACAGTCTCTTTACAGTGAGCGTGGACGGCTTCACCTACCAGCGTGTCCGGTATTTCCAGTGCAGCTCGCAGTGGCAGACCCACATCAAATCTTTTCCAGTGTCACTTATCACACAGGGCGTAGCACCTGTGGTGTTCTGATGAATGTATGTTCTCTCCTCGCACCGCTGTGTTCGCCCACGATAGAAATACTATATCACTTGCCTGCTCCTGTCTGTTTTTGGATCTAATATATTCCTCCTCAATACGGAAAGCCCTTCAGTGGTCGCTGTAAATTAGCGCTCTTGCCTCTCGTGCTCGCTTGCCTATGTAGTCCGCGCCTTTTTAGTTTCTTTTTTCTCGGATTCGTGTGTTAATTTCGCTTGTACAACTACTCTCGTCTACTGCTACACGGCTGTCGTCGTCGCACCGGCGGCGGCCTACCGTTCGCATCTACACTCTGTCGACTTTCCTACATTCTGCCTTTCATCTACTCTCAGAGACCTTTGTCGATCAAATGTCATTCGCTCTGATGTTATTCATCGAACGTGTAGAGCTGAACTGGGGTCAGGAATCTTTCGTCGTCGTCAGTGGCGCCGAGATCAATTGGAATCTGAACGTCTTCTGGTGCTTTTATACACACTGCTACATAATGATGTATTACACGTATATTGTTCCATAATATTAGAGCTTGATGCCTATGACGCAACACAATCTGGTCCTCTTTCGTTTCACCCATATACATTCCTCATGCGATGCTACTTGTGATTGAACTAAGAAGTGCTTATACATATGATGCTTAGATCTACACTTGTTCGGAAGTTCTAGCAGGATCACGACATATATTGCACTGTTAGGCATATGTTATAGTTCCGCGAGCCGTCGGCGACGCGGCAATCTGTCGCCAACAATCTGCCGAAGACAACGCGGGAGCCCTGCATGACATGCGAAAAAGCACGCGTGCATTTTGTTTCTCTCACGCCGGGGTCGTTCGTAACGGTAACTTTAATGTCGAAGATTCCGCCCAGTTTGGAGATCCATCCCAAGTTGTTTGGAATCCATCACGATCCAATAGGTTTTGGTGGTTCATATGGTAGATTGAGGTTACCCAGGTTTCTTTCATCATCAGGTTTGTGTTTGTCCCCTCCGTGACGAGGTCTGCTCTCCTGATGTGGTGACGCCATTTCTCCCGATCGAATGCTTGATCAGGATGTACAACAGCTACCTTTAAGTCCAAGCGCAACGTATCTAGCCAGCGTTGCTTCGTGCATCCTCTGGGCCATTTTCCAGGGACTTCAAGGTTCAGGCCAATCTAGCAGACGGTGTCATGGTTAGCGCAAAGGACGTGGCCGTGCCATCGAAGACGTCGCGCAGCTTCGCGACTATCGAGGCGACACCCAACCTCTGTCGTATGGTGTCGTTGCGAACCCGGTCCAAACCGGTAACGCAGCCGTCCAACGTAGCATTTTCGTTTCCATTACACTGAGGCGGCTTTCAATCTCCATCACGGGCCGGCACTCAGCACCGTACGCCGCTACTGGGCGGACGGCTGTTCTATACACTTTGATTTGAGGTACTCAGGTATTGCCTTATCGCAGAGCACCCCAGTCAGCGAGCGCCATTTGGAGCAGGCTGCACTCACACGCGCATTCACCTCCAACTTTAGGCTGCCATCGGACGTGACTGTTGACCCAAGATACTTGAAAGATGTGACTCGTGAGAGCTCAGTACCATTGATCTTGATAGATCCGAGCTCATTCACATCCGTCGTCAAGTACTCCGTCTTTTTGACGTTCAGTTTGAGTCCAAACAATGCCAAGCGATCACACGATTCCTGCGCCTGTCGCTCGAGTCCAGCTTTGTCTTCACACGCAAGCATGACGTCATCGGCATACAGCAACGTCCAAGGAGCTGCGTTTTGGAGATCTCTGTAATTGCATCCATGACGACCACGAAGAGCAGTGAGGAGAGCGCAGACCTCTGGTGGTGCACTCCGACAGAGATAGGAAACTCCATCGAGGTACCCGCTGGTGCTCGCACTCAGCTTATTGGGCACGAGTAGAGGGTGCGCACCCACTCAATAAGCTCTTCAGGAATTCAGGAACGCTGTGTCGTTGCAACGCGTACCATACAACTTCTCGCGGAACGCGGTCGAAGGCCAGGAAGGCAAAATGCACCGATTTCTGTTTCTCGGGGTGCTTTTCTAGCAGAAGACGATCGGCGTATGTGGCATCAACCGTGCCACAGCCGGTAACAAAGCCACACTGATTATTGGAAAGCTTGACGACATCCCGTATACGTCTATCCACGATTCGCTCAAAGATTTTCATGGTGTGCGAAAGTAGGCGAATGGGATGGTAGCTAGCGCAGTCCGCAGGGCTGTCCATCTTCCAAATCGGAATAGTCGTGCTTTGATGCCAACTTTCAGGCACTTTCTTTTCAGCAACAACCTGATTGAAAAACTCTGTCAGCCAGTCAGCAGGGCACCAGCCCTTCGACTTCCACAGGTTGGCCGGCAGGTCATCAGGACCAATGGCTTTGCCTGACTTCATCTTCCTCTGGGCTGCTTCAGTTTCGCTCACTGTGTCTTCTGAACGGGACCGTGTACAGGTGAAGCAAAAGGGACAGCAGGATGTTCAAATTCAACATTCGAGATTTCCTCGGAGTAGTCGTGCCATCGCTTCACAGCCTTCTTACGATCCATCAGAAGATGGCTGTTCTCGTCGTTAATGCCAAAGAACTTCTCGATGTCTTCTGCTTGGCGACAGCGAGCTTTGGCGAGGTGGTAAAGATAACGCTCGCCATCGCGCGTCCCCAGTTTTTCACTCACATCAGCGTAGTGTGCGGCTTTAGCAGCATTACTCAGGTTTCTTTACTCATCGTTTATTGTGCTTAAGAACGATACATTAAAATGGCGAACACTTCTTGATATTCTTACTGTGGGTCTTTAGTTTTAGTCGTCTCGTCTCTCTTAGTGTAGGCCTGTGGGCCTGTACACTTCTAGTTAAGTTGTTTAGTGAATTAGGCTGGGTCATATTGACCCTGAGCCTCTTCCTTATGGTCCACGGAGCTCGGATCGGGCGTTGGACAGGCTGCACTGTCCGGGCCCTTATGGCTGCCGGTTGAAGCGCACAGGCGCCTGGGCAGCAGTTTGCGGGGCGATGTGAGGGGAGCGTCGAACATCGAACCGGAGCGAGGAACCGTCCCCCGCCCAGAGGCAACTGTTTATATACAGTTTCCGGGGGCGGCAGTCTATCGATCGTGCCTGCAGGCCGGCAGGGCCTCAACCGACTATCGATCGAAGTATCATGATTCCGTGATACGGAAGTCATGACACAAGTGAACAATGATCGACTGCAGTGAATGGTGGAATGAGACCCACGTTAATCCACACCTGAACTGGCACAAAGGCTAGAAATGTACTTGCCAATCAATTGCAACAACTGAATAGGATATAACAGTTGGCGCAATGGGTCCCCCATGACTTGATGTGACACGACCGTCGACGATGTGATGCATGGAGGTGGATATCCAGCTGCTCTGGCATAGGCGTGCTCCCAGTGTCACTGGAGATGAGAATCGTTGTCTGTACGTCATGATCAAGTGCAGTCGACTCTGGATTGACAAGGGTGAGCACCTGAGCCGGAGCCAGAGGCAGACCTCCATTCGCTGAAGGTTATGGCTTGGCTTTGGTGAGCTTGGAAAGGTGACATTCATTACTAGCCGCTGCCACCAAGCCAACCCTCATCGCATATCTGTAAAGGGAAAGACTGGTCGCCAAAATCGAAGAGAAGCGCACGAATCACAGCACGATCTGATTCTTGCAGGACAACCTTCGCCCACACATTGCAAGAGTGACTCGCCAAAGCTGCCAAATATAAAAAAGAAGTGCTGCCCCACTAACCGTAGAACTCTACTGACTACCACCTTTTCCTGTGACATTCTAGTGCCATGCGAAGAAAAATGCTCAGTGACGAAGTGGTATGGATCGTTGGTTGAGCAACTTGTTCGAGTCAAAGCCAGAAGTCTTCTGCACTGCTCACATCAGAAGTCCTCACGAAAAGTAGAGGAGAGCGGTAGAACATGATGGTAGTTACTTTGTTTCTTAAAGTGTTTTTAGTTCCTAAAAAATCAACAGAAGGTTGTTATGAAAACGGCGAGATCTTTTCCAATGGTCCAATACCTTTAGCAACTATAATAACTAACATTGACAACACCGTGACAACGTGGGATATCACTATGAATTACAATTGGGTAACAAAGCTGTGCATCCTAAGCATGTGCTGTGCAGTGCTTCAGTGTAAGATTATATTAGGTTGTAACGAAATAAATGGCACTGAACCACTGTAAATTTAAACAGTTAATATCTCGGCTTGTAGGCAAGCTTATTAAACGAAATAAAAACCTTCTGATTCTACACATCTTTGCAAACGTGACACAAGCTTTTTATCCCAGTAGCACAAAAATCAGAAGTTCTGGAATTGACGAAATCTTCGAAGGCACTTTCGGCATCCTGTTGGTATTTGAATATTTTCCCTACCAAGTAGTCGCCAAGATGCTTGAAGAAATGGTAGTCTGTTGGAGAGAGGTCGGGAGAAAACGGAGGATGTGGTAGAGTTTCAACGCTCAGCTCATTCAATTTCTGCAACGTCATTCGTGCTACATGGGGCGAGCATTGTCGTGCAGAAGGAGAACTCGCCTTCGGTTTACCAAGGCCGGCCGGATATCCTTCAACTTTTTCATCATTTCTTCAATTTTAATGCAGTACTTCTCTGCCGTGATGGATTCACCGGGAGGGAGGAAGCTGTGGTGAATAATTCCCAGCGAACACCACCATACTGTCACCATTACTTTCTTTTGGTGCAATTCCGGCTTCGCAAAAATCTTTCTCATCGCTGTCCACCCACTGTGCCGATCGTCGCCTGTTGTCGTACATTATCCATTTCTCGTCACAGGTTACGATGCGATGAAGGAATGGGTCCGTTTCGTTCCGTAGAAGCAGTGCGGACGAGATCTCATATCGTCGGTTTCTTTGCTCCTCAGACAGCTCGTGAGGCACCCATCTTTCCAGCTTTTTGGTCTTTCCAATTTCCTTCAGATGCCGGGCAGCTGTGTTGTGACTGACGCCAAGAACCTTCGCTATCTCCCTGGCACCTTTGTGTGGATCCTCCTCTACCACATCTCTCAGCTTGTCCTCATCAACATCACTATGCCTCCCACGACCTTCATGTCCTTCCATGCTCTCATCTCCATTCCGGAACTTCTGATACCAACGATACGCCGTCCGAATTGTGGAACATCCTTGACCGAATGCGGTGTTGATCTTCTCGTCCGCCTCCTTAGCTGTAGTGTCCAGCTTGAATTCATACAACTAAATGCCTCGGATTACCCTTTTGTCCATCTGCAGAAAAGTCAATAAAACTCTAAAGTTTTCCCACTTTTACATAGAAAGTTTGGTACTCACCGGTAGAGCAAAGTTTGCGCTTCTAAATGATATGCCACATGTTACGGTTTGTTCTTGATCAAACGCGTAAAGACGCGCCAAAAAATGGCGCGAGCCAGTGCCATTTAATTCGTTACAACCTAATAGTACATAATATAAGAGGTAAGACGGATTTGTGTAATATCCTAAAAAGTGCAGAGCTTGGTATTGAGTTTAGATATCCTACCCTAGTATCGTAGTGAGTATTGGTACGTGCACAATGCTACATAACGGCGTGTACGCTTCGTAATGTTAACCCCTGCTGTATATGACGAGCGGACTGACAATTGAAAAACAATGGCCCTGATGGCTTACTCAATATGTTGCATTAAGGTGGGCCAAAAGTAATGAGACAAATTCAACAAATTTCTTTATCTCTTACAGCTCAACGGTGCTGAGGAGTGTATTCACCATTAAGGTCAATGACCTTGCTGCCATCGATCAGCCAACTTCCAGATCTCATCCTTCCAGAACTGCTTAGGCCTGGTGCTGATCCACTGCTCGTTATGGTTGTCGAGGTTTGCTTGGGTCCTTGTGTCCCTTCCGACCATGAATTCCTATAGGCTGAAGACGTCACTCGCAAACTCGATGCACGCCAAAAACCCAAGAAGGTGCCAAGCGGAGACACGCAATTCGTCCAAGAGAACGCCTTCAAATAATGACTATTTACTCTAGAGCTGTTTAATAAAAATCAATAAGAAATAGAAAAAGTAGGATGATTCGATGGAAGACGGAGAAGAACTCGATTGAGACAGTTGTAATCACAAAACGGTCCCCGGTACGGCTCGATCGTCCCTTTTATGCTGACCGCTGCTACCGTCCGTCTAATCTCCGGCTTCCATCAGCGCGCAGAAACATGAGAACATGCCGCTTTCTACCACAACATTCTTGGCTTTTCTGAAGATGACAAATAATGATATAAAGAAACTGACAAATAATGATATATAGAGAAGAATAAAAAAAAACAGAAACTGGCTGTTGATTTCGACGATTTTATCGTCATAGGCTCAAGAAGTAGTGGTAGCCGCATCGAGCGATGTCCGACGAATACGGTGGGTCGGGCAATATGTAAAGTCTCGCGTAGCTAGGCATGTTATGAATACGGAATTGAATCCTATAAGCTTTTCATTTCTGATTGTTCCACAGTTAAGAAGTAGAGATCTTTTGGCTCCGGTTCTAATGAACTGAGAAGGCACTAAATCGTTTTCGCTATCTTAGCACAACGTCATGGCATGGCACATTTTTCTGTCAGAACGAGCGACATCTTGATCCGACACTGTATTCAATAATGTTTCGAGTGCAAAGATGAGAAGTCCGTCCAACGCTGTGTAATGTAAAACACGTCGAAGGTCCTACTTGTGTTTGCTTTCTATATTTTATGCCTACTGTAGAAGAGCTCGAAATAGTCACGCAGGACTCGAGCGCCTTCCTTCGACACCTCAAATTTGGGTAATTAACCGTTGATTTAAGAACTTGAAGCGACGAAGAGAAGTCCCCGCACCAGAGACCCACGGAGAGGAATGAGAGCATTCTGATCTGAAAGCTGTGGTTTCATATGTATATACTTCCTTTTACTTACATGAGCTCAGGAGAAACACCTCTATGTGAAAAGCATTTTACGTCCGTAGAGCCAACTATTCTATCACATCGCAAGGCTAAACATTCACAACATTTGAAAACACCAGAGAATTTTACTGCAACATGAGAACAACCATGTACATGGAAGTAGAGGGTTAAAAAATAGAGGATGTATTCTCTATTAGGGGGC
Source organism: Heligmosomoides polygyrus bakeri (assembly GCA_947359475.1). Taxonomy (NCBI): domain Eukaryota; kingdom Metazoa; phylum Nematoda; class Chromadorea; order Rhabditida; family Heligmosomidae; genus Heligmosomoides; species Heligmosomoides polygyrus. The sequence continues at coordinate 96,372,625 of OX375868.1, read as the reverse complement.
GGGGGGCAAAAGTAATGAGACAAAATGAAAAAAATCTTTATCTCTCTATAACTCAAATATAACTCAGCGATGCTGAGGAATGTATTTGCCATTAAGGGCAAGGACCCTGCTGCCATCGCTCAGCCAACTTCCTGATCCCATCCTTCCAGAACTGCTTGGGCCTGGTGTTGATCAACTGCTCGACATGGTTGTCAAGGACTGCTTGGGTTCTTGTGTCCCTTCCGACTAGGAAGTCCTGTAGGCTCAAGTAGTAGTGGTATTGGCATGGAGAGATATCCAGTGAATACGGTGGGTGAGACATGTGAACGTAGCCCAGCTGAGTAAGCTTATCCGTGGTCACTTTTGCCCGATGGTGTGCGGCGTTGTCGGAGAGGAGGACCTTCTTGAGGCGCTGAGATCGAATAAGTGCGAGTCGCCGGTCCATCTCTGCTATTTCGTTCACCATGGTCTTGGAGTCCATCATCCTGCTTTTGGAAAACAGCTTCCAGTGTACCGGTCCATGGGCGCAGACTCAAAAGCTCAAAAGGTGCTTTTCGCCGTGAACATCCCACAGAACGAAGGTCGGGGAACAGGTCATCAGGCCTCAGCCAGTCTCGCTGCTTGGCAGGGTTAAGGAGAAGGCGTCCTTCTCATTTTGCGTGACTATTGAGTCCAGGCTGCTCGGGGTTGGGAATTGGGCGAGATTTGCGCGACACAGGTAGACTCGTCAGACTGGGGTTTCGGCATGAGACAGACTCGAGTTTTGGCATGCTTCTGGAAAGGGCGAAAGTGGTCACTTCTTAGGTGGCCTTCAGTAAGTAGCAAACAAACATACAAATACGAGAAGCAGGAAACCGGACCCCCAGTCACGACATATATGGGCACGGCATGGAGAGTCTCACTACTTTTGGCCTCCTAACATTTGTTTAATATTTCTTAAAACTTATCGCAGGTGTCGAGCAGATGGGCTTGAGGTTGCCGTTCTCTAGGAAGAATCCCGACATTGTTTGCGTTCCAGTGTATCGTCTATTTCTGTGAACGCATCTGTGTTCAATCAGCTACGTGCGAAAAATGTTGAATAGGAATGTTTATTAAATGAATGACAAGAAGTTTGAAAGAACCAACTAATAACACAGGATTCAAAGTCGTTAAGAGATAAGGTGAAGAAGTCCAAGTCAAGAATTGGAGACTCAAAAGTAATCCGTTCAAAATCAGAACCTAAACCGTTGTCTCCTGAAAGCTGACCGCACTCACAAAACTCGACAACGATGAGGATTCACGTGCACGCTGCTCGATCCTAAACGTATTTAATATTAGCTATGAAATTTGAGCAGTAATGCAATAGGGCTATTATAGCGCCGTCTCATCGGTCCATACAAAGAGTTTCGATGGTCAGCCGATGACAACAGATGTAATTTATCCTCACTAAAAGCGTCTGGAACCAATTCATCGACCCAGGAAGAGCGAAGGACTTGTTTGGCTCGGACGAGATCCACACTTTGTAGCTTGATTATTGGTTCGCATAGAATTGATACTTTCTCCAACTGTGCTTTATTGGCAGCTAAGGGTTTCGCAATAAAACCAAGCTCAGACGAGACAAGTCACTGGACTTAAGCATGTCATTTAGTGGCAAAGGGGGGACGGTCAGGAGGTACACCCGCCCCTGCTGGGGGGCGTGCCAGCCTCCTCTCATCCCCCTTGCTCACCCATCCCAACCCCCTAGGCTTCATCTAGAGTCTAACGGGTGCTTTGCGAAACCTTTGACACGCAAAACAAAAGTTTCCGGTCCGCAGAACAGCGGTGTACCTCCTGATGCCACGCCCCCAGCAGGGGGCAGGTGTACCTCCTGTGCGCTACCGTGGCGAAGTAGAAACTAGCGAGAATTCACTTAGTAACAGCCAGTGAACGGAGAGAAGCCTAGCGCTTACGATTTCACACCGTAACACATTGACGACAATATGAGCCACCGGTGGTTCATAACTTTTCGCGCTATTTTTTGTACTGCTGCTGTCGGTTTTATATCGGGGGCAGACATAACTCCAACGCCGCGCGAACCCCCCTGGCGTCGCGCACGGTGCGCGACGAGAGTGGACGAGTTGTCGCGGTCCGACGGCTAGAAACGCTCCCGACAGGGACATGCGGCACGCCTTTGCCTCATTTCGACGTTTCTTGAAGATGGTATATGAATGTTGTTTCAACGGGACGATCAGCGACAGTTTGTCTGTTATTATGTTATGTTATTATGTTGCTCCAAATAATGTCTGTTATTATGCTATGTTAGAATGAACATAGGCTAATACCGGGAGTACGGACAGATATCAACTAGAATGGAACAATGAATGCCCGCACGAAACGATACAAGACGCATCATCAACCGAGGAACAGTCTGGGAGCTTAAACGCTAAGAGCATTTCGTGCTCTGCGGCTAACCATGCGTCACCGAGCACATGTCCGAGTTTCAGCGCCGCGACGTCGCACGCGGCTAGCGCGCGAAGTCGCGTTGGAGGTAGGCCCTGGAGCCATTTTGTATAGATGTTTTTTATGTTCCCTAATTTTTGCTATAGGAGAATGTCCAACAGGATTAATCAAAAAAATTGTCTTTGCTTTCATTAGATATATCGAATTAAAAGTTTCACTAGGAAGGAGACCAATTCTACAATCAAATCAATTCAAGTCACTATTTTTCACCCAAACTTTGCTCGAGGAGGTTATTTGGGGTGCTGATCTTGAATCTGACATCCGTCTCCAAAACTTGGGCCGACTATGGTAGGTTACGGTAGGTACGGGTGAGTAAGGCCACGATTCCGACATCCGTTTTTGGTAGTACGGTGGACTAGGGTAGGTTACGATAGATACCGGTGACTAAGGCTGTCGGCGGTTACCGTACCTACCGTAATCGACCGAAATTTCATAAGCGGATATCAGATTCGTGATTAGCACCCTAAATAACCCCTCTGGTCGAAGTTTGATAGAAAAAAGCGCGCAAAACAAACAAGTGGTCCGCGAGGGACATTTTGAGCCACCGGTGGCTCATAGCGCGCGCGGAGAAACGTGCGCGTAGCCCACGCGGCTTTCTGCCACAAAAGGCGAATGTCGTCAATGTGTTAAAGTGTATTGCATGTCTTTTAACATGTCTAAGGTCCCTTTTGAAGGCCAAATACGAACCCAGATTGGCTCTTTGAATTCCTCTCTCCAGAGGGCTTAGTTGAACAGTTTTGAAGCGCATTTTTGCGCTAGCTTAGCAACAAAACCCCAAGGCGTTACTGAAAATGTTGGCGCATGGAGCCTATACAATTGTAGTCACCCTCAATGACCTGTTCGAATAGATAATCGAATTGCAATGATTTTCAATCAAATTCGGACGGTTAAACCCGAACAGGTTCCTGTCAGAGACGCCGGCTGTCGTCTGCATCCGATTTCAGGTTGCCTGCCCAAGCGAACCAACCATTCCATCCTGGTCGATAGATTGCTACCAGACTTGTCTGACAAGCACAAAACACTGAATTGTCAATTCGTTGGCTCCTGTAAGCCCTGGTCTATATTTGCGCCGCTGCGCGGCGCGGCACTATAGCCGGAATAGATATCGACCGGGCAGCGCGAAAAATCGATATCTATAGCGACCATCACGCCGCGCCGCGTGGCGGCGCAAGTGTAGACCAGGCCTAAGGCCATTGTTATACCACCGCTCACCCTGAGCGACGCCTAATGATATGCTCCCATATTGATCCCACCGCTCGGCGCGATCGATATGGGAGCATATCACTAGGCGTCGCTCAGGGTGAGTGGTGGTATAACAAAGGCCTAAGGTATTGTGTATGCGAAGTACGCTTTCAAATGGCCTCCATGACATTCTGGTGAAGTAGAATACGTGGCACATTCCAAAAGGAATAGAAACGTCTCCATTTTATCCTTTATTTTAGTTCTAATATTCGAAAAAATTTAGAGAGCCACAATTTTCAAGTAGGGAGCAACAATTTTTCAAGTAAGGAGCAATCCAAATGCTCAGCGCAATTTGAATAGGTATTTGAACGGTGTTCATTAAAGTTTTCGAATATTCGAAAAAATCGCCTTTTTCAATGTACTCGAATTCGGTTAATCGAAAGGAACATACTTTCCGGATTCATTCGTTTTCGAATGCACGGAATTTCCGACGTTCGAAATCAATTAAACATACGAAAATTTTGTTAGAGCATAGCTATAATGGAGTCCCAATCTTATCGTCTGTGCGCGTGATGGTAGAGCCTTTACGACTGCAACACACGGCCACTGCTCACCGTATAATAGTCGATTGAAACTTACTGTTTTCGCATTAGAGCCCTTTCTCTCAGCATCTGCTGAACATCATCCGGAATTACGGGCTCGAAGTACTGAACATCTGAAGTAGATGACGACTCAGAGGGTTTAGGTCGCTCGTCGTTCTGCATTCGTTTCGCCAGTTCGGATGCTTTAACGCTTGACGTCTGCTTGGTGGATGAAGAGTCGGAGGTCGTTTGGCCACTGCTCGACGAAGTGCTCGGTTGCTTCGTTGACGGGACGCTTGTCTGTTGACTGCTCGTGCTTTTCTGCTGACTGTTCAACGAGCCCGTGTCACCTGGAGTGTCCGTCGCACGGCCAGGTGGTGAACTCGATCCCCTTATCGTCGAAATGTTACTGGTCCCAGCTCCGAAACGTGGTCGCAGACTGGAACGAATGGCGCGTATGTGAGATCTTCTCCTCGGTTCTAGCGAAGAAGTCTAGCTTACTAGTAGGAGCCATCAATGGCGCTGTTTTCCTTACCGCTCTCGATCGCAATGGTCCTGAATGATTTACTGGAAGCAAGTGACAGTAGCTTCCTAAGCGACAGAAGTGCTAGGAAGAATATCAGCCGAGGGATGGTGATGCAGCTCCCACCAAGGCTAGTACTGCGTTGATGAATCTACTCTACTTTGAGTTTCATCAGAAGTACTTATCATGTAGCCACAACGACTTCAGAAAACACACCAGATCCGAGATCTCAGGAGGCTTTAGTACAGAGTAACGAAAGCTACCTAGAGAATTGTCGGTCAAGAAGCGCAGACGACGAGCCCATCAACGCCGCGATGACCGCGATCGCTTTTGGATGCAGCGAGATGATGGAGTGCTCCTGAAAAGAGCTGATGTAAAGAGTGATACGATAATAAAACTTGATCCGGAGTTTCTCGAATGGTTGGAGGTGCCTCCCTCGCCTAGTTTCAGAATTCTGTAAATGATTTGCTATGGCAAAGCTACTCTTCGTTACGGTTCTACCTGCTTGAGCTCTTCTGATGGAGATGGTTTTGCGCTCGTCGTTGGTTGTGCCTGCTCCAAAGTTGGCTCGGGCGTCCTTTCAGCGGGTATAGCCTGAAAGTGTACTACTATCTACTCCTCTTCTTGACGAAAGGATATGCTCAACCGAGGTTTACAGAACAGTTGTTCGCCCAGTAGGGACGTAAGGTGTTGAGTGCTGGCGCTGGCCCGTGACGAAGGAAATTGGAAGCCGCCTCAGTGTAATGGAAACGAAAATGCTACGTTGGACAGCTGAGTTACCGGTTTGGACCGGGTTCGCAACGACACCATACGACAGAGGTTGGGTGTCGCCTCGATAGTCGAGAAGCTGCGCGACGTCTTCGATGGCACGGCCACGTCCTTTGCGCTAATGACGACACCGTCCGTAAACCCTAGTTTATACTTGCGCCGCTGCGCGACGCAGCACGATGGTACCAACGTAATATTAGAAGAAGCACCAGATGAAGTACAAGATGGAGCAAATGAAGTTTTCTGAGAAGTGCGTAGAGAATAAAGAGTGTAAGGGAGCGTTTAGCTTGCTTGCGGCGCACGACGCGATGTTATTGTAAGCTCCCATATCGATCGCGCGATGCCATGAGTCGATACGGAGCTTATCATAGTATCGCGTCGCCAGTCGCGTGCATGCTAGACACCCACTAAAGTCCCGTTTATACTTCATTTGCCACGCGACGTGATGCCACGTATGGAGGCCAAATTGATTGATCGTGCCGCTCACCATCGACGCCACCCGGCCGGAGCGAATTGCGTGAACCCGCGACCAACCGCACCGCTCAGCATCGGATCGCGTCGCTCTCAAAGTCGGCGCGATCGCGGTGGATTGGGGCACGATACTACTGCCCTAGTTGTCGTTTGCAGTGGACCAGGAAATATGTGAGTGAGTACGCAATTGTGCGCAATGGCCGTGACGCTGACTGTTTGGAGTGCTCATAGTCGTCCGAAAGGCCCTGTTTACACTTTGTCGCTGCGCGACGCAATGGCCAACGCAATGAGGCCAAATTGATTGATGGCGTCGCCTGGCGTCGACGCCCGTTCTCCGGAATGAATCCCATGGTACCCGCGACCAATCCTTTCGCCCAGCGTCGGATCGCGTCGCGCTCGAAATAGGTGCGAGCGATGGATCGCGGTGGATTGGTGCGTGGTATGGCTCTGATCAGCTGATTTTCGTATTGCGGCTTCGCACTTACTCTTGATTTTTTGCTTTGCTTTTTCCTGCGACACTCTTTATATGTTTTGTGCTTTCTCCGTATACGTTTCAGCTCTGTTTCAGGTCACCGCCCGCCCGGATTCCCTGGAGACTAGCCGAATTTCGCCCACAAAGTGAGCATCTCTTCCACTTGTGATGTTTTCTCGTATTTGATCCTACCTGTTTGTTTTGTGTGTTCTTATATTTGTTACTAACATGATCTATTTTGTTTTTTTCTAATGTGTTTGACCTTTGAATGTTTCTAGGACTAAGTACACAGACGTGGACCCGAAAATGTGTGCACAGTTGCGTGAGTGCTAGTACGCAATGGTGCGTAATCGCAGATCGCGTCGCTGGCTGTTCGGAGCACTCATCGCCGTACGAGACAGCGCGACGCGATGCAATGATATGCTCCCGTATCGATTCATCGCGTCGCGCGATCGATATGAGAGCTTGCAATAACATCGCGTCGCGTGTTGCGTGCACACTAAACGACTCTTTAGAGTCGCATTCGCTCGAAATGGGAGTGTAAACGGGGCCTAATAGATGATTATGGTCTTGAAACACAATGTGGATAAGGGCTATCTGTCCTATAGGATCTTAATGACGGGCTAAGGCGATTGCGGACCATTGCTACCACGTGCACCGTTTATGGGTACTTATGATAAAATGGGAGACAGATGTAATGGATATGAACAGCTAGATGCGTGGTTACCCACATCTGAACTCAGTTCAGCCCTAGCTTGCTGGGCTTCAGGGGCTAAAATTCTTATTTTGCTTTCACTATTGTACACATCATTTGACGAGAACGGAGTAGTGATCCTCTCCCCCACCCCTCGATTAGGAGAGTTCTCGGAATCTAGAAATAGGTTTCGTCGTATTATAAAACTGATCTTTATACCGTACCGTATGTACTTCTCTCAATGTGTCCTGCAAATCGTTAGGCTGGAACTGGTCTCCAGGTGAGTCATTTTGATTTGCTCTGTAGAGATGCAGTCCTGGGTTTAGCACTAACAACAAAAACAAGAGAATGAAAATGAAAAACTAACGGGCGATTTTGATTGGCTCTTTGACGGCGCTGTCGACGTTCACGATCCGCCTGGATACGTCTATAGGTAAAGCCAATCACCATCAGAATGGACGCTACAGCCATTATGACACCGAACGCACAAACGACAAGTACAGAGAGATCTGAAAGCTCTATGTCATCATCCTTGCGGTATAAACTGTTACAACTGCTAATTGCATCACGGATTGAGTTTACTGTGCAGCTGTTTGGTGGCTGCATGTTATTTGGAGCGCGAGAAGGATGCTTGTCTCTTGTCGTGCCCTGCACAAGCCCGCCGCTTCGCTAAGCCTGGTGTCGTGACTTTCGCCGCGACTCCTTAACCCTTTCACGACATTGTCCGACAATGCCGTCGGACACACTTTTCCCCGTGGATAATGTCCCAATGTCGTCGGACACCATCATAAAAAATAGTTCATGAAAAGTTATCAAACATTTAACAGTACAATAGTAATCATCGAGTCCACTAATATCTATGGTCAACATGGTCTATTGAAAATGTCATTGGTTAGTGTTTTATTTATGTCTAACAAATAATGTAGGAAACAACGTAATGAGACACCATTATAAATATACTTATAGGCGGTTTTTGATTACTTGATGGTATAATAATACAAACACAATTTACTGGTACCTACATCTAACATTCCCTCAAAAATTTTCTTTGGTTACTGGTATATTCATATCTATCTCCACGTATCATATCTCGCGTCCGCGATAGGCCGGACAATTTGTGCGCTTCCTAGGACATTGCCCGACGAGTCGTCGGGCACTCGGCGAGCGAGAAAAATGCGCGCTGTCTCACGCGGCGGTCACGTCAAAATCGCGTGTGTCGTGAAAGGACGTAGAGTCTCTGCGCCCTGCAGGTCTCGCCTCCAACCAGTCGACGTGCAGGATCGATACTCCGCGAGCGACTATGAACGCTGGCGCGCGCGGTCCTCAGTCTCCTGTCTACCGTCAGCCCGTGCGGTCGTGTCCGTCCGCCACCTTCGTTCTTCCATCTGCTGGACGACGCAGAAAATTCTCCAAAGTGAGCCGACTTCCATCCGCAGTGACATTGAGTCCGAGCATACGGAACCGAGGAGGATGAGGATTGCCTTTGGCATGGGCGCCGGGTTGAGGCAACAACAGGTACAGGACGAGGAGCACCGTCTCGTGGGCACACGCCCTAGGCACAATTCGTTCAAGCGTAGCGGGTTGCTGTGAAGGCTTCCCAGTGACGTAGGAGGTCGGAATGCTTGACTGGTAGGCATGTGTATCATTCGGTAGTAGTGTGTATTTAGCATAGTAAATCTGTAGGTTCAAAAAGACGGGATGAAAGAACGGCCGGATTCATCAACGACTTACAGCAATCCAACGGATAAAATACTGCAGAGAGCTGTAAGTCGTTGATCAATCCGGCCGCAGAATACCTTTATTGTTAGCAATACTATGAACAGAGGAAAATGGCACAGAGACGTGCGGGGGATCCGCACAAGGATGTAGCGTACGCCGGTAGCTACGCAGTGCGACCCACATAGTTCGGCAAGGGCAGCAGGGCCCGACCTAGATAGTGATGCATGGCAAGCAGATGAGGGCATAGGCGTGCCATAAGTGACAGTGACTTCTCCCATTCTGCCACAAAGTGGGCCTGGGGCATGGACCACCTTTCAGCGATGCCGGTGGGACCCAGCTCGGCACCTGGCATGATAGGTCGTGCCACGTATTTACCACTATGGAAGCCGAAGTCTTACCGCGTGTGTGCCCTGATATGACTACTATTTTGGAAATCGAGATTTCTCCTTTTACTCAGACTGTAGTCACACTTCACAACAACGGGATGGAATTTGTCGTTAACAGATTGGCCCAATGCAACTGTGCTGACCACTGATGCCTCTCTCTATCATCGCGTTACTCGTGTGAAAGAATTCGTAGCACGTAATTTCCCACTGCTACGCTGCGCTGTCTTTCTTAGTAAACCTCTAAACTTCACTTCTGTCGCGTCAATACGCTTACAGACCAATTTTTAACAACTACCCTGCGCTAAATTCCACATAACGAGAGTTCTAGTATTTAAGACTAATTTCTGCTAAGTAACAGGTGTCTCGCAGTGCAATCTGCAGTACTTACCTAATTTCTATTCTAAAGCCCGAGTCCGCACGAGCGCTACATCACTGTGATGCTGCGCTTACTAACTGAATTTGTCCATCCTGGTGAGCCTGCGGCGGCGGTGAACAGGTTTTCGTCTTTGACACGCAGGGAATGTGACAATTCGGGACGGAATGAGCCGGTGGAGACAGAATAAAACCCGCAGTGATGGATATGGGGACGACATTGCGGAGCAACATCCGGACGTAACAAGAACAACAAGGAAGATCGACACATAAGTTATTGGCGGCTAAAGCGCGTTAGTTGCGTTTCTGCGCGCCCATCGCGTCGGGACCTTCTTGCGCGTGTATCAGTGTCATCCTTGAAGGAGTTACTACGAAAATCATGAAATCCATGCAATCGACCGTGAAGGCGATTCAAGAGCTGCTATAATAGCTTTCGAAACCGAGAACGGGAGTGTCGCAAATAGCTCGTTCCCTTTCTAATTCAAACACACGCGGGCTGTCGTATCCGCTCAAGACCCTGATGAGGCGTTCCCGAGGCTCGTTCTGCCCGCGCACGCTATCGGCCGGAGGGATCGCGGCGTGCCGCCTCCGCCCGGTTCATTCTACACTTCGGTCGGCCCGTCAAGCGGCTGTGAGGGCGCGGTTCTGGGGCGTCGCACATTTGAGCACGCTTCCATCACTATCCCGGGACTTTTAGCGGAGGCTTGCCTCTTCTCGCTATGCACCACAGCCGGCGGCATTCCAAAGAGGTGTCTCCTAATAACACATTGTCGGAATTGGTATTGGTTATTGGTTTTATGCCACCAAAGGTTTTCACGCGGAGCCCCGTCCACCAGGGAGGGGGGCGTGGCCTATTCCCATCATGGGGTCCCCCTCATATTCCCTGGGTCCTGGGTCCTTAGTCACCTCGTAGCACCACGGCTCTAACAGGGGACTTCACTCAACAGAAGCATGTACCCTCGCGAGCGGGACCACCGATTCGCAAAAGAGAGACTGAACATACTGACCTCGTTGCTCTTGCCGGAAGCGCGAACTGAGGTGTACGCCTTTCTCTGGCTCGGGCTGAGGTACTGGAGCGAGTAGGTAGCTTCTACTTGTGTCCGTTTCTTTCATAGGTACAGCCGGTGCATTTGCGGTGAAGCTGAAAGCTCAGTGTTTCACGAATAGTTTGCATGTAGTAAAGCAACAATGCATCAGTTCTCTCAACAAAAGTCGGGCAAAGGTTGAATGGTGCTCAAGTGCAATAAAAGGAATGGGAATGGCAAGAGATTGTTCATTCTATAGTGATGGGGAATCGTCTTCAAAATATCACGATACACACCGTTCGAGATCGGCGCCATTGCGTAAAGCCGTGCCTAAGTCCATATCACTTCGTGTGACTGCATCATAGACGGTTAGCTGGTCGCAAACGAATTTGTTGTCTAATACAGACCCTGAATGGAGAGGCGTGAGAAGAGGTGTGACATAAGCATATTTGGGTAAAAAAATCTTATTACCATGGAGCCTAACGAGTGTGCGAACTTAAGGATTAGTAGTATGCTATTTGGAGGCTAGTATAGTATCTGTTATTCAATTATTTTTCAGTTTTAATATTTTTAAATATTGTTCACTTTAGTTTATTAGTTATTTTTTAGAGAGTATTTTTCAAAAGTAGACTTAGTTTTAGTGATGAAAAGTGTATAACCACTGAAAATTTGTACGGAAGCGAAAGACAGAAAGAAAGCTATACGGGGGGGGGGAGGCGTAAAGAGCAGTTTCACTTTAAACCAGTTTTCAGTTTTCGAATCAAATTAGAATCCTTTCATTCTAAACTGGGAGCTTTATTAAAAAAGGCTTTTCATTTTCAACCAGTAGCGTTTTGAAAGTAAAAATAAGTAGTTTTTAACAAAGGCCTTGTAATCTTTTGTTCTAATTGTGGTAGAATTTTAAAAGAAAATTTTTCTTTTCCTTTTCCTTAGAAGGTCCTTCCTTTTCCTTTTCTTATTTAAAGTGAATTTCAATTAAAAACCCACCTATACAAGTGACTTAAGAAAAAACGTCCACCGTTTTAAAATAATCGTAAAATGTCCAGCTTCTTTGCAATAAAAAAAACTTTAGGAATTCTGGACCGCTCTAATACAAGAAATTTTCCGTAAGGAGAGAATGCGTCGTGCATCGTCAAGGAGATCGCAATAACATTGAAATATTTGATTATATCTATGAAGGCAATTTACCCGAAATTGATGGTTGATTGCAATTTTTCTTACTAACAAAACCCCTGTAAAATTTGGTGCATAAATGCTGTTACTGTCAAATGTGAGATAGTTAAATGGCCGATCCATTTCCATGAAAGAAAACTATGAAAATTATCGTCCTATTCATTCTTGAAATCTTCAAGTTTTTTGATAAGCTAAAGGTGTAGGAAAATGTAAAGCCTCACTAAGCCGCACGGTGATGCGAACTTTCTCGAGTGTTGACCATTCGCCTGGACCGAAATCAGGAAACGCGGACATCCTTGGAACGATTGGGAATGCTTGCGCTGAATTGCACTTCTTTAGCTCTGAGGGAATCATCATGCTCTGATTAAGGAGAAGTGAAGTGGGCGCGTGTAGCACAGTCGGAGGAGGTACCGGCTGTCGCATGCACCCTATACCAGATTACTGGTTCGGATTTCCGCCCAGGCCAACCAAGCCTTCCATCCCTCCGGAGTCGGTGATCAGTTGCTCATTGGTTGGTCACCGCAAGGCATTCTATGGCCAATTATGCTTTCAAATCGTCTCCACGACATCCGGTAGAGGTAGAAAGGGCTGGGAGCAACGATACTCATTCGCTGCCACGCGCGCGGCCGCGGCGCGGAGCGGTAGCTACGTCCGCCTCCACTCGCGAGGCGGACGCGTAGCCGCAACGTGGACCATTACGGTCCCGTCACGAAACTATGCACCTGGAAAGTTGCCATCCATCGCTCCACTAACTGAAATCAATATGCGGAGCGTTTTCAGGTCCGACGCCCCATTGACTAGTTTTTGAGCCGGCAAAAGCCTTGCGTGTCAGCTAACCCTGGAAACTTACAAGGTATGATAACAAGCCCTAGTATTCAAAGGGAAATGTGTAAAGAACTTCAGAAACTTTCACTTTCACTTAGAAAGTCTTTTACAGTAGAAGTTTTTCTATCACACTGGATAATGAACTAGAGCAGGCAGGAGTGCTCTCAAACAGCATCGAACGAATGCGAAACTGTGCAGAATCTGGGAAAGGACGCCGTAAACATCAGAGGTTCTCGCGGGCCGTTCTTCCTATTGTTTCTCTTGCAGGATTACTCTCCACCTACTGGGTGAAAATTTTGTCCTAACCATAATCACTCCCCAACACCTTCCAGCTTTTCCTCTATTCATTTCATAGTTCGGGTTTTACACCATTTTCAAGCCTATGACGATGTTGGATGAAGGTCAGGGGATCTCGTCCACTCCACCGCGCGAGGCAAATCGACCCGCCACGGACAAGATACGCGACCGCACGCACCAAAATGAGTATCGCTGCCGCCTCCCCCCTAAAAGGGATTGAGTAGCGCCGTCATTTGTCCTCGATGTGAAGCAGGAAATCGCACCCATTATAAATGAGGAGTGACATCATGTGACTACCAATATCTGCAAATAAGCAAAAATAGCAGCCAAATAATCGTAACGAAATTACAATATTTAGCATTTCGTACGACACTGAGTAGTGGTCTGCCAACAATTGTTTTTATTGTTTTGAACGCTAGCTCCAGCTTTCCTATACAATGTCACTCCCTAACAAAGAAAGAATCGAAGCTCATCACGAAAATCGTACGAATGAAATGTATCTAAATTAAAATGCGCAAAGAACAGCACCGAAGTCGTATTTTAAAATTATTGCTTTCAACCTGAAAGTGAACGTGCATCCTTTGCTTCGAACCAAATTTTTTATCTCTCATGCTTCATAGATTACCAGACGTTCAGCGCCTAGTGGCCACCAAATGCCTGCTTGATGGCTTTGCCTCCAAACCCCGATAACACAAGAATCCCAATCTTCCTCCGTTCTCGTTTAGGCCTTCTTACTTTTATTAAGTACAACAAAAAATCGGGTTTACTGCATAGATTAATGCAGTGGGATATGGTAGGGCAGAATCTTCATTGGTCCTATGAAGCCTATACCCTCTATCGCATGTACTCGATTTATTCTCCAAGGTGCCTGTTCTTTACGTGGTGAGAAGCAGATCATGAGAGTCCCTGTCGTAAGTGCTTAATCTGCAGAAACATAATTAGAATGAATCGGTATTGGTCGACAGGTCGACACCGTTTATGGTCCGATGGCAATAAAACTCCGCCGAATCCCTGGTCACTCTCCCTACCTTCCCCTTCCCTCCTCGATAATACTTCCTTAAGCGGCTTTCACACTGCCGTTGCTGCTGTTGCAGCAACGAGCAACGAAAAAGGAGCGGAGTCCGATGTTTGTTACAGCCGCAACGCGGTGAGATAAGATAGTGAGATAAGACCTGTGATTTGCTCCCGTTGACGAGCATTAGCAACAAGAAATGATGACGGTCATTCTTTGTTGCTGAGTTCGCGCAACCGTTGCGCAACCGATGCCGGTGTTGCTGATGCGAGGTTGCGGCAACAGAAGTGTGAAAGCCCCCTCCTCTTGCTGTTTGTTGCTCCTTTGCGTATCTGCGGTTTGCTTCATCATTACGGCGTTGCGCAATAGCAGCAACGGCAGTGGGAAAGTCGGTTTACCTATGTGCTGGGCAAAGAAACGAAGTGAGAGTCAAGCACGCACATGCGACACTGAGTCCCGACTCGCATGTCGCATGTGTCGGGGTGCAGAAGTGTCATAGACGTCGTGACGTTGCCACGACGTCTGTGACACTTCTGCACCCCGACAGACTAGCCATAACTTCTGTGACCCATCTTCAGAACCAACTCGACCCATTGGACGATATTGAGGAAAAATAGTGGTCCCTTTATTACCCCCTCCCCACCTGGTGGTGCCTAGTGGTCCTCGTTTGCTGGTCCCCTCTTCACTGGTCCCCTCCCACTGGTTCTTCTTACTCGGAATCGCTATGCAAGTTGGACGTCTGCGGTACGTCTTCTGAATCCGTACGCACGTTGAACGACGTATTTTGTAGGTCTTCTGAATCCCCAAAGACGTTGCACGACGTCTAGCGCACGTATTCCGAATCGTGACGCACGTGAACGACGACTAAGGCACGACTCCTGAATCCCTAGCCACAACCCTATCTGAATCCCTCTCTGCACTTGATCCCCATTTATAAACTAACTCAACTTGTCCTCTCAAAATATCATAAATTTAGGTGATCAGCCGCCCAGGCTATCAGTTCGCTAGCAATCGCCCATGGTTGAGCTCAAAGAAAAGCCGGCTGGCATACGCTGCACTGTCGTAGGCACCCCTTGGCTTTAGTTCCTCCACGTGTCTGACAAC